>CM044397.1:20130000-20730000 GCA_024322285.1 Musa beccarii
TACCTTCTTCTCTCAACCATGGCTTTATAGAATACCTGAATCATAAATGAATTGATAATCCAAAACAAGGTGGCTGGCTGTTTGTTTAGTTCATCCATAAATCAGAGTTCCCCTGAGAACTTTACAACTAATTGATTAACTGATAAAAATATTCAGCAGTTGAATTTAGATATTTGAAAGTTGAAACTGTTGTCAAGACCATTAAAATTTTTACTTAAAGCTCACCCTTAAATTACTAAAAAAATGTCACCCTTAAAACCTAATTCCAAGATGTGGCACCTGATAAAAAAAAACCTATTGGAACCTGAAGTCCAGTTAGAATTCAACTTAAATTGGAACCATATAAATATATCCATGCACGTTAGAACCTCACTAATGTTGCTCTATGTTAGGATCTCTTTTATTTTTAAGCTTTAAATAATGTTTTAGTGGGTTTGTCTAGTTTAGTAAGAGTCAGATAGGAATTTATTTGATATTTAATTATTTATTAAGAGTCTAAGTCTTGATAGACTCTAGATGAAACTCTATAAATAGGTATGTATCTGTTTCTTTTCAACAATCAATAAAAATATTATTTCAGCCTTTTAGCAAACCTAGGAGGCTATCGCCTCAAAGTGATCAAGAAGGCCGATCCCTTCGAAGTGATCATCCCCTTTTCTTCCGCTTCTTCTACGATAAAACCCTAAGAGTCTCATCATTTGATATCAAAGCAGCAATCCTCGACGTACTCGCTGTAATTTCTCACAACAACTCATTGCAGCTATCATTATCTAAAAAAAACAGAGAGAGAAAGAAAGAAAAGAGGCAAAGCCAACGATCACGACCCATCCTCTAGAAAGGGCCACTGCTACCCGGCCAGTGACTACCGCCACCGTTGCTTCCCGACCAACGACCACCCACTTCATCGCTACCCACGTCGACGTCACCATTGTTTCCCGGCCAGCGAACCACCCCCCTCGTTGCTTCTACCGTCGATGACGCTACTCCCAACCACGACCATCGCTTGGGTCGCAGCCGCTCGACCATCCCTTCTTGCAGTGACCGAAACAGGGCAACCACGACCGCCACAGCCATCGCTGTTTCCTCCCCTCTTCGCTGTCGGCATCAATAGCAACCGTCGTAGCCTAGTCCTCAACCACTGCAGCCCCGCTATAGCCATTGCTGTTTCCTCAACCGCTCGCGATCCCTCGATGTCGCCAGCACCTCCTTCCGCAAAGCGACAGAAACATGGCAACGCTACCTCCCATTCGTGCCACTGCAGCCTAGTCCTCAACTACCGCAGCTGCTATTGTTTCCTCAACAGCAGTGAGCCCTCGGCGACACTGCCCCCAGCCGCACCCCATCGCTGCCTTCCAACCCTCAGCAGCAGTGATCTCTCCACGTAATGACCGCAGCAAGCATCGTTGCCTCCCACGCAGCGACCACAGCAAACATCCCAACCTCTCGATGCCCGGGGCTTCATCAGCATCCTCACAGCAACCCTTTATTCCCATAGTATTGCCACCATTGCCATCAACTGACGTCGCAGCAGCAGCACCAAACCGATCGGCGTCACAGTAGCAACACCGAATAGGGCAATGCTAATGCCCTTGACCCGATACCAAAAACAGGAGTTGGGGATTGCAAATCTACAATCTTATGCAATAGCTACCAACAACTCAGTGTAAGCCCAATTAGAAGCCTTGGAAGCCAGAATTGAGAACCGACTGCAAGAAACCCTTAACGATTTTAAAAAGAGTCTATTGGAGAGCTTTAGCAAGTTTCAACAAGATGAAAGTTCAAGTCTTACATTCAATCAATCTAGAAACACAGGAAAAGGGAACCAATAACAGGACATAAGTTGCCCACGCATGAAGGTGGAATTCCCAAGATGGGAAGATGGAGATCCGACCAATTGGATTTCTAGGGCAGAAATTTTTTTTCATTTTCACAGAACTCCAGAAGAATCCAAGGTAGAATTAGTTTCAATCCAACTAGATGGAGATGCAATACAATGGTATAATTGGTACGAAACTTGTCATGGGATCCCCTCGTGGGAGTAATTCAAAAGATGGCTTCTCGTTCGCATTGGACCATCTGAATATAAGAATGTTGATGGGCAGCTCGCTAAAATTCATCAGACATCTACAGTGCTAGAATATCAGAGCAGATTTGAATGATTGTCAAACCAAGCCAAAGATTGGTCCGAATGACAACTAGTGAGAACATTTATTGAAGGACTTAATCCGGATATTCGGTGTGAAGTCAAAGCTCGCCAACCCCGCACTATGACAGCTGCAATCTCATTTGCACGTTTGCATGAAAAAAAAATTAGCAAGGAAAATCGTTGAACAGAAGTGAGAACAAACAAATGATCAGCAAGCCACTAGCCCCATCTATTCCTAGCCGAAACCCTAACACCCGAAGACTAACCCGAGAAGAGCTCAAAGAAAGATCAACGAAGGGTTTATGCTGGCATTGTAATGAAAAGTGGAGTAAGGAGCACCGATGTAAACAAGAGCAACTTCTGGTGATTGAACCAATTGGGAAGGAACCGAAAGCTGACAATGTGGACTTCGATCATGAAGGTATGAATTCTAATGAAGATGTTGGACCTATCACGCATACAGTGCATGTATCAGCCGACTATTCTAACCCGCAAACTATGAAAGTTGAAGAAATTTAAGAACATCAACCTGTTACAGTTTTGATTGATACTGACACCACTAACAATTTCATGGACAGTAAAGTTGCTAACCGATTGGCCCACTATATTGAAGACTGTAACAAATTCGAAGTAAAGATCGTTGATGGATGAATTTTAACTTGTGATAGCAAATGTTCAAAGATAAAGTCGATTATATAGGGCCAAGAATTATTGGTGGATTTCTTTTTGCTACCCTTGGAAGACTTCGAAGTGGTGCTTGGAATTGAATGGCTATCAACCCTGGGTGATGTTTCTTGGAATTTTTCTAAACTAATCATGAAGTTTTTTATTAATGGAAAGCAAGTGATCGTAAAGGGAAGACATAGAAGTAAGGTCATAGCTGCCACTAGCCATCATATGAAGAGGGTTCTTCAGAAGACTGCAACGACTACTACACGGAAAGATTGACCTATTGCTTACACTATCAAAAAGTGAAGACCGTACTTACTTGATCAACAAGTTATGATGCGTCGCAGATACCCTATGATTGAAGTGCTGAAAGAGAAACTCCTTGAGTTTCATGTTGCTCAGCCTTGAGGATAAGGCTGATTTGAAGAGGAAAGAATTGTTAGGATCCCTTTTATTTTTAAACTTTAAATAATGTTTTATTGAGTTTGTCTATTTCAGTAAGAGTCGAATAGAAATTTATTTGATATTTAGTTATTTGTTAAGAGTCCAACTCCTTATGGACTCTAGGTGGAACTCTATGAATAGATATGTATATGTTTTTTTTCGACAATCAATGAAAATGTTATTTCAACCTTTTGGCAAACTCTAGGAGGTCGATCCCTTCGAAGTGATCAAGGAGGCCGATCCCCTCGAAGTGATCATCCTCTTTTCTTCTGCTTCTTCCGCTTCTTCTACGATAAAACCCTAGGGGTCTTATCACTCTATTACCACTTCAAAAGGATTTGGGAGACGAATGCAATATATTTGTATGCTCTGTGCACCTAAATCAACAATGTCCAACATTCGCAACAGACTCACCTGCTGGCTTAGCCATATATGCATATATTGCAAGTTATACATAGAATTCTCTCCTACATGAAATAGTAAACAGTCAATACGTGCACATTTATCATTACTTATGTGTAATTGTTCATTTTCATGGGCTAGTTTGAACTACATTACCATGATCCATTCTACCAAATCATAGAATTAAAGAAATCTATTTTGGAGTTATATCCTAAATAAAAAAAATGAATTTGGTTTTATTTCAAATCCCATTGCTTTGCAACTGACAAAGGTGAAGAAAACATCATTATATGCCCCTTAGTGATTTAAAAATGAAACATTTAATTAATAAGTAAAATAAATACATGGGCAGAGAGAGGGAGAAACAGAAAGCTGTGCCCAATCTTTTTTCTGTAAAGCAGCTTACTATATCTATTTCCCAGTGCGATCATAACACTCACCAAGAATCTGCTAGCTATATCTTGATTTTCCTCAATTTACATAATGAAACCTAAGTTGCATCGAACTTTATTTGCATGATGTTGAGCAACATCTTTTGTGAAGTAGTGCAAATTATATAATGGACATAGTCTTAGAAGCAAGGATTGAAATTTCATATCGTACCAGAGTTTCAAGCATCGCTCGATACGATATGGTACTATGTATCAGGGTATGCATTACCGCATCGCATCCGCTGCGTTTCGGACGTTTCTGGTACGATGCAGATGCGATGCGCATCGAACGGTACATTTCAACGCATGCGTCGGTATATATATATTTATAATTATAAATATTATATATATATATATATATAAATAGATATATATTTTTTTCTTTCCTCGGCGACGCCGCACTCGCAACGCCGCCGAGATGTCAACGGCAACGCCGTCCCGGCGACGTCGCTCAAAAGTAAAAAATCTATTAAAAAATAGCCTCGGCGACGTCGCCGAGGCTTCTAACGCCGCCGAGCCTCGGACGACGACGACTCTTCGGCGACGTCGCTCGAGCCTCGAACGACGCCGACTCTTCGGGCGACGTCGCCGAGGCTTGGCACGTCGCCGCGAGAACCTCGGACGACGCCGAGTCTTCGCGGCGTCGCCGAGCCTCGCCGAGCAGCTTCGGCGACGTCGCCGAGCCTCGGCGACGTCGCCGAGTATTAAAAATTAATTTTTATTTAAAAAATAAAAAAATTTATACCGACCGGTAGTGGGCGGTCCGCATACTGGTATCCTATCGGACCGGTACGTACCGCCCGGTACGGGCGGTACAGATCGGTATTGCATACCTTGCTATGTATTGAGCAGGACGCCAGAGCGTACCGAACAATTTGACTCAAATGACTCCAACAATCAATTTTACTGTTGGAGCACTGTTACCGATCGGTAACGGTCGAAATAGCTATGCCGGGCAATAACGATCAAAATTTCAACCGTTACCGCCCGATATAACCATGTATTGTCCAATACAAAGCAATGTTAAGCGTTCCGCACGATAGCGGGCGGTCCATATTCCGGTATGCTGTCGGACCAGTACATACCACCCGAACCGAGCGATATTATTCGAAATTCAAAACCTTGCTTAGAAGCACCTTTTAACAATACCAATCCTATAATGAGAAGTGATATGGATAGTGTCTTTAGCATGATCATCAAAGATGCAATCACGAGAAAGATTTATTGCAAATCTACTTATAATTCTAATCACAATTGGAAAATTTAACCCCCAAGAATACTAACAACAAACAAGGAAAGGTTAAAAGATGCTAATCCAAACGATCAGGCACATATCATATTGTAATTGACACATAGGAGGAGGATAAATAATAAATATATAAATAAAAATAAAAGTGTATGAGAATTATAAGCATGATTTAAAAGCTAAATGATTATCTTTTGACTAAAAACTTAGATTTTTATATTTTTAATATACTTGAGGTAATGTAAAAGACAAAGGCAAGTTATTAACAAGCGCATCACAAGAGTCTTGCCACCTTCCATTTCATGGAACAAAACAAAGCAAATGTCCATATATTATCGAGAGAAGTAAACAGGATTTGTTATATAGAGAAGTCCATGAATCTCCATTCTGACAAAGAAAGCCACAAGTCTTCAAGCCAAGTAATAAAAATAGAAATGCAAGGAGTCATGAACAGGAAGACACTGTTACAAGTAGAAATTGGATGAGAATAGGTTCGTCCAGTACAATTGTGGTAATGACATACAGGAAGCAAAGCAAATCTATAACCAAATGCCACTTTTCAATCTTTGGTTGCTCATGGTTCGCTGGTTTCTAAAAAAAATCATTTTCAAGATCACCTTATTCAATTGGTAAAAAAGAAAGAAAGTGACTCATACACAAACAGAGATCAATACGGTCGTGAAAAGCTATCAATTCATCAGAAAAGGCAGAGAAACTCATGTCAGACTTTGTATAAAGACAAACACTGCAGTCTGTGTTACATTGTTATTGCAACAACGAACAGTAGAATGTAAGGAAAATGTGTGTATCTGTATTTATATTCCGAACGCACCTTGTGTGAGCACAGCCACTTTAACAGTCTGCCCGGTCCCCTTCGGCAAGTTCACCTATACGACACCAAAAAACGAAATAAGAAGCGCATAATATCCAACATGATCAAACAAGAGTGCAAGAAGGAATCAACACCGTGGCCCTCAGCTGCTGGTCGTTGTACTTGGGATCAATGTTGAGGCGGAAGTGGGCCTCCGCCGACTCCACGAATTTCGTGTTCGACGTTTGTTTAAGAAGTGAGACCGCCGTGGGCACGTCGTACTCCTTCTTGTTCTCTCTCAGTTTCTGTATCTCCAAGAACCGCTTCGACCTCGTCTGCTCATTACAAGAAGATCAACAAATCTGGAGCGACACATACAAAACCCGACACACATACGCAAGCAAACATAGAGATAGAGACCGAAGAAGAAGAAGATATACTCTGTCTCTCTTGAGGGGCAAGGCGGCCTTCCCGGTCTTGGGCTTGGACGGTGGGGGTGCGGTGGCGACGGCGGAGTCGGAGGCGGCTTCACCTTCGGCAAGCTCCGCTTCCGCGTCGGTGACGGCTGCCGCCTCGAGGTGCACGAGGGGAGCGTCGAGTTTTCTGGGGATGATAGGGAGCCAGGGTTTCGCAATCCGGTGAAGATTGTGGAGAGCGTAAGCGGCGGCGGAGGAGGAGGAGGAGGAGGAAGAAGTGGAGGAAAGGGGGCGGAAAGAAGAGGGGAAGTGAGAAGCGACGGGCTTTTGGGAGGCGAGAGCGGTGGGTGGGGAAAGGGAGGTTGGGTTAGCGATGGCCGCCGTCGCCATGGAGGGGGAAGGAGGTGACGAGCGGAGGGTGGGAGGGAAAGGATAAGAGAAGGGGGACACCTGGACGCTTAAAACTGCCTTGGGGAATAATGGGAGGATGTGGGCGAGGAGCGAGCCCGTGGAGTGCGTTGGGCTACTCGATTTAGAGAGAGGATTTGGGTGTGTGATCCTCGTTGGTTCGGATAGATCAACCCAACAAGACAACCGTTTCACTATTCGGCAAAGGTTCCTTCTTCACGATATAATTGTGTCACAATATAATCTTGAACATGTATGGAAAAATATATATATATATATTTTTAATTCTTTAAAGATATCAAAATCATATACAAAAGCAACAAACCGACACATTGGCTTGCGAATTGGGCTCGTTTTGACGAACTTATCATCCTTTGCTCGTCTACTCTTTCTTTTTTCTCTTTTGGAAAAGAATATGATCACGAATCATACTGAGGCGTTTCACAATTGACCGGTTCAAGCTGAGGATTTTATTTTCGTCCGGTTCAGTCCCAAAAGTCTGAAAATATGGTCCGAACAATCTTTTATTGTTTTCCTACTTCTTACCAGACATGCTTTCTATGTCATATTAATTCTTTTTTCTTTCAGTGTTAGCTCAAATTGACACAATCCTCTCACCAATAACTTATAATGTGAATTTTTAAATATTTTTATTTAATTATATATATAATATGAAAATAAGCAACATAGATGCAACAAAAAGAGAGACATGCTCTCATTTGATCTATCATCTCATGAATGATTAATAATAGACAACCATCAAAACAACAGAATGTTTGATACTAAGAACATTAGCGTGGGGTTCCTTCTTCATATATTAATTTCTCGCGACGGATCGTCCACACGAAAAGGATACTCCTAGATGTAACAAAGGAGCAAAACGTAGTAGGTGGCATGACTTTGACAGACACATGATATTTATTAACAAGCATTTAGCCGTGGAAATACGTAACAGAGGGAGCAAGCCAAATTTCTTCATTCTATCCAATAAGTAAAAGCAGAAATAGTATTCTGAGCAAATAATAATTGGAAATGCTAGAATATCTTAACAGGATTTATCGTTTTGAATAGACATTTAAATGAAGCTTTGCCCAACATATGTTTCACAGCTTGCAAGTCAAAAAAGAACCTTCAGTGGACAACAGATAAATCATGAGATTCTTGAACTCGTCTAGAAACAAAATTACCTGAGAGAAATGGGATATCCAAGTTGTAAATTAAGTATTTCCTAAAGATCATTGAATGTACATATTTGGGTTTCCAGAAAACTTGGAAAATTGGCCTTTTGGATGGGTGAACTGAAGAGCAAAACAGAAAAAACAACAGAACCTAAAACGGCAAGTTTTGTTTCTTTCATTTGTTCGCCTCAATAAATTCTCTGTATTCTTTCTTCATTTTCACACCAGATACTGTCCTGCAGGTAGAACCAAAATGAAGATTAGTAACAGGCCATGAACAAGAGAATGACATAAGACAGAATATCTACAGAGAACTAGCAAGTTGCCGATGGCTGTCGTTAGATCAGGTAATAGTAGTTACAAACATTTTCTTCTTTTCTTGATATAAAGCATGGGAACAAGCACATATGACTAGGCTGCAATAAAAAATTGCCTAGACACAATTGAGTTTTGGCTTAGTCCAAAACATCCATCTCAATCTTGCATCAGTTCTGCTTGGCAAGCATATTGGAGTTCACATATCTCGATCAAACGCTTAGTCATAAACCTAGACTTTAACAGGTTAATTTGTAAGTTTAGGAGAAAATGAGTTTATAAAGCTGTATCATTGTTTCCTTGGAGCTCAGAACTCTAAAGGACAACGATATGTTGGGTACTCCCAGCCCCCAGGAACCTTACCAGTAAAAAAAGACATCTATTAGTTGAGATTTCCAATACATCCTCTAATGTTATAATATCAAGACCAGAATTATTCAACAGCGGTATCTCCATACAAAGGCCGAGGACCTTTAATATCATCATCCTAGGAAGCTAGTAAAAGAATACATAGTCGTCAATTGAGATTAGTATAATTTGAATATGGTCCAGAGACAGCGATCTGTATCTTCATGTTAATGCATTGACCTTATTTTCTACCGGAAACACTACACAACATAGTCTAGCTTTATAAGATCTTAATCTCCAATCAAATATCAGATGGACAATCTACAATGTAAACATGCTGAGATCATCACACTTGAAATCCATTAAAATGAATATGCACCAAGAGAAACCAATATGAATGCCTGTGCAGATTTATACATTTCATAGATTTCTTTCTAGGAAGTTCAAGCAAGCACGGAAACATGGTGAATATTGTCTTCATCTAGGGAAGCACAAGGCAAGGTTGAAATGACAAAATTCTGTAGTGATTTAATAGTCTCAGTCCATGAAAATAAATCTTATTCTGTATTCTAGGAATATTCAACAGCAAAATGGATGAAGTTTATCCAAAAAATAGCAGGTGCACGCGAGAATGAGCAAGTTCAACCAATATGTATTCAAGCAGCCACATTGCTCTAGATATAATCAAACTGACCTAAGCATTTCCCTTTTTTTAAAGAATTGAACACAGGGTGTTCCCATAATTCCCGCTGCTTCTGCAATTTCAGGATCTTCTTCAATGTCAATTTCAACAAAGTGCACATTTTGATCAAATTCATCTATCACCTGCGATAAAAGAAAGTTCCATTTCACTTATGCTAATAAACAAGTGGTAATACTTGTCTTAACAAGACTTCTCAAAACGAATACTGAAAGAAAAACTGAAGACAGATCAGGCCGGTGCACGATGGTTTTTGCCTACCTCTTTCTAAGCTTCATTAGGATAAAGTAATGGAAATTATACAACAACAACAAAGAGTAATGTTCCAGTCATTTGGGGTTAGCTACACAAATCTTTTGTCAACATTGAACTATGTAAAAGGCGACATATTTAGTTAAATCAAAGACAATCAAATCTTTTTTGTTGTTAGTCACTAATAAAGTCTTATTAGGTTGTGTAGTGTTTTCGGTAGAAAACCCTGATACAAAAAATGAAGTGATAACCATATATTCTTTTACCAGCTTCCTAGGTGTGGGTTACGAAATTGAGATGGGTGTTTCAAACTAATACAGATATTCTTTCTTTGTCAACTAATCCACATTAATACAGTTGATGTATTAGACGTCATAGAAAGAAATTTTGAATTACACTAATACAAGGACCTGCATTGGCATTATTTTTCTACCTAAAACACTGCACAAAGAAAGAAGTGAGGAGAGGAAGGAGGGAAGGAGAAGAAAAGGTAAACCATGAATCTTGAAGGAAAACCATAACACTTACAAGATGGTGTTTCAGAAGCGATGGGGTCTTTCAGTCCATTGTTATTTTCAAAGCTATAGGTGCACAAAATTTAAGCCTTCTGAATTATTTACTACATTAATATGACTTTATGATATATTTTTAAAACATATACAATGATTATTTTCCGATAAATTATTAGTTTCTATTGTTATCTTGTATATAATGTTTTATTTTACAATTGAAATTATTTATTTTTGTATAAAGTATCTTTTTTCAAATTTTGCCTTATAAATTTTCTAATACTTCCATACTTTTTATAATTTTTATTTTGAATTGTTTTCTCAACTGATTTCAATCTCAGCAATCCAATTCTATTAATCCTGTTGATCCTGTGGCCAACAAAACCTAATACTAATCTTGGACTTTATTAAGCTATCCAAGAAAGAATGGATAGTCTAGCTATTTTATTAAGCTATCCATTTCCTACCAACAGCAGGACTTCAACAGCCGGAAAAATGTCACGCTTCTTGTATTTTTAAAAAGGCCAATCATCCAATTTGCTGGTGCAACACATGGGCCACAGAGAGGAACTAACATAACATCTTGGGCTTATCAATTCTTATGGAGCTTTCTCCAAGTCCACATACTCACCCCAGGATAAAGAAAGCAAGTTTAGGTATGAAAACCAAATACCTACGGTGTGAGTGGAATAAAAGGAGCAGAAACAAAGCAGAGAAGGCCACTTGATTGATATTGATAAAGAATGCTGGAAAGACAGGACCAGGAGCACTCATTGGAGAAAGTGAAACTATTACTAGAAAAGTCATGTTGTAATCATGAAGCCAGAAAATGCATGCTTAGCCAAGCACTGGACATAGTGAGGCCATGTTACTGAAGGAAATGATGAATAACGATGACAAGACCCAAAGAATTTATTTATGCTTTCATAATACATTCAACCAGCTTAAATTAAAACTTCATATTAAGTGCAAAACTCTTGCAAGCATGAAGTTCTCCAGCTTTGGAACCCACGTTGGAATAAGCAAAGGGCCGACATTTTAATTGATCTCAACGGTGAATTTCTACCCTAACTGTTTGAACCTGATGCTGAAATATCCCAAATGTTCTATACACTCATGGACACCATGCAATAAGCTTTTAAGACATGCTAACTGGTGCCCAGCAAAGTTTCATTTCATGTTACGTAAAATGGCCTTTTCCCCATATTAGAGTCTTTAACAACTAATTACAAAAGACTGCTTGAGTACCAATTTCCTTCCATGATGAAGGTTTTAATTACAATTTCAAACTCTTCTAAACCATTCATGAGCTGAGGCTTAGGACCTTTAGCTCAGCTTCTATTGGCTTTGTATAAATCATAGATCTGTGAACTTGTCGATCCACATGTACATGACACCATAAATAATAATTCCTTAAAGTTGGACGATCCTAGGGGAAGCAATTAATATAAAAAAAAGTACCAGTCTTAGATTCTCATAAATACATGTTTAATTGGCTTGATCATAAAAAAGGTTGCTTGTTGTAAAATACTCCGGATGTACAACTCGAGATCATCTTGAATTGACTTTCAGTTAAGCTTGACTCATATATAAACAAGCAAGCCAGAAAGTAAGATTGGCTCAAAGGTGTATATCAAGCCAAGCCTGAAATTATCACTGTTCGGTTGATAACTCAAGATGGCTCAAAGTTATGGGTATGCATGCATGCGTATATACACCTAAATACCAAACAACAAGTTTACTAAGTATAATCTTGCCTTACAATGTATGGAGTCCATATTCACTCTTAAAATAATTTATTTTAATTTAGGAAATATAATGAATGTTTATTTCCATTTCAATTGCTTACCCCAAGTAACAAGGTACGTTGAGATAATAATATAACACCATAGAAGACCAATACACCCAAGCCTGAACCACTTTTCAAAGTTGAGATTAAAAAGGATTGAAATCAATAGTCCATGTCTGTCATGGATGAAATATGAATTGAGCTCATCAAGCCACTTCATTGAGGGTTGTGATTGGCTTGATTTCAAGTTAGGCTCAAAATCTAACAATTAATCATAATGTAACAAGCCCAGATTGATCATTTATCTAGGCTCAACATTAATTACAACTTAAGCTTAGACATTGGTGATCTTGCTATAGCTTAGCTCAATTACACCTAGTAACAAAAAACTAGCCAAGTGTTTTTGATGAGCATGTGCAGATCCTGAAACCGCTATGTTGTTCAAAGGCCAACATAATTATCATTATTGCAACAAAGAAAGAAAAAGATATCCCTCTGTTCTTCCATCTCAGTTTGTCTTGTCATGTTCCTTGTATGCTGCCATGATCCCAATACCCAGTGTGCCATAATATGGTTCCCACATGTGCAGTTACAATTACCAGATTCTAATTTATTGTAACACTCCAAAAAATTCAGGACTAGAAGGTTAGTCATTGTTATTATCAATGTAAAATTAGACAATAGATACAGCATGGAGTTTTGGACAATATGAAAAATAATAATGACTATAAAAAGGAATACAAACCTGAGATTAAATATCTAGGCATACGAGTACATGAATAATTGTTTTCAAGGCATAATTTTATGGTACCTTGCTTAAAATTGGTTTCAGTGTCCTACATGGACCACATGTTGGTGATGTATATAGAACACATAATAACCTTGGGCTTTCATGATACAACTTCCGAAGTGCATACTGCAAGATCCAGCTCCAATTAAAGTGATGTAAAATAAAAGCTCTCATGTTGATGGTACACTATTAAATGAAATGAACTTCTGTTACCTGTCCTTTGTGCTTTGTCAGTGTTATATCGAAACCCATTTGTACATCCTTGTCAGTAAGTTCCTTCTTGACCTCTTCAGTTACAGGCTGTTAAAAATGAAAAACAATACAATGGCATACTGATTTAAATGTATTCACTCATGTTCATGATGGCAGGTGCTTGTGTGTTTGACTTAACATCTTCTTTATTGGTGTACATTGTGATTAAACAAAACAGTTAACCTTTACCACAAATTATAAGTGGCCCAATAATCAATACTGAAACATTGGATGTACATTAAAATTCAACATAGTGAATCAGGAGCCTCAAAAATGCAACTTCTAGCACACCATCTAATCACAATAAAGGTAATACTTATTGGATTTAGGTTTACATCCATTAAGTTTTCACACTAGCAACAACCAACCTTTTAGTCAGATAGTAGTAGCCATCAGATTGAATTTCACAGTAACAGAAGCCAGTAATATCTCATTGAATTATACTGAAACATATTACCTGATGGAACTCAACAAGAAGATTGTTTGCAACTAGATATCTTTCAACAGATAAAGCAGCAACACATCCAGAACCAGCAGCAGTAATCGCTTGCCTCCACTCATGATCCTACCATCACCAACAAGAAAGTGAGAATCCTGGATTTTAATTGTTCCAACCCAACATAAATTACAGTTTTTCTACCAGATCAATTTTTAGTTTTTGACCTGGAACTTACAAATCCAATATCACATTAAAATTTTTTTAACTTGCATATGGTTTACTTAGGCTGAGCTTGGTTTCTGACCAAGGAAGGTTAAGTTGGTAATTTTTTGGTTTGACCATCCAAATGCTCCTCAGTTAAAAAGGTTTAAGTAAACCTACTCAAAGTGGTATAATCTGCATATGACAGAAATGTCAACTGCACGGATTAGATTAATGTGGGATTTGAAGAGAGTCAAAATATAAGCTAACTTGCCCCAGGAAAGAGGCATATGCCATGACCCAACCCATGATAGTCCCAAGGTAGCAATCCAGCACAAAGCAGATTGTGTTTGATCAAATCCTAATTTAAGTCAATCGAACCAAATCTAGCATCCTCTGGGACCAAAATGGATTTCTAGTGTGTCTAGAGGCATGTCTAGAATTTTCATGAGGACAGCACTTGGTCACTTCAGGAAGATTCTCGATATGGGTTGTGGCTCCAAGAAAAAATCCTAACCGAAAAAGGAAAATAGGCCCTTGTTTGAAAATAGAAGCAAAGAAACCTTGGATAACATATGTTAAAAAGGATATTCAGAAATAACATTCTTGAATATCATTTAGTAACCAGATCAATCCTTAAAAATCATTAATTGGAACAAGGCTAACGTGAAACCACTCGAGGAGCAGATCAAAGGCCTGTCTGTTGTCAGTGACTTACTCTGCACAACCATGTCGCAGCAGCGACATTACACTCTCTCTCTCTCTCTCTCTCTCTCTCTCTGTGATCCTGCTGAGTCCTATCCTCATCTCTACAGTTAGTCAGATGGTAGCCATCAGACTACCATCTGCTGCTGCCATCACAACCTCTATACTCTTCACCCTTGGAAATAGATAAAAGAAATTATCAATATTGGGTTTATCACCAACCCCATATGAATAAGTTGGATCGGGTCCAAATCCCCCAATCCAAGGTACCTCGGTTCCAAAACAACACAAATGAATAAATTTTTATTTAACTGCTACCATGTTAATTTTGCTTCGAGCATATGCAAAGGGTGCTGTTCATCTTCCTTCTATCTTACAAGATGCAAAACTGTGAAGAATTATCAAGAAATTATGGTATATCTTGATGACGTACAAATATATATCATGGAAAATAGTCTAGAAAAATAAATATTAGAATTAAATAAGACAAGAAAACAATCATGCACGTACAAAAAAGAAACATCAGCAGTACCTGTACATCACCAGCAGCAAAGACACCTTCAACTGAAGTTTTTGCTGTGCCTTCTTTGACTAAGATATATCCAGAACTATCAAGTTCAATTTGTCCTTCCAACAAATGGCTGTTTGGAGTATGCCCTATACCATAGAATAGACCTTTTACATCGAGTACTGATTCTTCGCCCGTATCAACTCTTTTTGTTAACACTCCTGACATCTGGCCCTTGCTATTGCTAACAACATCCATAGCTTGTGTATTGAAGTGCACTGTGATATTCGGGTTGTTGAATACTCTGTGAAACATTCGCCATAATCAACCTGTTAAAAAAACATTCAGGGATTGAATATTTACCATCACCAATGCTTGTAGTAACTTGCTTGCATCAGTACACAAGATCCATCAAAGCTGTTAAGTAATAAAACAATAGGGTATTATTGATTAATTACTGGACTTATAACCTACAAAGAACCGTGGAACATCCTCATGTTACAAATGGAATGATCATTCTTATGTCAGATACTCAGATTGATACAAGTTATTAAGTAGTCTTAGTAAGTATTATACCAGAAGAAAGATACCCAATTGTACTATGATTAGTATCACAAATTTCAGCTTGGTGAAATATGTTGCCCATAGTGGATGGCTAAACATGGAACAAGAGAATGACAGCAATTATCAACCACTAAAAAGTCAATCGTGCATGCAGTCATCATGACCTTGTGCAAAGAAGAAAATATCTACCAACATTTTCATTACTGAAAATACCCAGGCAAATCCACCAGCACATCATGCCAAGACAAGCTGTCAACAATACTGAACATATCAATTTAACATGTACCCAAGAGTAACTAAAGTAGAAACAAGTTTTTTTCTTTGCTTGATTAAGTAGCTTCTCACATGTGAAACAGACAAAGTTGTTCTAACATATAACAAAGTAGATTTGATTCAAAGAATCAAAATTGGTGTACTTTTAATGTCTTCATAATTTTCAATCACATCTCTTTTTCTTTCAAACTTCCTCTATTTGTTTCAAACCTCCAGCTAGAAACCCTCAATTGGTTGCAGACTTCATATTTTTCAATCATGTCTAGGATGCATGATGTACTTTTAACACACCAAGTGTCCACACAGCTCAACGCACTGACACATGGCTTTCTAGCAACCAATCACTGCAAAGTTTGGTCAAGCAAACTTAAACCTTACTCTTTTCTCCAAAATTAATCCACAAAAGATGATTCTTAACTCTCATGCAGTGATTGGTAATGGATGAACTTATAGTATATACAAAATAGACTTTCATGGTTTACATTATTCCCTTATGATATTGTCTCAATTAATGAGAGTTCCAATTTAATTAGTTTTAAACTAGATACCAATCCATACTGGTGTACCGAGTGTCGATATGCTAGTATGTACCAAGTTTTGGAAAAAGCCTAAAAAAAAAGGCTCAAAAAGCAAAATATGACTACATGGTATAAGGCTTGTATCGTTGTGTATTAGGTGGTACAAGCCCCATACCAGATGGTACAATCCCTGTATTGGATGTACCAAGAAGTATAGGCCTTGTACCGAATGGTACACTACAAACTAGACATAATGCTTGGTTTCACCTGGTTTGTTCACCGATAGGTTTTTGGACTGATAAATACTGCCTGTATTGAACTGTATTGTGCAACATTACAAACCTTGAATCTAAGAAATTGATGGTTTTAAATTAAATAGGACTAAGACAAGATATGAGATTTAATTTCAGTAACACTAAGAGAACCAATTCCTCTCAATCACCCTCTTAGTCTCCTCAACCCTCTCATCTCTCAACTGTCAGCTCGATACCGCTCAGTCTCCTTGATCTCTTTTCAGCTACCTCTCGCCTTCTCAACTCTTCATTGCTTTCTCAGCTCTTTGCTGTCCTCTCATCTCTTTGTCGTCAAATCTCCATCACCAGTCTCCCCCACCACCACCACCTCTCAGCTCTTTGTTGCCAGTAATCCGCGACCCTCTCAGCCACACTCTCTGTTGCCAAAGACATCGCAGTATACCTCTTTCTATTTTTATTTTAATGATCATCTAATTTTTATTTTAATGTTTGTCTTTATTCTTAATTATATATATATATTTATAATAATGAGCATGTTGCTTCATTCGGCCAAGCACCTATCTCCTCAAGCATTTTAGAAATTTGGCACCTTCACTAGTACAACAAATTATCATTCAATATTGGGTATACACTTAGTCAAGTCCCAAATCATATTCTAAGAATGAACCATCTAACCATCAACAATATTAGATTTGACATAAAACCTCAAGACTATTTAAATAAATAGGTTAGAAAAGGATTTTGTAAGTAGACAAGAAAGTAATGGAACGTCTTGGTGAGATGGATCTCCTAGTCCTAATAAGGCATAGTTGAATCAGTTAGATGCTCCACAAAGTATGTTGATTGCTAAAGATTCTAATTTGACATAGGAGATCAATTCAGCTAGTCCATTAATTTGAGGGCTTCATAAAGAAAATTAAGTCAGAGACTTTATAAAACTATTTACATATACAAGAAGGTACCTGATGGACAAAGCTTAAGGTAGATATATGTCAAAATTATGGAGGCTAACAAGCCAAACTGCAAACGAAAATTTTCACTTCAGCAAACAATGTAACATTTTACCCTAACAGCACTAAAGTACACACCTGAATAGGATCAACAAGATGATGAACTGCTTTAAGATGAAGAGCTCTAGACATCTTACCAATAAAAAAATCTTTTGAATAACTTGAATGGATATGATCTTGTCCAATAAATGAAAAAAGGATTGCCAGACTCCAAGCTCCCACACTGATGAGGGGTATGGGAATGGTCAATGAGAGCTCTGAGAAGAGTCAATCTATGCAAGAATGAAGATAATTTCCATGCAAGAATGAAGATAATTTCCACGATTCGAGTCCTATTCAACTAGATTGCAAGCAACCTTAGCATGACACCAAGACCTACCCTCTAGTTTCCACCAATAAATATTGTTGTAAAAAGAATATCCATGACCTGGCACTAGAATAGACTGATCTTGGAATATGAAAGAGAGAAAAATGGAGGATTTCAAAACTCACTTAAATAATAGGTAGAGGTTTATTATTGATTAGTTTCCTCATATATGTGAGTATATTACGTGGATATTTGCTCTTCATAAGAAGAGCTTTGTTATTAGAAGAAAAAGATGCTCATTCATTATGAAGCTTTAAATCATAAAGACCCAAAAAGACTTCGGCTGGAAAATAAATTATTGCATTAAGTTAACTAACCTGTCTTGCATTGCTTTAGATGCCCGCAGATGGCTTTTACGAACAAGCAAGTGTACATGGCGTGCATATTTGGTCAAGTATAATGCTTCCTCAGTAGCTGTGTCACCACCTCCAACAACAGCCAAAACTTGCCCCTTGAATAGTGGTGATGCTCCATCACATATTGCACAAGCACTGATCCCTCTACTCCAAAATTCGTCTTCACGAGGCAACCTTAGTCTTTTGGCATTTGCTCCTGTTGCTATGATAAGACCATGGCATTTTACCTATATGCATAAACCAAAAAAGGGAAAAAAAATTAACATCACAACATAGAATACAGAAAAGAACATTGGCATCAAATAAACTAGCTTAATATCAACTTTTACCACATTAAAAAATTTAGGACATTCATATCTTTTATATGGCTGAATGGCCTTTTTTAAAATCCTTATCGTTTTCTACATAATAGGCAAGGAATATACCTCTTTTTATCAATATCCATATAGCAGTAATTGGACATCTTCAAGTCAGCAAAAAAAAAATAACACTGCTTCTAATGATTTATTAGGTATATGACATGTTACATGTCTTCTCAATAGACTATCAAGTGGCCACATCATGGTCCAGCTAAGATCAAATATTAACTTCTTTTATTCTGCATAAGTACCTGGAGACTGGCCGTATATATGCTGCTACCAGGAAACTAAAAACAGAATAGAACCATTTCAAGAAACATATAAATGGTGAATATATTGTTGAATCTCGGATTTTGATGATGAAATCAAATGATGAGTTTGTGATCTAATCTGCGTTTTGAGTGATGCAGGACTAGCTTCGATCAAGGAGAGGCAAATTGATTAAAGCAGGAGGAATCGGACGTTGGGTTGGAGTTGAACATGTTAGAAAATTGATTGACGTGC
This sequence comes from Musa beccarii, assembly GCA_024322285.1. NCBI lineage: Eukaryota > Viridiplantae > Streptophyta > Magnoliopsida > Zingiberales > Musaceae > Musa > Musa beccarii. The sequence continues at coordinate 20,149,165 of CM044397.1, forward strand.
CGGTAGGACTTTGTGCCATAAGTTCAAGCATCGGGCCAGAAGAATCGGACTTTGCGCCAAAGAGATCGAATGTTACGGGAAGTCAACATGCCGATTGTGCAATACGCCGAAGGAGAGGACGATGCGCTAAAGGATCGGACGACGCACCAAAAGTACCAATGACATGCCCGACAACATATGATTCGTGCTTTGTAATAATTTGTCTAGATCGAATTAGTTTAGAGGTCTAATTGAGTTAGTTTTGAATGTAATTAGGCTAACTCAATTAGGGGCCATTTAGGCCTGATTTAGGACAGTTTTGGGTCAAGAGGAAGGCCCAATTCAGTGAACCAAAAGTTGGGTCAGGCAATGGCATTGCCAAACCAAGCGATGGAACTGCCAGTGGCTCAGTCTCCAAGACAGTCTCCGAGACATTGTCAGGCAGTAGTACCGCCCAGTGTTAGTGCTGCAAGCGGTGGTACCGCCAATACCCCGAAATCCTGGGGAGTTTAAAATTTTGGCTCCATTTTTTAAACCATTTAGGGTCTATAAATACCCTAGTTAGTCCTACTTTGTATAGCTAGAATAGAGAACAAAAACTTGGGGTTTAGAGTGTGAAAACTCTGTGAGAAAATTGAGTCCCTCCTCCTTGAGCTTAGAGGTTGTTCTAACGAAGGTGTGTGAGGGATACCTTGTAAAAGTGGAGTGTAGAGGTTCTCTCTTGAGCCTGTGAAAAGAAGAAAGAGTTATAAGGGTAGTTGATCTTCGCCCGTTGGAAATAAGATCGTTAGTAGAAGCCAGTGACCTCGAGTGAAGAGGAATCGAGAGTGGACGCAGGTCGAGATGACCGAACCACTATAAATCTGGTTTGCATTTACTTTATATTTTTTTATTCATATTGCAAACTGATTTACTTACTCACTATGCTTACAAATGTTTTTAAATTAAACTTATTTCCGATACGAGCTTTATCGAATCGTCGAAAGTTTTCCAAACCGACGTTTTTATGAAAGCACGGATGTCATCAATGGTTTAAAAGCACTTGGTAAAAGTTTTTCAAATCTTGAACTTTTTAATAAAATTTTACGTTCTCTTTCTAAAAATTGGGATTTGAAAGTAACTACTATTCAAGAAATAAACGACTTGAACTATTTTCCTATTAAAGAACTTATCGGGTCTTTAATGATCTATGAAATGACTTGTTTAGAATATGAACATAAGAATAACCTTCTAAAGAACAGAAAGAATTTGACATTTAGAACGAAAGAAGATTATTTGGGAGAAAACTCAAGTGATGATGATGACCTTAAACTCCTAACAATAACAATAAACTCAAGTGGCCACATCATGGTCCAACTAAGATCAAATATTAACTTCTTTTATTCTGCATAAGTAGCTGGAGACTGGCCGTATATATGCTGCTAAAAGGAAACTAAAAACAGAAGAGAACCGTTTCAAGAAACATATAAATGGTGAGTATATAAGATTCCCAAACTAGAAACATACTTCCTTTTGAGAATTTCTTCATAGGATCTTACCATATTCATGTATTTTTATTTTATTTTATTCATGTTGATTATCATGGAATTGTACTCTGAGTTTCAAATATGTCAATCCAATTCAAATGTAAGAAATGATAGAAACATCACCTTAAAATTTTATTTTCAAGGTTGAAAAATTAATAGCAATCTAAACTTTTACAATTTTTTTTAAAGAAAAAGCAAAAAAGGATCAGCCTTCTGGACATGGCCATAACTTTCAAAATGACATTGTTTGATAATTGATGATATCACACTTCCTATTTGCCATCAGAGAAAAATATTTTGGTTTTTATATCAAAGATGGAAAGATGAGTGGGACAAGATTCTATTCCTACTATCACAAGCTATGAAGCAACCAGTACGGACAATGTCTACGGATACAACATGATATGGACCTGCCGACACAACAAATTTAAGGTTGCCTCTCTGTCAGAAGACTACATGTTGACCCTCCCAACATTTGTATTGGTGGGAACCTTCTACAGAGAACTTTCCCTTATGATATGGACATCCACATTATTCCTTGAGGCAAGAAAGTCTAGTAGTTGTCCTTTGTTTCTATTGTCTTTCACTATTATTATCTTTTTGTTGATCCCTCTTTCCCTTCTTCTAATCTCAAACAAAAGAGTACCATTTCTTTGCTTATGCCAAGCTTGTCATAATATATCCTAATATATTTTGGAATATCACAAAATATTCTATGGATATTGATGTCCAAAATGGACATTATTCAAATCTGAGAAACATTTTGATGTGTTTGTGCTTCATCCTCAAGATAGAATCCACACTAAAACATATGAATTGAAAAATCAAATCATGTTTGCTTGGCAGGGTAGGACGACACACTTTTCCTTTTCCCAAACCTCATGTTGGTGGAAGACTTGGACACATGCCACCTTTTTCATATCATTAGATTAGACAAAAGCAAGCCAAAAGTTCATTTAATCATATCAGTTGGTACAATAGTCTAGTGGAATCTAATCTCCGCATCATTATGCACCATGGTTATACTTGCCCCAGAGACTCATCGGACACATGTTGTTAATGACAATGAGACAACAAATATTACTTGTGGGGAGTAGTTCCAAAATAACAGACCTATCATATCGATATACAACTTCATTGGATCAAGGACCCCAATCCACCGATCATGGATCTGTCGCCCTTACGACATGACTTAATGAGATATTATCACTAAAAAAAGTTGATTCAAACTGCCGCTTCTCTGAAACTGTGGTTCTTTCCTCCCTCTCTCCTCCCTTCTTAGAGCACATTCATTCCTTGGGTGATCCCTTCTCTCACGTTTGAGTGTTTCCTCGTTTAACAGCACATTTTGATGTAGAAGCAATTATATGTAAATATTATCTTGATAGTCTATTTTGCTCAAACATTAAAGTTTTGATACCTAGTCTAACATCTCAACTCTTTTCTTTATAGGCAATTCAAGATCAACAGAAGCAACTTTTTTCTCATGCTACAAAGTTGTGCTTGGCAGATGTGAAATTATAATTCAATTTTTCATCCAAATAACATATACTTTCTATAAATTTATGGTTTAGCTACACTTTTTTCTTATTTAAATATAGTTTACATACCAAGAAATTATATGAAAAAATTAAAATAGGATTTATTTAATTTCGAGTTATTTTTGGAATACCAATGCATACAATTGTACCAACATATGATAAACTAGTAACTATCATTACATACCGGTCCAACTAGGCACCAACATAGCCGGTCTACATGAGATGGTGTTCCTTGCACCAAACTACCACTTAATTGATATTATGAGTGCACCATATAGATAATAAAAGAGTTGGCAAGGTTCCTAGAGATTTCAGATGTCTAATGCAATAAAATAGATGAGGAAAAAGCTTGCATATGGTCCATTATAAAATTTCTGTTTTAATTGTTTTTGCAAAGCATCATATATGAACTTTTCCATATGGATATTTTCATAATGAATTTAATAGAAACTAGAAAGAGGTAAATGTCACCTCACGCTCACTACTGCGGATGATGAAAGGATTAGTCCGGACATCAACAAATTCGACATCTTCTTGAAAAAGTTCAGCACCCCAACGTTCAGCTTGCCGTCGCATCCTACGCAAATGTCATGATTGTAAGTTATAAAATCAAGTACTGATTTATTAGTTAACTGAATAAATTTATATATAGAAAAGAAAAATAATTACAAAGTGAAAGCATTTATGCATGTAGCATGACTTATATACCTATCCATCAAATCAGGACCGGTTATCCCTTCTGGAAACCCAGGAAAATTTTCAACTTCTGTAGTAGTCATTAACTGCCCTCCAGGAACACCACCTACTTGATAACCTTCAAACACAACAGGCTTTAAATTTGCACGAGCAGCATATATAGCTGCAGTATAACCAGCTGGACCAGAACCAATGATCACCAAGTTCTCAATTCCAATAGAAGAATCTGCAGCAAGTATCTCATTTAAATTTTACAGAATAATCCAGCAATTTCTAATAGCTAAAAGCAGATGATGATCATATACCTCAATGCACTTCTTTAAGATGAATAGAAAAATAGATGGCCAACAAATGCCATGATTTTCAAACATCTAAATGTTTACTGTGGGAGAGTTTTAATGGACAGACAGGGAGATAGATAGATGAGATCCATACTTACATAATACACCCATAAATAACATGGACTAATAATTTATTACAGTTGATTGGTATAATTTTGTACAAAAAGCAACAGGATTACCTGCTGACAAACTTTAAAAAGAATAAAAAGCTAATATCTAGAAGAACAAAATTTCCAAAAAAAGAAAGAAAAAAAATTCAATATTAAAGCCCAACATGCAATCAAACACTCATGTTAATGAACATTGGCAGTGGTGGCCCCAAAATATGGCAATATACTGAATTTCCATTTGCAAGCAGTATTGTCAAAGGTACGCCTGGGCTAAAAGGAATCATGGTTCCAAATTGCTGAAGGTGGTAGGCACTTACCTAGCCACTCATCTGAGCAAAGCAAGATGCTCACCTTACAAAAATTTAAAACAGCATGAATATTGTGAGCCACTGCCTGACTCATCTTCCAAAATTATATTTTTTACAGGTGTATTGCACTGAAATATCACTTGGTATCGATGTACCATCAAAACTGCAGTCTAAAAATCACATGGAAAATCATTGAAACTAGAAACAGTACATATTCTTATTACTTTGGAATTTCCTGTAATCATTCACACTGAGTTCCACGCTTGATATCCTGCTGAAGTCCTAAGAAAAAGCATGCAAAAAATTATTGACGTTCTTAACCAGATAACTTGCTTTACCACAAATAGCTACTTCAAAATCCTTTTCTGTCAAGTTTTACCATCAGTATTGTGAGGAACTTCCACATGCTTAACCAATCAATCTTGTGGCTCTTGAGTACATTAAGAGATTTTTTATAGCATGACTCTAGTGTTCTTATACCCATGGCTTGATGTAACTAGACTTGTTTTGCTAAGAGTAACTGAAACCTGCTGATCTTGCATAAATAGCTGATATGGAAATAATTTTTTGACAACCAATTAATTCAAATTGCTCAAATTCTTAAATGTATTCCTTAAACTAATGTGTGCTAAAGCACACACTCGGTACACACACATAGCGTGCAATTGTCTCCAATAGCCACTCAAAATAGACTAGATCTATGAACTAAGTCATTCAAACATTAAAATAATTTCTAAATCTTACTGAATCATCCAAAGGTACCCCAGCTCACCTCTTATGTATGTTAACTCCCTTGGAATGTGATATAATAGATGGCAGTAATACATGGAAAACTCATGTTGTATCCTGCCATTGACATCAAAAGTGAGTTAAGAATGGGAGACCACCAAGACTACGAAAGAAGATAGTTAATCCATGATGCTGTATTTGCTAAATGAACCAGAGATACCATTATAGCCTCTAAACTCACAATTCCAAGTTCATAATTGGAAGCCATATAGATGACCTAAGGATCTTGAGTAAATTAAATGATCAATTTGATCCCTAGATTAATTGGAATGCTAGAATATAGCAATAACACTGTCTTTCAAGGAATTGGCCTCTTGAATCAGAGGCCTTTATCATATTTAGATTTGATTAGTTATAGTATAACAATAGATCAAGAATGAACCAATGAAGGCCATTCAGATTCAAGAATTTTAAAACATAGTATAAGTGTCCTCATAGGTGGAAAAGATATTTAGGAGACAGTCACATTTTAAAATTAAAGCTCAGTTACATGAGATGATTCTAAAAATCCTTGGACGTTTTTTTCTTGTCCCTTCTGTATATAATACTACAGATAAGTCAGCATTTCATTAGATGATAACTCTAGTGTCACAGTCAAACAATTGCAGACTTTGTAGAATACAATGGGGATATTGGAAAAGGCATATTCAGTGTGGTGAAAGTTCCTTTTTATCTTCTTCAAAATTCTTTTAGCTAGTTGCATTTCAATTACTTCCACCCACCAGTGTGGCATGTTTGATCACTCGTACTATGTTCGCATTGATGACGAGATACCTATAAGTTGTGACCAACAAATAAAAGGCATACTTTTCCAATACCCTTCAAGGCAGCAAACCATATATAAAAGTGAAATCAGCAAGGTAATGCAAATTCTTCAAGAACAACTTCTGGAGCTGAGGACCATGATTCGTCCAACATCAACATCGACGAGAACGTATGATAGATACAGGGGGAATAATTCGGCAACAGCGGCATCAAGCAAGCCAAGCTTCACAAGTATCAAAAGAAGCAGAACTAGAAAAGGCAAAAGGGCGTCCTCGTTATACCTCCTGAAGGAGAGACTGCGGCGACCTCGTCCGTGGAAGAGGCGGCCAGGGGAGCGGAGACGGGAGCGCTGGCGCGACGGCCGACCCAAGAGTTCAGAGAGCGCCGGGAGGAGCAGCGAAGTGGGGGAACCCGGAGGAGAATAGGCCGGTGGCATGGGAGGGAGGATGTCGAGGGCGCCGCTACCGAGACAACGGCCGTCATACCTACCGGAGAAACGGCCATTTGAATCGGAGACGGGAGAAAGAGGAGGCGGAGAGAAGATAGGCTAATCAGCGAGAGAAGAGAGAGAGAGAAGGCAGCGGAAAGAAACAGGTAAGCAGGGGTTTGGGTTAAGGTTTCGTTGGTGGAGGGGGGCCGTCGTGTCATCCGTTTTCAGATGACCCAACGCCGGCCTCTCCCTTCCATCATTTGTCTTCTTCCTGGTTTATTTCAATTTTTTTCTTTTCTCGTAACATTTATGTCTCTGGCTTCCATTAATTCTTTTTTTTTCTCTTCTCGTAAGATTTATGAAATTCCAATCTATCTTAAGGGATATCGAAAGGATTGTCTGACTTTGTGGTTACTTAAATTACAAGAGATCATGCAAACATACTTTGTTCACAGTCATCCATTCTCAAGAGACTTGCATAATTTATTTTTTGATAATTTATCTCAAGTAAAATAAAATTGTTTGATATCAGAAAAAAATGATTTCCAATCTTGATGTCCAAAATTACTATGCAATAAACCAAAAACATTACATAATAACAAATCTATAAGTAATTTCAAAATCAACTCATGTCCTTAGTAAGTAGTAGTGCATTGGATTTTTATCATCACAAAGTCATCGTATCAATTTATCTAAAAAATCATCTTATAATAATAAAAAATTCCTCGAATGACCACAGTTATCATAAAATTAGCACAAGCATTCTTCGAAGACTAATTATCCATAGTCAAAATTCATAGCTCGTATATATTTTTCTTCTTCAGTAAAATCACCGTCGACACTAAAATATTCTCTCACATCCTCAATCAAAATATTTTTAACAGTGTTAGCCAAGGATTAAGAAGTTAGATCAAGCAACGGCCTTGCATCGAGATAATTGGTTGCCATTATGACCTCAAACAACATGCTCCTATCAAGCTTCACGAACTCCTCATCGAACTTTTGTAGCTCTTCATTGTCCCCACCCTTGGCATGTTGATTCCAATACTTTGTTACCTTAGTGAGCACAGGACGCATGATGTTGTAAAGGGATACTTGAAGGTTCTTATCATCATCATCAAAGTCCAAAAATAATTTTTTTTATTATTCTTGATTGGTTTGCAATGGTCACATCCACTAGAATTTAACGCCCATCACTTGCCTTGAGAATGATATATTTTTTTCTCTAGGTTTTCGTCTATGACTCTTCTATAAAGAGTCTCTTTGCATTCAATTGACGTTACTGACTTCTTTCGCAATATATACTTAAAACCTGAAAAAAAAAATCTCGAGTTTTTAATTCCTGCAACTTAGGAATCCTTAATTGATTTATCCAAACTTAAAACTAGCAGTAAATTATGGGATTCTATGAGTTCAAATATAATAGATTGAGCTACAGGATTAGTAAATCGTATTTATCCCATTCCACATCTAATGCAACCTAAATGTTAAAGCAAGCATGTAGTGATGTCAGATAGCTTTGACAGCTCAAACTTAGGTTGCAATTGTTTGGGAATAACATAGACTATATGTCTTGTTTAAAGTGTCTTTGATTCATTCTAAGTCAAGAAACATAGATGGTTACTACCTAAAGCGAATGGAAAAAGCCAAAAGAATTAGTAACATATCATACTCATAACATATGATTTTTAGAGATACATGCCGAAGTAGATGTGCACTTTAAACAAATATATGAAAACAAAGCATTCTAAGTGACTTTATTTATTACATTCTCATAGATAACATAGCAGAGAAGTTATTATAATTAGCATTGGTGTGCATGCAAGCATGACAGTCATACATTGTACGAATATAATGGTTAATAAATCAGAAAACGAGAATTTATGAGGTTTAATGAGATTCTAACTAACAGTATCTGAAAGCAAACAAGTTCCAGCATCCGCCAGAGAAAAAAGAAACCAAAGAAAATAACTTACATTAATAACTGTGTTTATGCAAATCTCACTAACACTATTAAACCCTAACCTGGGGCATCACATCTTCCTCAAGTTTAATCTTAAGCAATGGTAATTGTCAATACTTATCACAGCAGATCTAGAATTCTAGGACAAACTAGTTTACCACAATTTAAGAAGCCAAGAGAAACATCTCATCGATTGCTAAACGATACAAGCCAATAGATTGATTTGAGTTTCAGCAAACTAATCAAAAAAAGATATCATGGATAATAAGGAGAAGCGATAGCACGAGTTCTATACCTATCTCCTCCTCGACCATTTTCCACCATCTTCTACCTCTCGCTTCTCCGGGCTGTCGATGGCACGCAGATCTCTTTTGCTCGCCTTGATGGCGGGTTGGGAGTATTTATAGAAGAAGACCTGCCGCTTTGCCAACCCAAGTAATTAGGAATCCTAATACAAAATAAATTAGAACTTTTTCCTTATTTATCATCTAAACGTAACAAGTAATCCAATTAGGAATTTTTTTTCCTTAAGTTAATTGGTAACCTACTCCTATGTCCAGTTTGGAATTATTCTGTAAAATAATTAATCTATGTCCAATTGGGTGCAAATTCCGCTCAAAATAATTTTTGGATATTTCCCCTGAAATAATTGACCTATGTTCCAGTAAGCGCATAATAATATGTGCCCTATAATTTCATCATCTACTGGTTACAGTAATTTTATTGTTTGAAATCGCTTTCGAATCTTGCACCACACTTGTATGACTGCCACTACGGACTTCTTGATGTCCATCTGTAGGCATTATGGGACCAAATACATTAGACCCGCAATGCATGGATTAGAGAAAGTGACCAAGTTACAAGGTTGATTACGGACATTTTCTGTAAAAACCAATTAAAATTGGGGGACAAGAGATGGTAGGACTAAATCACTAATTCCCATCTTATTTCTGATAAGGCAGTGTGTCCTGATATCAATAAGACAAATAACAATAACAAAAGAAAACTACAATTTTTATATCTTTTTAACTCTTGAATCAATTACTCGAGCAATAGGAGCATCATATCAGCAGGAGATGATTTGTCTCATAAAATGTTGAAACCATGCATAAGTAAAATATGTAACAAATAAATCACTGTTCCATTGGATGTGGTAGAAAAACCAACATTATCTCACAAGTCTCTCACCAACTGATTCTTGTATCATTAGAATAATGTTCAACTACAAAACTGCAATCAGTGAGATGCGATTTGAGGTAACACGCAGCAACGATCACTAACATGCACATATGCCTTGATTCCCCTAAGCATCTGCATTTTTTTGTGTTTCCTTCGCTTTGGAAGAAGTTGTGAGATCAGTTTCAGCCTTCAGGATACTAAGTTGACCACCCTCCTTGCTAGCAAGAGATGCAGCCTTGATCTCATTGCAGTGGTTTATGAACTTGCTCAACTCCTGGAAGCAAAAGTTGTTTGATATCCATCAAAATGATGTAAAGGCATTAAAATAGCAAACATTTTTAGGGTGATAGAAATTAAAATCTGAGTGCAGCTACACTTTTTTGTTCAATTCCTAAGAGTTCTTGGTTTAGGAAGACTACAAGTGGGGCCCACAACACCCTTTCTGCTCCCTCTTCCCTAGGGACATACAATGTTGTCATCACCATCACATCTTGTCAACCAAAGCTGGGAATATGTGGCTAGAGAAACCATAAAATTTTTCCCTCATAGTACAATCAAAGCACTAAATTTTAGTCATAGCACAATCTACCTCATGTAAAATTTTAGAGAAGAGAAATGACTAATGAAGAAAGCAGCGGTGATTAGAAGTCAATGTCAATTGGCCAAAGACAGATGATAGCAGTTCTTGAGACAGATTTTATTTGAAAAGAAAATGAAAGTTCGGAGTAATTGGACACTAAATTCGAGCTATCAAGCAACTTGCTCAAACAACCGAACCAAGCCTACTGCAAATCTTGCCGCTGCTACTGGAACATTAAAATTCAAATTCATTACCCATGGTAATAAAAAATTTCTAAATTTTAGTAGTCAAAAGGGTTGGGTGCTCGGACTTGTCAGTGACAAGGGAGAAAACCCTTACTAGATAAGATTCTAAGCGGATACAAACACATAAAGCAAAAATCTAACAATGCAAATCCACTACATTTTTAATAACTAAATCTATATCATGATGATTTTAGACATATAACTCTCAAAATCATTGATAATTAACAATAACCAAACTCAAAGTCGAGTCCATGTTTGACAAAAAAGAAAGTATAACATGTGTCTCAGAGCTGTTCATAGAAAGGATATTTGGAAGGAATGAGTCAAGTCAGGCTAAGGCAGGAAGTGGGGGTACATTGAGCCGACCTGTCACGCCAAGCGCCCCAAAGAGGATAGGTAGAGTGAATTCTCAAGGATGTCACGGTGATCATCCCAGAGGGGGTATCACGTCGAGCACCCCAGGTGGGGGTGCGCCCCAGAGGGGGTAGGCAACCGTGCACCCCAAAGGGGGTGCATCCCAAGAGGGGATAGGCAAGGTGTATTTAGTCCCACATTGGTAAGAAAAGGGGAGATCTTGAGCCTTATAAGCGTTGGCGCTGCACACCCTAATGGACCGGTTCTAGTGGGGTGACATTAAGGCCCACCTCGAGTCTAGTGGCTCCAGACATCACTGGTGCTCCCCAACGGGAGACTTAGCCAAAGACCCTTGGGGAGTGCTGGAGTTCCAGTGCATGTTCGGGTCGCTAACGTCCGCCTCATGTGTGTGGTTCCGCTGCGCACTCTGCTCGGACCGATTTTGCGGGAAGAGGGTAATGGCCACGTGGCAAGTGGTATCAGAGCAACCCCTGGCTTTCACCAATCACCCCAGAGGGGGTGTCCACGCCAAGCGTCCCAAAGGGGGTAGGCAGGGTAGCCTGTCCGTGACGAGGACGTCACGAGATTGGGTGGGGGAGAATGTCACGCCAAGCGTCCCAAAAGGGATAGACAGGGTGAATTCTCAAGGATGTCACGGTTGGCTATGGTTTGAGTTGGATGGAATTGACAAGGAAAGATTATTAAGTTATGGTGGCACTAGGGGTGCTAGCCAACTACTGCAATGGTTTGTCCTATGTTGTGCCATCAACACAATCGTCATGTTGATGAAGCATTAGGTAAAATCAAACAATTGATTAAGAGACCAAAATAAACCAAAAACATGAAAAATGTGGTGCTTTCCATCTCAAGCTGAGAGCTTGCAACAAATTATGGGCTATGATCAGCAAGTGATCATAAGCAACAAGCATCAGGGGAAAATTATTGATAAAATTGAACCTCTTTAACATGACGTTTCTCTAATTTGAGGAGAAAGATCTCCGGAGAAACTAAACTAGATAACAAAAGAATAACTATCTATTGCTGGAAAAATGGAGTAATTTCAAAGATAATTTTAAAGGCTTCCATCTCATATACATAACCTCTTATGTTTCCTAAGTAGGATGCATATTGATGGATAGCCATTTGGTTTGGATACCCTGCCTGACTCAAATCCTATTCGTAATGGGAGTTTCTACATTCTTCAATTTCCCTGAATGAAAAAGAAGTCATACACGATTCCAAGTAGCATGTTTTTTACGTTGCAAACCATGCCTAACTTGGACCCAAATAGCCAAGGGATGTACTATAACTGTTACAACCCTAAACCTCAGTCAGATAATATAAAGATCATGGATGAAACTTGTTAACCAAAACATTAGTCCAAGCAATACTATCTCATGCATGGCAACAACTTGATTTTCATCTTTGATTTCGTTTCAAACTCAACTGTAGATTCAACTAAAGACTTAAGCCCTCACTCAACATCCTGGTATGCACCTTTTAAGGATCAAGTTGTGAAGGACCAAAGCAAATCATGATGTTGTTGATCCTAATCAAAGTCTATGTGACTTCCTCAAAACTTTAATCATGATTCAACACATCCTTTGGTCTGCATGGAGGCAAGAGACAGCTTGTTCTGCATCCTAATCCCTAAGTAGATTTGATCAAAACTAACAATATGCTTTGGCTCTAGAACCTATCACTGGTTCAGATTGAGGAGTGATAACTTTTTTAAGATCAAACATACAGGACATAAACTACTTTCAGGTAATATTGTAGAACTATCAATGATCGGCAAATGGCCCAGTACACCATCATCATATTGGTCCAACAAGGTGCCCACACCAGTATCAAACAAAAATTTTAAACCTTGGCTGACGCATAGATATAAACCTGAGCAGTTATTTAATTGTGCAAAAATTCTAGCTGAAGACGAGGCTACTTGATACTGATGCCAAAAAGAATCCACTAACATTGAAAAGATTTTCCATTTGATTGCCACCTTGGGATTTATTAAAGTAAATATGAAAGCCATAGAGTAGTCATCTAAGCAGAAATGCAAGATAATTTTTTTCATTTCTACTTTTCATTTCCTCCTGCAGTAAGATTATCAGGTGATTGAAATTAGAAAAGGAAAAAGCACATGTCAATACACATGCTGTTTCACAACAAATAGAAAAATAAAAAAGGAACTTCTATGGCTTCTTATCCACAAAATTTTCCAAGAAAGCATCAAACTGACATCCACAAACTGAAAAATGCATGTGTGAATTACGAAAATAAAATATAGATGATATAATCAGGTTCGCCGATGCTGAAATAAATAACAATATGACTGATCAGACAAAAAATAAAGAATCCGGAACAACAAGGGATGTAATAGACAATCCAGGGTACAGAGAGATCAAGTCCATCATTCACAGCTAATGCAACATGAAACATTTACAATATGGGAAAGAAACTGAAGAGACCACAACATCTACAAAAGATAACCAAAGTGGAGAAAAAGGAGGGAACTTACTCGATCGGCATCCATCTCCTTGGTGACCTTAGAAGGCTTCGTCGCCCTCTTACCTAAATCATGTCAAGACCAACTAAGCTATAAGCAAGGAAAGCAAACAAAATTGAAAAAAAGTGGGGGACAACCTTTACGAGTGTGAGGAGATTTGCCATGGCGACTAGGAGGGATAGATTTCTTCTTCTGCAGTCCTTTGAACAGATTCCCCTTCTGCGTCATCTTTCCTCACAGAAATTCCTCCCTCTAACAAGCCTTCGCTTCTTAGGGTTGCACCTAGCGTGGCTGCCAACACTTTTACCTCCGGCAGATCAAGCTTGGCCAACACTTAGGCCTGTGCTGGATTCTAAAGTTGCCCAAGCCCTACGTAAGAGAATTAAACAATTTTAGGATAAATTATATAGGTACAGCTAAAACCAAATTAATGACGATAATTACTTCAAGTTGTTCCTTAAAGTAATTTTTATATAAAACTAGTCCTTCAACTATATATAATGCAATAAAACTATAATCAATGAGATGCTGACCACAAGATATATATATATATATATATATATATATATATATATATATATATATATATATATATATATATATCTTAGAGACTAAAAGATGGGAAGCGTGATCTATCATAAAAAATAGCGAGCTTAGTTAATTTTATAATTTCTGGATGCAGGTATTTACAGAGCAAATGAATCACCCATGGTTAGATTGGCAATTAGAACAGCTTGATATGTATATTAAACGAAGATAATTAAGGAGAGGAGAGGAGAAAATAGGAGGGGGAGGAGAGTAGAGGACAGAATGAGATTGGGGAGGAGATGAGAGAACAAGAACGGAGGAGAGGAGAGAATAATACCGGGAAGAGGCGGCTCGGCTAGCGGCAGCGGCGGAGAGGAGCGGTGGAACGGCTCGGGCGACGGCGAAAAGTAATCGTTAGGGCACCAGGCGCACTCCGGATTTTTCGTGTCTTTTACATTTTATACGAAAACCGAGTCGACACGGTAAACTCGAGTCGACGTGAGTCTCAAAATCCGGTTCAATTTCCGAACCGAGTCGCCCGTCGAGATTTGGACTGAGATCGGACGATCATACGGTCTCGATCGCTAGTCTATTTATCTTATCATCACGTTTTTGGATGGCATATATAACCTGGTTTTCCCATGATACTTAGGTTTTATTGTTGTTGTATATATAACCGGCGGTATAAGATGGAAGAAGGGACGCATCCTCTCTGTACCTTCCCCCCAAGGCTCTGTCAAAAGCGAGCCTCGAGGCGATCATGGCAGATGGCGATGGGCTTTTGGAAATCCAGGGACGCAAACGCACGACGCAGGCCGCCTCTGTCTCCCTACCCGCTCCTATTCCATCTCCGTCGATGGTGCCTGGCGCTTCTTCTCTCGACATCTTTTCTTTCACCCACACCCCTAACTACTGGTATCCTTCCTTCCCTCCACTATGTATCTCTTAGTTTTTGTCTTTCTTTTCTGTTTTTGTCTCTTGCTCAATCTTTTATCACGCACAGCCCCCTATTTTTTGAGTAATTATTGCCCAGTTTTGGTTATACATTGGGTTTATTTCTTCTAAGCAATAGCTTAGAACCATTCAAGTGATAATTAGCCTTGTCGAGTTATGGATCTGGCTGTAGTTTTTGCCATTCCTGTAATATTTGTGTCATTTCTTGCATAGTCATGTTTGGACAAGAGAAGGGGACATCATTAAATAACCCAAAGGATCAGTTAAGTATACAAGGAGAATTAATTGTAGCTAGGCAGTTCAATAATGTAGGAGAAAGCAACCCTCAGAGGGGGAAAAAGAAGAAGTCGGTCCAGATAATCTATAAGCAATCTTTAGGTTCAAATATTAACCAAATATCGATATTCATGCACATTGTGAACTGTAAGACAATTCAAAACTGACCAGTTCAGTGTCAGGTTTCGTTAGTCAGTGCAACTTTACTAACATTCACTAGGCTACTAACCAATATTTTTAAAAATAGTTTAGGTTCGTTTATGCTTTGTGCTCCACATCTTACATATACTTTTGTTTAAATGTCAGGCCATAGATCTTGAATCAATTTGTAGCAATTGGTGTTAAACTGGTATGTATATGTATTTGTGATGCTGTAGCATTAATAATTTGGTTCTTTATAGTCTGGCATGCATCTACGAATGTTATCCCTTTTTAAGTTGGTTTTATAAATGCCTTTGTTTATTTGAGATCTCTTAGCATTTGGGTGGGAAGAATGAGGGGGGAAAATGGAGTGGGATTTCTTTTGTCCTTCAAAAAATCAATGTTGGTAAATTAAAGAAGTGACATGGTCTGCATGACAAAAAGTTTGAAGTAGAACTAGTCAAATATTTCCTATGGGCTTGAATGTGTGGTTTCTTTTGATGCAAATGTTGGTCTAATAAGCCTCCAAGATTTATTATTTGATAAAAATACCTATCAAATATTTATTTTGGGTACATGCTACAATCTCGATTCACATGAACATGTAGTTCATATGAATTAGAATATGAAAGGTGCCAAAGTATAATTTTGTGGGAGAAATTGACAAACAAAGTTAGAGATTTATGGGGTGCTATGCTAATAGGACTTAGTGCGTTTTACAGGTGCCTTCTTTCTTTGAGCAAAGGACCTCTCTTTGTTGGAAAAGAGAAAGAGAGGGATAACTGAAGAGTAGAAAACAAATAGAGAAGAACTAGGGACGGTATTGTGTTACTCAATTTGTGATGCCACTAGTGGTATATAAGATCTTTTGTTTATGTACTGTATCCTTTCAATCAAGGCTTAAAACATTAGTCCGATGTTGGTTGGTGACCGGATCAGTGTGGTACTAGCACAAATCAACATACAGTATTGGTATAAGCAAATGACTGGAATGTAGGTTAAATATCTGGAATACAGATAATTGTCAATAATCAAATGATGGGAATTATGATTTTCCATGCAAAAGTCTTGTTTCTTTTCATTGTATCCTTGAACCCTTCGTCATCTTTTCTAGAAAGCTCAAGATAAAGAAAGTCCACTAACTTTGATATTTGAACTTCAATTATGGTGTTAGACATAACAGTATTGTTTACGGTGTTGCTTTCTTAGTTGAATGCATATGCTTGTTTCTATAACTTTTTAAGTTAACATTATCAGGTTAAAGATTCTTAGTTTATTATTTTTTTATAGCGAAGAGAATGTATATCTGCTCTGTAAGAAACTTTGTGAGGTTGGGGCTGCTGATCCAATGGGTGCTGATCTTTTTGTTGTCTTCATATCCAACGAGGAGAAAATGGTATACTTCTATGATTTTGCTTGTTTACCTTTAAATTGTTATTGTTCAAAGCATATTATGCTAACTGAACGATGAAATGCTTTACTATAATATTGGCCATTTTACATTAGGAAGGCATTTTAGATGACATAATGATGTGCTAAAAAATTTCAGTGTTTTAAGTAATAAAGCTCCAGTCTGACAAAATCTTTCTAGAGTTGATTTTGTTTTGATTGTTCTATTTCGTCTTCGAATGACAACCAATAAGTCTGTAATACATCAAAATCACTAGAATACATCAGAAACTGTAGTTCCTAATATGGTAAAAGATTTCCTAAATGCATATTTCGAAGTTTAACAGACCTGACCCTGAGCTACTAAAGGAAGCTTTCTCTTGTCCTCAGCACTATTTCAAAGAAGTCTTTTGCAAATGGCCTCAACTGCTCATATAATCCTTTTAGGCAAAGAAAACAGTCTTGTCCAATAGATTTGCACACTAAGAAGTATTGATATAATTCTCTCACCTTGCAGCATAAGAGAAAATTTCTGATCCTTTAACTCGTTCTTTAGAAGGTGGTGAACAAACTCTCCCCATTGTCAGTGTGCTTGTGGTGGAAACCTTGATTTTGTGCTTCAAATGAAAACGAGTTAATTCACACAAGCACCTCCGCTAGATCCAGCATCTAAGGATGCTTAGAATACCGCTCCATGGCTGTCGACCACAAGCCGACCATTAGTCAAGGAAGACCTAACAAAAAGTCATTTGTCTAAGGGTAAGGACACCCTGGGTAGGGGATCCTTTCCCAAGTCCCTTTGGTGCTAGTATGAGAATATGCTAATTTGATTTCTTTTATCTAACTACCCTTTTAAAGTAATGAACATATATCTAAAATGAGTACTATTTTGAGTTTACCCTTGAGCTTTATAAAGGGCTGAAAGCTTTTGCTAAAGGGGCCATGAGAAAAGCTTTTGATGAAATTATGTGGCTGTCAGATATTGCCAGAAGAAGGTTATATGAGTGTCACTATCCTTCACAAACTAGTAGTTCAAAGGAAACCATATTTTCCTTCGTGAAATTATGGAAAGGTATTACTTTACTTTCCTGATTTTAAGCCTAACTTCATCAAGCCTCCTCAAGATTCATTTCATATCAGTTAACCTTGTTGAATCTCGGATTTTGATGATGAAACTAATTGAGTGTGATTTGTGGTCTAACTGCGTTTTGAGTTATGCAGGTCTACTATCGAGCAGGATTGACTACGATAGGGATGAAGGCGTAAAGCGAAA
Source organism: Musa beccarii (assembly GCA_024322285.1). NCBI lineage: Eukaryota > Viridiplantae > Streptophyta > Magnoliopsida > Zingiberales > Musaceae > Musa > Musa beccarii. The sequence goes on from CM044397.1 coordinate 20,167,041, forward strand.
CAAAGGGCCGAAGACAAGTGTGATGAATCGTTGGGAGTTCGAGTGTTCAACTAAGTCCAAGATTCGTTGGGAGCGCTGCCGAACCGACGAGAAGCAGTAGGAGCTTGAAGGGTTTTCAAGTTCACGGAGGTAAATCGGAAGTTCATGAGCTTGCCAAGAAAGATCGAACTTGCCGGAAGAAGCTCAGGGGGAACTCGCCAAGATCATCGTGGAAGTCCGAGAGCTTACCGTGAGTCCGCGGAATGGTTTCCGAAGGTTCGTCGGAAGACCGCTTAAGTTGACCGGAAGCTCGCCGGAAGAAGTTGTCATGTGGACTTTGTAATAGCTTAGGAAACGTCTTTAAAATTGTAGTTAGCACGTATTTTGGGTTAGGATTAGATAACAAAGTGGGGGCCCATTGGGCCTTGATTAGATGAGTTTGGGCCAAAATTTTGGCCCAAACTGAATCAAGCTGCTACGCATGCATGCATGCTACGTGCATCCGCTTGTAGCCCCGCCATCTAGCGCGCCGCCATCAGAAGAATGGCGAAGATATCAGAAAGGTCTCACCGTAGCGAGCCCGGCTATCGATCGCGCCACCGTAGTGCGCCTGGTTATCTGTAGCAGGCGGTAGCATCGCGCCGCTGGAAAGCGTGTAAGCACCGCCAGTTTATCGTGAGCAAAGCAGAGCACCGCTGGCCGGGCGCGAGCACCGCTGGTGCGTGGAAAGCCAGCGGTAGCACCGCCGCTCGGGCGGTGGCACAGCTGACGCTCATACGTCAAAGATCGACAAAGCGTGGCACCGCCGACAGCGGTGGCACCGCTTTGACCACAGAATTGGGACTCCAAATTCACTTGGAATTTGGAGCCCAATTTTAAATCCACTTTTGGATCTATAAATACCCCCTTTTTCACCGGTGAAAGGGTTACCCTTTGAGCAAAAAGTTTGAGTCTTGAGCTTTTGAAGAGTTTTGAAAAGTGTTGTATTCTTTGCTAAGTGTTCACCCTTCTTCTTCTTGAGAGATATTGTACAAGTGTGAACATCTTGTAAAGGGTTGTAAAGGGGTGTTTGATCCTTCCTTCAAAGGACTTGCTAGTGGAAGAGCGGAGCCTCATCGCAAAGGCTTCAAGAGTGGATGTAGGTCATTTGACCGAACCACTATACATCATTGTGTCCTTAAATGTGTGAGTGTTTATATTTCTGAATCATTTCATTTCTTGGCTGCAAGTTCATAGTTAGTTCCTTTTCACAAGCAATTACTTTCAAGTTCTCTTTCAATCGAATCGAAATCTTCCTCCTACGAACTTGTGTTTCTTTTGTAAATCGGTTTCAAGAATACAAGTTTAATCCGCTGCACTAATTCACCCCCTCTTAGTGCCTTTGATCCTAACACTGGTATCGAGCCACGTTCTTTCTCTTTCGGATTTACACCGTGAGAAATGGCTCTAAATGGTTTTCAAGAGGGCTTTTGTTTTTTCGCCCACCGTTCTTTAACTGCAGACGGACTACACATATTGGAAAACTCGAATGAGAGTTTTCATGCTTTCAATGGATTTGGATTTGTGGAACATCATCGAAAATGGTTTTCAACCTTCCTCTAAACCGACGAACGAATGGTCGGTTTTGGAGAAAAGGTCGTTTTCTTTAAACGCAAAGGCTATGAATGCCTTATTTTGCGCTTTGAACAAGAACGAGTTCAATCGGATTTCTATGTGCGAAGCGGCTTTTTGACATTTGGCGAACTCTTGAAATCACGCATGAGGGAACTAGTAGAGTTAAAGACTCGAAAGTAAACCTCTTGTTGCATGATTTTGAGCTCTTCCAAATGACACCAAGCTTAATCTATCGATGACATGTACACCGCTTCACGGATGTCATCAATAGCTTGAAAAGTCTTGGTAAAAGTTTTTCGAATTTTGAACTCACTAACAAGATCTTAAGATCCCTTTCAAAATGGTGGGATCCTAAAATAACGGCGATTCAAGAATCAAAGGATCTAAATAATTATTCTATTGATGAACTCATTGGGTCTTTAAAGACCTATGAAATGGAACATGATGAATATGAAGAACTTGATGAGCACATGAACAACCTTCTAAAGAACAAGAAGGTTTTGAACTCCGAACTATGAAATGCCACTTGAGTAATGACTCAGTGAAGAGGACAATGAGGACATTGACATCAACACATAACAATGAATGTTAACAAGTTCATTAAACAAAAATTAAAAATACAAATGAACTTGAACGAAGAAAGAGGCCGAAGAAGAAGAAGGCTTGGAAAGAAGAATCAAAGAAAGAAGAAGCAAACTACGCTTTCATGGGCTTTACAATGAGGTAAGTAACTTAACTTCCTTGAATTATTTTGAAATTACATGATGATTTCCATGAATGCTTATCTTAGTTAGTAGGAATTTTTTTATGTTTTTCTTGTGTTTGTAGAAATTCAAAAAAAAAAAATTCGAAATTATACTATGCTCTTCTTTATAGTAGTTTTGAAAAGTAAAACATGAATGATGCAAGATTTGTGATAATGCTTAGGATTAATCCATACATATGTATCTTGATTATCGCTTGAAAACTTCCATTTTGGCTTAATGGATTTTAACCCTTTTATGATGAAATTTTTATTGATACATGTCTTCATGAAATCAATTATAAAGACCCAACCCACAAATTTTCAAAATGAAAGAAATGTGACTTTTATGTTGCCTTGTATTACATTTGGACTTGATGATTTTCATGACGAAAAGTATTTTTCAGATTTTTAAAATAATGTATGATTTTAGCAAAAGTTTGACCATTGATCATCTTATTATAACAAATGAAAGAAAGAAGTGAAATGATTTCAATGATAAATTCATTTCTAAATATGATGATGATGCTCATGTTTAAATATAATGCATGACATTGATCATTCTTATGAAAGATCAAATCACTTAAATGAAACTCATAAAGACGAGAAAATGTATTGTCATGATATTTGATGCATATGATCTTGATGGATATAATGACAAACTTATGTTTTGAATTTCTACAATGATAGGATCCACATAAATGTTTGAACATACATTATGAAATCATCATTGAAATAAAAATACTAAAAGTTTGTTATCATGCTTAATGACTTTGTGATATCATATCTTGATGACAAACTCATGTTTTGGTCTTAAATTTGATACTCATCTTTTGAAATATAAGCACACTTGTTTGAAACAAAATGAAACACATTATCATGATAAGTTAAATCTCATGTCTTGAAACAATGTGTTGTTTTGACAATTTTTATAATGAAGTTTGTCTTCCGGTTTTGAATATTTTGATTTGGCATATAAAAGGCAAAAGACATACTTATATGAAACATAAAGAAATTATATTTACTATCTTACCGAGATTAATGATTTCATGATATCTTAAGAATCTCATAAATTATAGAAGTGATTTCGATGAATTGATTATGATTTGATAATTTGAACTTTTCTCTCATGTTTCAATACTACTTTGTATGCTTCATGACTTGATGATTGAAATATAAATGCAAATGTTTGATATATCACTTGTCATGGTTTGAATATCAATGTACAAGAAATGTTGCTCTTCTTGATATCTTTTATGAATTTGAATAAGACTTATTAAAGATTCTTGATTCATCTCTTAATCTCTTGGAATCATAACTTGACTTGTGTGAATCAAGATGCATGAAACAAATTGTTTCTTTCTTTGCAATTTGCTATCCAATGAATCATGATTGATATTATTGCTATTTTACCTCATATGATTCATGTTGTAAAATTTTATAAATCATGATGCAATAAAATTATTTATGCAACAATCAAGTGCTCATGTGATTCTTTGCTAATGAAAATACTTTAGTGGAATTATGATCTTGACAACTATGACTTGAAACTCTTTATAAATCAAGATCTTTTACCATGCTCTTTTCATTTTATCAAAAGAAGCAAAGTGCAAAACTTCAAAATTTTGAAATGTTACATGCCTTTATGTTTGTATGTTTAAATGAAAAGTTAGCATATATGTTTAAAGTGATCATACATAATTGCTAGCTCATTGCAAACAAAAGTTGATAGCTTGCAAAGGTGAAACTTAACAAAAGAGAAGAATTGAAAAGGAAGCTAACTTGCGTGTCGCAAAGTATGTTAGCTTGCTTATCATTATTGATTGCTTGCTTATCATCTTTTATCTCATATCTTGATTTTGACTCCTTGAATTCATGACTTAATATGCTAAAAATTTATATTGTAAATTTGTTATCTTGTCATGATCAAAGCATTGGCTATTTGTACTCCACTTTTTTGACAAAACAAAGGGGAGAAGAATTATTGCTAGCTTATGTATTGCAAAGAAAAATTTTGCTAGCTAGAACATGCAAAGGAAGCAAAGAAAGTGCAACTTGCACATCTCAACAAGCAAGTGAAAATTACCATCATTGCCCATCTTTGAAACTTCCTATGATTGAATGGTATAACTTAATGTTGTATTGCAAAATGTTGTATGATGTTGTAAAAATCTGCATATCTTGCAAAGTGCAAGCTAGTTTGTTGTAAAAATCTGCATATCTTTTAAACTAGTTATAATGATACTTCTCCTTTTGTTGATGACATAGGGGAGAAGTAGATTGATGACTTCATGCATTGATTGAATATTTTATATTTGCATGATGGTTTGTTCTTATTTCACTACATGAATGATACATGTTACTTGGATTTGGATAATCCAAGGGTTCTATCAATTGCATATTGATAGGGGAGTTTGTGTTAAACTCCGGGAGTTATGGTTAACTCGTTGGTCATCAATTAGTTGTCATCATCAAAAAGGGGAGATTGTTGAATCTCGGATTTTGATGATGAAACTAATTGAGTGTGATTAATGTGGTCTAACTGCGTTTTGAGTTATGCGGTCTACTATCGAAGGGATTGACTACGATAGGGATGAAAGACGTAAAGCGAAACAAAGGGCGAAGACAAGTGTGATGAATCGTTGGGAGTTCGAGTGTTCAACGGAAGTCCAGAAGATTCGTTGGGAGCGCTAGTTTAACGAAAGGCCAGAGAACAGTAGGGAGCTTGCTTGAAGGGTTTTCGGAAGGAAGTTCACGGAGGTTCGTCGGAAGTTCATGAGCTTGCCAAGAAAGATCGGAACTTGCCGTTGAAGAAGCTCTGGGAACTCGCCAAGACATCGTGAAGTCCGAGAGCTTTACCGTGAGTCCGGAATGGTTTCCGAAGGTTCGTTCAGGAAGAAGTATTGTCGGAAGTTACCGAAGCTCGCGGAAGAAGTTGTCATGTGGACTTTGTAATAGCTTAGAAACGCTCTTTAAAATTGTAGTTAGCACGTATTTTGGGTTAGGATTAGATAACCCAAAGTGGGGCCCATTGGGCCTTGATTAGATGAGTTTGGGCCAAAATTTTGGCCCAAATCGAATCAAGCACGCAGTTTGTATGAACGCAAATATTTCCTACGTGCTTGAATGTGAGTTCCCTTGCTATCAATAAGCGCCTCGGCCATGAGCGAGCCAAGAAATATGAGCATGCTCATCTCGAGCAGCATGAGCCCGGCTATGAATTAGATCGACGCGCTCATACGTGGGAGAAATTGACAAAAAAGCGCCGTTATGGGGTGCTATGCTAAAGGACGTGCGGTAGCAGGTGCCTTCCGCATCTTTGTTGGAAAAGAGCACCGGATAACTTATCAGCCAAGCAGAAGCGTCAGCACTAGTGGTATATAAGATCTTTGTTTATGCTGATCGCTTAAAACATTAGTCCGATGTTGGTTGACCGGTCAGCACCGCTAGCACAAATACATACAGTATTGTATGTGCGGAAGCAGGTTAAATATCTGGCAGCTATAATTGCAATAATTGATGGGGCATGCAAAGCTTGTGTATCCTTGAACCCAATAACATCTTTTCGAAAGCTCAAGATAAAGAAAGTGGCACCGATTTTGAAGCAATTGGCACCGTTGACCACATAAAATCTGGGACTCCAAATTCACTTGGAATTTGGAGCCCAATTTTTTTTAAATCCACTTTTGATCTATAAATATCCCCCTTTCTCATATCCCGAAGGGTTACCCTTTTTGAGCAAAAATTTGCTAACTTGATGAAATGCTTCTACCCATAATATTGGCCATTTTGAAGGAGCAAAAAGTTTTGAGATGAAGAGTTTTTGTGTTGTATTCTTTGCTAAGTGTTCACCCTTCTTCTTCTTGAGAGATATTGTACAAGTGTGAACATCTTGTAAAGGGTTGTAAAAGGGTGTTTGATCCTTCCCCCTCAAAGGACTTGCTAGTGGAAGAGCGGAGCCTCATACACTAAGCAAAGGCTTCAAGAGTGGATGTAGGTCATTTGACCGAACCACTATACATCATTGTGTCCTTAAATGTGTGTTTAGATCGTGTTTATATTTCTGAATCATTTCATTTCTTGGCTGCAAGTTCATAGTTAGTTCCTTTTCACAAGCAATTACTTTCAAGTTCTTTAATGAACATATATCTAAAATGAATACATTTGAGCTTTATAAATCTTCCTACTTAACTTGTGTTTCTTTGCCAGAAGAAAATCGGTTTCAAGAATACAAGTTTAATCCGCTGCACTAATTCACCCCCCCCCCTCTTAGTGCCTTTTGATCCTAACAAACCTAACTGAGTTATTCTTATCATCCCAAACTTTCTGTAACCTACATCACGTCAAAAAAATTATGGCAAAATTATCCTTAGTATTTAAAAAAAATTATATTAGGAAAGGTATAACCTAGGTATTTTAAAAGATTAGCCACAAGAGTGAATTACTCAAATTTGTTGATGTATTAGTCTATATAATAGCAACAAGATGTTAATCTGGTGCTAGCATGGACTATATGTGGAAAAGTTTTAAATCTCAGTCCAATATTATTTTCAAAACCTTGTCAGACGAGTACATTACCATCATCTCTGATGGTATATTTGTTTGTATCATTCAGTATCACTGAAAAGAACAAAAAAAGAATGCTAATTAATACTGAGCTATATGGTTCAGTGGTGGATTTTGTTTGGACTGATAAATATCAGTCGGTACATGATGTTTTGTTGTGTTATGACATGCCACATCAATGCCACTTGATTATCACATCAGCATAAAACAAGCGTAAGGCATGTTTCATCCCAAATGGGTCTCCATGTTAACCATATCGGTGCCATCCATTTAGGAATGTTAACACATTATTATGATATGTATATAGATTTAGTGCGCTCATGAAAACCACCTTTGCCCCACATCAGTATTGTCTGTGATTTCATCACAATGTGAGGGTCATAGCAGCACTTAGCATGGAGCAGGAAATGGAAGGCCTAGGATGTCAATTGCAGGTTACACAGTTGGGTTAAATGATAGAAATAAATTTGGGTGGGATTAGGAATTTTACCTGTTCAGGTTGGTATAGTGATATTTATTTTACTTAAATATCATAATTATCAATTTATATTTCATGGTCTCTAGATGCCACTATGTTGACCATTACATTGTTGTTACAGTCATGTAGGACATAGGATGATGCATCTGTCTTTTGTATGTTATTGCAAAAAGATAAAATGTGCAGTTTATGTGTTCTTAGTTGTACATCTAATCTCCAAAAACTGATATATGAGGAAATTATTATATGAAATTTAGAAGTAACATACTTCAGTATTTGACAGTTAGATTGTTAGCTATCTTTGCTCATCTCATTTCTAACTTATTTCCATTTTACCTTAACTGAAGATATAAGTAGTTCTAAAGTGGACTTCTTTGATATGGCATCTCAAGGTCCCTCTTTGGCATCAGAAGGCTAGCATAAGAAATGATGGTCTGGTCTTGTGGGATTATCATGTGATCTGCATACAGGTAAATGCTGTAAGTTTTTTGTTACTATATTTTTGTATTTCCTACTCAGATTGTTTTATGCATTTATTTCTAAAATTCTTCAAAAGCCTGGTTTTTTTCTAATTGCTGATGAGCCACAGAGTAGAAGAGGCAAGCTGTTTGATCTGGTGTGGGATCTGGATTCTAGTCTTCCATTTCCTTCTCCCATTAATGTGTACTTTTCTGAAGCCATTCAACCAATGTACTCTCCTGATTTGGTAAATAGCAGGTGATTCCTTTAGCATGCTAAACAACGTCAGGATGGCTGTTATCTTGTTGATCCCTGCTGGGAAGCAGATTTATACCATGCATGGTTGGCGACTTTATGCCCATGCCCACATGCATCTAGATCCACATTGTATAGGTCGATGCATCACAGATGCACTAATGCTCATTTATGTTTACTTGCCTCGTACTTGCTTATTCAGTGCACTGTAGACTACGTGTGATGCCAGGTAACTTTTTTGTATGTCGAAGAAGATTCACTGGCCTCATTAAACCTTCAGCAGTATATATGGTGTTGGACCTTGCTATGCAGGTCTGGCCAGTTTGAACAGCTGGATTAGTGTTTCAGCCGAAGCAGAAGTGAAGATGGAAAAAGTTCCAAAATAAAGATAAAAATAAATAAGAGCTGAAGGGTTGACTAATATAGATTTTTTGACCCAATGATAGTTGCTCAAGTACTAAACAGTTTGTGACAATATGCATATGTAAATTAAAACAATATCTAAACTTAATTGAAACCATAGACTGTAATTTTATCTGAAGTCATCATGTGTAACATGTACCAGTTGGATAAGATTGTGGCACAATCGCTACAGACTAGAAATGCATTCTTATTTTTCAGATGATGCTTGAGGCACCTCAATAATGGCATTGTAAGCTACCATAAGGAACAAGCCTACCAAAAGCGAATCCCTAGTCTCCTTAGAATTAAAGAATTGAAATTTATAACCCAATTGATTTTAAACAAACTTCTAAAAATCTATAGATATGCGAAATTGGAAGAAGATATACCTCAATCAAAGTATAGACTGCATGGGGCACATGATTCATTAGGCCTAACTCCAACTTGCTTAAGCCAGATGTGGGTAATGAACCCCAGATAGGTTTCCATAAACACATTTTTATTCTACATTATTATTTTAATGGGTTTCACATTTTTTTCCTTATTTAGGACTTATTCTAACCTACCTATCCATGCTTTAATATTTCTTAGAGCTAATGTTTCCAGATTGAGTGCTATCTCAAATATATCGGGCCATCATTGTGCAGGCTTTTTCGGGTGGTTCATGCTCCAGTATTTCTTCGTTGCTTTGCATCAGATCGAAGTCATATGAAAGATGACCTGGGGAATTGGCTTGCTTTGCCTCCTAAATATGAACCTATAACTAGTGAAGGTATATTACTAAAATGCATTTTTTTTACTTAAAAAGGATTACCATTTAGTGATTTTCCTTCATATAGTTTTGCAGCCTGGATTACCACATTAGGTTTAGAAATGAGTCAGATTTTAGGTTGCGTAATTTGTTATTGTATATCTTGGATAAGCATCTTTTAGTGAAAAAGACTAACGGGGATGACATCTTTCAAGATGAGCTATCTAGGACTTTCCACCACCATCTTCTGAGTTAGCGATGCTGAATTGCCTTATTTCAGTAGCACACTCTCCTCCTTAGTCGTTGAATTTGCTAACAGTAGACCTATTCACCAGCCGACAACCTCTTGCCTTTCAAGAGGAATGGCCTGTAGTTTATTGATCTTTTACATAAGATGGGTTGGCAAGTAAAAAGACAGGTAGTGCAGAGGGATCCTGGAGGGAACAAAGTTAACGGGCCCCAACCAAAGAAGAGTAGTTTGCTCTTTTAATCGCCAAGACGAGCTTCAATCCCACTATAACTCTTTTCTTATATTTGCGCATGATTAATTGATGTGGTTGTTTAGTATCAGGCATTTGCTTCAGAAAACTCACCTTATCATCTCTCTTCTTTTCTTTTCTTTGTTCATATCCCACTGCAAGTGCATGGCACTTTCTTCAATTTAATATTGTTGCTAGCAGTAGAATGTTTTTCCCAGTAATGTATCTGCTTGTTAGCTTGAAGTTTCTTTCCGTGAATTCAACATGTGAGAGCAAGCATCCTCGATCATTGAAAACTGTCTTCTGTGTTCATGTAGATGGAACCAAGAATAACCTTGACAAGTACATCCATATGCCGGCAGCCGATGTATCGGCGGCAAACATACAGGACTTGGTTCATGGTGTGTTCTCCAATGAATGTGGAGTGCTGGTAGGTGAAACAATGTTGGAATGGTTTTTTTCTCAGATCCATCAGTGATAACATTAGGATTAATTTTATTGGATGACAGTGGAAAAGCTATCCTTATTTCAATCAAATGTATCTTTGCCTAATTTCCTTTACAACTTAGCTATAAAAAGATTGTGGAGATGAGAGCAACGATAATAGAAGAATTTAATTATTGAGCTATAAATATATCCGTGATTTCATTAACAATACACTTGAGAACATTCTTCACTCTTAATTGAGAAATAGTAAGCTGTTGAAAGGAGGCTATGTCATCAATGATCCAACAAGGAGCAGTCGTTGCTGTTGGCGGCTATTGGTTCCACGAGACAATGACCTTAATTTGGACGATGGAGAATAACAACATCATAAAATTAGTAATACAGAGAAGCATTCCACTCCGACACGAGGGACGTGTGATTATTGGCAGCAACCTGATAAAAGGCAGGTGAACATTCTCTTTCTAATTCTTATAAGCTGTGTTAGATAGCGGTATTCGAAATCCGTGTGCTTCAACGTGGATGTTGGAGTAGTTCCAAGTTTTGATGGCCACGATCTCTCTATCCGCAGTACCAGGCGGCGGCCCTATTGGTTCATGTGGCTACCAAAGAAATGATACAGCTGACACCAGGATGACAAGGAATACAAAAACAACTAGATTGATGCAGCAGCAGCGGTACTACTTCAGAATTCGTGATCTGAGAGGGACATTTGCCAGGTATGAACTGTGGCCCATATGCACATCCTGCTGTCAATTCCCCAAGTCACCATAAGGCGCATGAGAACAAAATGTTTAGGCATCTCCTCGTTCTTCCCTTTGACGTCGTCACTGTTGGTCATTCATCGCATCCGCAAGTTGTTTTAGCTACCATTTACACCTACCATCTCCTGCTCGTGTCCAGCTGCGCTAGGAGACTAAAGGGATATGACAGCTTATAGGGTACGACTAGCTTTTCTTGCATCGATCTCTGCATCCAAGGCTTAAAGCTGCCGTCGCTGTACGCTTCAAAATGGCTGCTTAGCTTCTCGATCGATTGCTGGACTCCACCGGCACATGCTCACGACTTTGTCGTGTTCATTTGCAGCACTGCCACTTGTGTACATCGTGGGGAATGGCAGAAACAGGAGTTCTCGGAGACAGATGCGGACAGCTGGGGGCCTACCATACGATGAAGGAGAAGAGGAAGAAGAGCAAAAATAGTAGAACCATTATCATTGGGAAGGAAAGAGAAATTACATATCACTTCATCTTGCAAACCTTCTTCGACACTAGCTCGCCATGCCTAGTTGATGATAGATACCAGGAGTGCCGAGAAGAAGTATTTTCACTGATGTTGTGGGGGGAAGTGATGAGACGATGCCATGTTGTTGGAGGGAAAGCAAGCGAGGAACGCAAGCAGAAGCATCATGGCTACAGGTATCAGGAGAAGGAACTGTGGGGGTGGAGGCAAAGGAGGCAAAACCAGTGGCAGCACGAGGAGGACCGCCATCAGCACCAGCAGCACTGCGCATGCACTCCAGTGATGAACCATCAAACCTCTATCCTCTTCCTCCTCCGCCTCCTCCTCCTCCTCCTCCTCCTCCTGTTGGAGCTTACCGTTTTCTCGCGAAGGAGGCGGTGATGGCGCCCGACCATGCGTGCCTCGGATAACCAAACACATCTCTCTATATAGTGGGAGGGGCTACACAAACCCTTTGCGAAAACTCCTCGATATGCTCAGGGCTGGGAGTCACGTGCTGTGCACAAACACGATAAGCAGCAGCCTCTCGAGGCTATGCTATTCTTTGTCCAGAATCAAAGATCTCACTCATTCTAAGGAGTATCATCGATGTGTTCTCTGACTCAGCAACATCCCGTGGCACTTATGATCCCTCCACGATATCTGTCACGACATCTTCTATTATGCTAAGGCTATTGAGATTGCACGATGGACACATATCAGCAGAAACTTCGATGCTCTCGCAAACAAGTTAGCTAATTTTGGTAGATGAAATCCTTTTGTGTTTTCCGAGAGGGTTGCATGAATAGTATTTGTTTGCAACTTGATACCATGGACTGAGAGTCGGTACAGCTAGATGATGTCTTGAAGGTGCAAGATCGTCTAAGTGGCTTCTCGGAGTGGAGAGCGAGGTCACGGCTATAGAGGATGGTCCTGAGATTGTCGTTGAGATCCTGCACCAAAGGTCGGTGTCAGAGGGATTCCTGACTCAAACCCTCCGATGATTAAGTTAGTAAATAAAGGACTTGTATCAGGTGGGTTATTCTTCGATCGGTCCCCTCCTCAGGCGCTAGGGATCAGTTCTTATATTTGCAGAGTCAACGGGAGGGAGATACAACTGGTGAGGATCGATCGTATCTCTCTACAGTGTGGTGGTGTGGACGGTCGACCCGTACACCCCCTGCAACACGAGTCAACCTATCTGGGTTCTTGTAGTGCAGTGTCAGTCAGTTCATGTAATCCCGTGCGATGCGGAGTTGGCAAGGGATAGTTGAGAGAGCATCGCCCGCAATCTTAGCCCTTTCTTGCGTTAGATGGATGTCGATGTGTCCTCCATATCAGTTCCATGGTGGCAATTAGCTGGCAAACTATGACTAGTGTTGAAATACTCCCTATTATTCCTCCCCCTGGAAGGTGTGGCTCTGGATTCTGGTAGAGGGGCTCGAGATATGTCATCTAGTTCTTTTGTCGATTAAGGTTTTCTTTTCTTGCTTTGATATGTCATATTTTTCAGCGTATGGCTTGAGTCGAATCTTGCCACAGTAGGCACCTTATAGTGGATCGGATTATCTTGACTTACATGCATAGGGCACGTTTTCCCTAATAATTTCATTGCAAGGGGATCAGAACGAATCAGGTTATCCTGAATCACACGTCTCAAGTACGTTCCGCTTAGTGGCCTCATCGTAGTGGGTCTTTCTCCTCCTGACTTATATGCCTCAGGCACATTCAGCCCTATGGCCTCATCATAGTGGGCCTCTTATTTTTCCACCTTGGCAAGACTTGATCTTTTGCTACCTCCTTCCCGACTTGCATATCTCGGGCACATTTAGCCCGATGACCTCGTCGTGGCAAGTCTTGATCTTTTGATACTTTTTTCTCGACCTACACATGTCGAGCACTTTCAGGCTGATGGCTTTGCTGTGGCAAGCCTTGATTTTCTGCTACTTTTCTCCTAACCTACACATCTCGGGCACTTTTGACCTGATGGCTTTACTATGGTGGGCCTTGATCTTTAACTACCTTTTTCCCGACCTACACATCTTGGGCACTTTCAGCTCGACAACCTGTCCGTTCCTTTTTCCCAAGCTTGTCCTCCAAGGGCATGTCCTCAATGGATGTCAAGGCCCTTCAGGTCCTAGAATCCATGTAGGACATGCACAACTATGATTCGATCATGACGGTGCTAATTCTAGAGTGACTTTGGTTGTGCTACTACATCTCGGTTGAGTACGAGTTGCATGTCCCTTAGCCTGGGCATAGCAACACCCATACGACCCAATCCCAAATAGGTTATACTTGTCTTATGATGCCCTTGAGGTAGGACTCCACCTTCCATTCCATCTGATCATCGAGTCTTGCCTATAGTGGTTGTGGATCTTGCCATCCCAGGTGGTGTCCAACTCATGGTGCTACTTAGTTGCATTCATTGGGGAGTGTCATGGGGCAAGGATTACCCTAACCTAAACTCTTTTCTCTGCTTGCTTCCACCTATGCAAGGGGTAGGGCGACTTATACTTGGTCGCCCGAGGAGGTTTCAATGTGAGTGGCACTCTTTCGAACAATAAGGGTTGGAAGGTATTCTACTTCTTTATCAGCACTAGTCAGGAGTGAGGGTTCAACCTTAATTGGTCGGTGTAGGCTATCAATAATGTTCCTCCCTTCCTCTCTAATGAGGAGACCGAGCATGTCGGGCACCTAAAGGAGATCCTTTCTTCCTCTAAGGTAGTGAGGAAGATAGACGAGGATTAGCTGGTCAAAGTGAATCTCAGCTCGACCCCTTGGGGTATGACCTAGGTTTTCCCTTTTGTGTGTTTTGGTGTTGACGCTAAGTTGGTATCTTGTTGTCTTTTATCCATAGGCATGGACCTCAAAAGCATGAAGGGGGTGGCTCGTGCATTGAGCTCTAGAACTCTATGGTCGTCATAGCCTCCTACTCGTGAGCCATTAGTGGAGGCCCCTGAAACACCTCGATCGGGACACGACAGCTCAAAGCAGCCAAAGAAGAGGTAGAAGTTCATAGTCCAAAAAGTGCCACACTATAAAAGAGCTCCGAGGGAGGCTGATGTCAGAGGCAGTTCTGCTTAAGAACCAACTGATGTCCCTTGGGAGTCGGCTCAAGGAGAAGGCACTTCTACTGTGGGCTACAATCAAGAGAAGGGGCATTCCCCGCCCGTTCCCGAGGTAGTGTAGCCTAGGAAGAAAGCATCTTGCCTTAGGTCAATGCAAGACTTATGCAAGGCCAAGGCCCACACCTCGTCCCAACCTTTTATGGCCCTACAAATGGTCGACCTCTCAAAATCGATGTCGAATGCCGCATTGAAACCATAGTGGGTAAATCTCACCCACGGGTAAAAGGTGTGGGCTAATGGGGCAACCATCATGGAGTACTATCGAGGGGCTCTCTGCCTCATATTAGTGAAGTAAATGTACTATTTTCCCTCAGAGGTCCTAATCAGTAGTTGTGCCCAAAGCATGGTTATGATGAGTAGTCTCAAATTCTTTCACCTCATCCATTTTTTATGAAGATCCTCCATAAAGGTTTGCTGACATTGGTTTGCTCATGTTGTGTAGTGCCAACACTACATAATGGGCTTGGTGGATCGGGTCTGCAATATGGGGGTGGCGATTGATCAGTTATTCTAGATTATTGATGAGCTCTATGCTAAAGTCAAGGACCTAGATGTGGGATCGGCATCTATTGCCATGGCTGAGGCAAAGGTGCAAGCTGCCAACTTGAGTGGGCCAAGTAGGAACTTGAGAACGTTAGCCAGATTCTCGATGAGTCCAAGTAGCAGCTGAAGGACACTCGAGGGAGGAACCACACCCTGGAGGACAAGCTATTGGGGATCTCTAAGGAGCTAGAGGTGGTTCGGGCCACAACTCATGAGCTGGAGGGGGCTTTGGCTCAACAGCGATGTCTTGCTCCCAAATAGGCAAAGAAGACCATTGTTGAGTACAAGGAATTGGTCGGGTTCCGCAAGGACCTGGAGAGGTCAGGGTAGGTCTTATACTAATACGAGTACATGGTTACCTTAGCACACTTCAAGGTGAAGTACCCTAACTTGGAGGTCAAGAAGGACCCCTTTAGAAGGATGACAACATCCCTATGGATACCAAGGTGCCTTTTGATGACAACCTCCATCCCCCTCCACCATCTGTCTGGTGGTGTCTCGGTCGCTTTGTTGTTGAGTGGGCTTGTCTACCTTGTCCTCAGCCCCTTTTGTAATGGTTTCTTCTTCTCTTTTTTTGTGGTCGGTCGAGGCTCGATCCTTGCTATGGGCTCTTGACCCAATAATGGTGTAAAGACTTCCTTTTAATGAAAACACCTTTTCAATGAAGATACTTTTTTGACAAAACAGCCTTGTTGATGTGCCCAAGCTACATGAGGATCTGTGGTCAGGCCATGTTCGAGCCTCCATCAACCTGATCTTAGGGATAGAACTTCTTTAAATTGACAATGTGCTAGGTCCTCAGTAATGTTTTACCTTCCACGATTTTGAGGTGGTAAGTTTTATCTCAAACTACCTCAATCACCTGGCAGGGCCCCTCCCAGTTCGGGGTAGCTTTCCTCTAGAGCCAGTCGAGTCACTGATCTCAATCTTGTAGAGGACAAGGTTGCCGACCCTAACCTGTCGCAGGTAGACCTTATGGTTATAGAGCCTCGCCACAACCCTTTTGTATCTCAAGGCTCTGAGGTGTCTTTACTCTCAGCTCACTGATCAAATCCAAGTTGGCTCAAAGTCCTTTGGATACTACCTCGATGAAGTTCTATATGCAGGGAGTTAGAAAGACCACCTCGAGTGATAACACTATTTCGGTGCCATATGCTAAGCTAAAAAGACATTTGTATGAATTGGTCTTGGGGGTGGTCCAAGATGCCCAAAGTATGCTTGAGAGTTCATCGACCTAGGTGCCTTATGCTCCCATGACCCTTTTCTTCAATCCTTCAAGGATGGCCCAATTGATGACCTTGGCTAAGCCATTAGTCTAAGGGTGCACTACTAAGCCGAACCTTAGTTAGATCTCATAGGATTGGTAGAACTCTTTGAATTTTGTGTTGTTGAACTATGTTTCGTTGTCGATGGTGAGAGCCCTCAGGATTCCTAACCGAGTGATTATGTTATCCCAAATGAATCCTTTCATCTATTTCTCCAAGATGGTTATTAGAGGTTCAGCTTCTACCTATTTGGTAAAATAATCCATCCCCATGATGAGAAACTTTTGCCGGCCCAAGGCAGGCAAAAAGGGTCCCAAGAGATCCATTCCTCATCGGGCTTAATAGCCAAGACACTATCGATCAGGCTTAGGAGAACTACAGGTTGGTGTTGCACCTGAGCATACTTTTGACAACTCTAAGCATAGGCGATCATGTCCTTATGCATGGTTAGCCAATAGAAGCCTTGTCAGAGGACCTTGAAGGCCAGGGTATGTCCCTCGATGTGTTCCTCGTAAATTGCTTCATGCACTTCAGCAAGCATGTTCTTGGCCTCTAGGGGAGATAGACACCAAGAAGACTTGACCTTCAAAGTATAGTTGAATGTTGACTATATAATACTAGGCCTGAATGTGCCCTGAGTCAAGCCTCGACGAGTTGCATCCCATCTTTCTTGTAGCAAAGGATTTCATCCATCTAGCTCGGCTCAGGTTATGTGGTGGTGACATCTTGTGCCAAGATGGTTCAGGCAATGAGCATCTCAATCCTCGAGTGACCACCTCCTATTAGGTAGGCAGAAGCTAGATTGGCCAATGCATCTACTTGAGCATTTTCTCCTCAGGGAATCCTTTGCACAGGGAGGCGAAGGAAGTCTCGTGAGTGAGGCACCTCGGTTAAGTATCTCACGATGATCATGTCTCGAGCTTCATAACTCCTATCAATATAGGAGAGTCATTGAATACCTCCAACTCCTTCATGTGGAGCTCTTGGGCAAGTCAGAGCCTCAATAAGAGTGCCTTGTACTTAGCCTCATTTTTGGTGATCTTGAACTCAAATCGAGTTGATTGTTTGGGCCCTTTAAGATGATCCCTACTCTGCGTCTTTCCGAAATGGCTAGCCCGTCAATGAACAAGGTCCATGTTAGGGGTTCTATCCATGACTTCCACTATTTGGGCTAGCTCCAATATGAAGTCTGTTAGTGCTTGGACCTTGATGGCAGTCCTTGGGGCATACTGGATGTCGAATTCTCCAAGCTCCACTGACCACTTTAGCATTCACCCTGAGATATCAAACTTTGAGAGGAGTTGACATAGTGGTCAGTCACTGAACACCCATATAAGGTGCTCCAAGAAGTAAGGGTGCAACTTTCTAGCAACCCGCACTATTGCGAGTGCCAGCTTCTCAATGGAGAGATAGCACTCCTCGGGTCCGTTCAACATGTGGCTAACATAGTAGATAGGTTGTTGTGCTCCTACGTCTTCTCGTACCAACACCGAGTTGATAGTTTGGTTGGCGGCTACAAGGTACAGGCTTAGTGGTTCACCCAAGATGGCCAAAATGAGTTGTGGTAGTTGAGCAAGGTGGCACTTCAATCCTTCGAAGGCCTCCTAGCACTTCTCAGTCCAAGTAAAGTTTTTTGGTTTCTTCAAGGCTTGAAAGAAGGGAAAGCATTTATCACCCAAGTGAGATAGAAATCGGCTAAGTGCTACTAACCTCTCGATAAGCCATTAAACCTCTTTCACAGATTGAAGTGGTTGCATCTTAGCTATTGCATAGAACTTTTTAAGGTTTGCATCCACCCTCCTCTAGTGGATGATAAAACCAAGGAACTTGCCCAAGCTAACCCCAAAGGCGCACTTGGATGGGTTTAAGCACATGTTAAACCTCTTCAAGGTGCGAAATATTTCGGCTAGGTCCGTTATGTGAGTGTCGAAGGTCCTACTCTTGACTATCATATCGTCCATGGACACTCCATATTCCTCCCAATTTGATGCTTGAATATTTTATTAACCATCCTATGGTATGTAGCTCCTGCATTCTTCAGACTGAAGGGTATGACTTCATAGCAATATAAGCCTTGGTTGGTGATGAAGAAGGTGTACTCTTGATCCTAGGGAGTTCATATGTCCGAGGTGAAGTCTACTAGCTAATCAATCCTGGGAGGGGGTATGAGTCCTCGAGGTGCCTGATTAAGATGTCGTAATCAACACATATCCTCTAGCATCCATTAGATTTCTTAACCAGACAATGTTTGTCTATTGGGATAGTTGACTTCATGATGAACCCCGCCTCCACTAGAGAAGATCCACTTCATCACTAATTGCCTTCTAGTGCTGAGGGCAAATTTCTAAGGCTTCCTTCACAAGTCTAGCCTTAGGGAGGATGTTTAGGTGATGTTTCATGATGTCTAAGTTGATTCCCATATCTTTTGGTGACCAAGAAAAGACATCCATATTTTTCTTAAGGAAGTTAATTAGTTGGACCCGATCTTGAGAAGGCTACCAACCTTCATGACCCAATCGGGTCAACCTTATCAAGAGGGACCTCTCACAAATGGTGACAAGGCCTTTGGGGTCTCGATGTGCATGGTGGAGACTTTGCCTCTTTAGAGACTACCATCAAGTAGCATTACCTTGACTAAATCTCACCGACATGGGTTGAGAACTTCATCGCTTGATGATACATGGATGTCATTGCTCTTAGTCGATTAAGGGTGGGCGACCAATGATCATATGCAGAGATGTCTACCACCATGAACCTAGCCATCAAGAGTCGTGGTGGGTTTCTACCAAAATGATGCTAGACTAGTGTTCCAAGGGGACAAGTGGAATCCCTTGTGAATATGAGGGTCAAGCTCATCGACGAGAACTCCTTCTTCGTTAGTTGAGCTTCTGAAAGCATCAAATTACAATATGTCAATGGGCTGCCATTACTCTGGTCTGATCGAGTAGATTTACCTTCCTCAAATTCCCTCCTCATCCCTGAGTGTTTCTCTTCTGGCTTAGGCATAGGCCTGCACTCGGAGGAGTTGTTTCCTCCCGAAGGCCTATTGCTTTTCCACGACATTGGTTTGCTAATGAATCTCTTGAGGTGGATGGATGAGTTCCTAGATATGGGCTTGGTGGATCGAGGCACTCCACCATATATGGGGTGGTGATCGATAAGTTATTTCGACTTATCCCTCTACTCGAGGGCTCTCGTTAGCATGGTTCTTTCAAAAACCTCTTCTCCCTAATCATCTAGAAGATTTCTATCCTCATCATGTTGAGGGAGGCAAAGACCTCGGGTGAGACTCAAGGTTGGGTCTTCTTCGGGGTGAGCACCTATTGCCATGGGAGGGACTTCAATGCATAGGTGTTGGCCACTTGAGTGCCTCAGAATAGTTACTAGTGGACTTTGACTAATGGAAAACTAGTGAGGTCCTCAGCCATTCTGATGAGTGAGCAAGTAACGAACTATGCGAAGGACACCCAGAGGAGGAACCCGCCATGGAGGACAAGCCACATTCTATTGGGGTCTTAGTTATGATACTAAGAGGTGGATGGTTATACCATTCCCAAGCCAGCCGCCACTGGTTGGGAACTCAGACATCAAAGCATCTTGATGTGCATATAACACTATTGTTAATTATAGGTGCTTTGGCAAGTCAATCAATGAGTGATGACATATGTGATAATGCTATGACAATCTCTTTTGATTATTATTAAGATAGACCATTGTCTTGGATGCAATGGAAATTGAACATGATGAGTGAGACCAATTTACCTTTTAAACACATATCCTAAATATTATTGGTTATATGTTCCAAAAAGGACCTTGAGAGGATCAAGGGTATGTCTTATACTAATATATAGTAGATGGTTACCATAGCACACTTAGGTGAATACTCCTAAATGATCAACTTATAAATGCTAGTTGGTCAAGAAGGACCCTCATCGTTAGAAGGATGATTCATACATCCCTACCAAGGATGTCTTGCTTGTTTAAGGATACTAATTAGGTCGATGAAAGGATTTCATCATTGGGAATTACCCAATCTAAAGCATTTGGGTGTCTTCGCTTTATCCAATGTTGAGCAAATGCTTAGGTCAACCTTGTCCTGGCCTCTGATAAGTAATGAGATTCTTTTTGGAAGAACAATTAGAATGAGCCTTGGATAGATTTTGTTGCACCATGATGGTGGTCTCAGAGCTATAGATATATGATAATGAGGATCTCCAATGGATTAGCCATTTGGGGACTATCGAGTTGCCTCCATAATGGTTGAGACTTAGGGATAGTAATTCACTAAGTCGTAAGGAGTTCTTTAGGTGAAAACTAGTGACCTTTTAATGGAGGATTCCTCGACAAATAGAGGATTAGATATGAGATATCAAATAAGCCCATATTTTAATGAATCCATTAGCTGAGACAATGAGGAATAGTGGATAGGGCCAATATCCATTAAGCCTCCATCAATCCTACCTCAAGATCTTAGGATAGAGGCTCTTTAAAGTTGAGGCTCAAAGGGCATAAGCTAGTCCTCATAGCCACCACCATCCTCATTTACTACTCCTCCACGATTTTGAGGACCAAGGTATCTCAAACTACCTCGAGGATGTCTTGGCAACTCTATCATGGGATCCCGCTAAAGAGGAATTCAGGTAACTCTCTATGGACTAGGATGAGGTGATATATAAGAGGTCGTAACGCCTCACATCCTTAGAGGACATTTTTGGTTTCTCAAGTTTTACACTCTCGATCTCATATGATAATTCATAAAGTTTTGGATTTTTGTTTTTATTTTTCACCTATTATGATGGTCTCTAAGATTTTTCATTAGCCATCTAAGCTTGAAAGGATGTGCTACCGCCACAAAAGCCTCTAGTGTTTCGGTTGGGATCTCAAGGCTATCTTAGAGAGATGGAGTGAAAGCCTAGATGCTAGTTCACCAACACAACTAGGCCGATGAATCCAAGTTGCTCAAAGTCCTTTGGGGATACCTGATGCGGTGGGAAGCATTCCATCATCTGGGAGGAAAGACCACCTTAGTGATCGGGGTGGTACTATGTGCACTAAAGGTTCATTAGGAGAGCCAAGCAAAAGACATTTGTATGAAGCCTCCGCTAGGTGGTAGCCAATGTTAGCAAGTGTCTGCAAGTCCTTTAGAGCCCGAGGTTGTTAAATAGGCCAGTAACATATGGTTGAGGTGGACTTGGCTAAAAAGTCAGGCACTCCACCACAATGCTCATTGAAAGTCCTTCTAATTTTTCTAACTCAAAATATTTAAATATTTTGAGCAAATCAATTGATGCTATAAAAGTCATCCAGGTCTCTAGGCGAGGCCGAGGCTAGGGAAGATGCATCCCAATACACCACAAGAAAGACTTTGGATTTAATTTCATTAAGTCCATATTAAATATTTTGAGCTTTTCTTGTTTAGTAGTTTCAGTGCTTTATGGCCTAGGAATAACTAAGGCTTTGTGTCCCATTAAGTGTCCCATACACCCCTTATAAGAGATTTAGGCTCCTCTAGTTTTTCCTCAGGTGACCGGGAGAGTACCACCGAGGTCAATTAATGAACCACGTTAATTCTTGGATGTTTTCCTTCGATTCTTTTATTCTTGCCTTATTGTTTATTGGTTGCAAATTATCCCTGTGGTAATTTCCTAGGGCAACTTTAACAAATTGGCATCGTCAGCATCTACCTGAAGCCTGGTTTTGGGATCTTTTGGCAACAATGACAATAACAAAGATTGTTGTCAAGAAATTCATGAGTAATAAATAAGTCGCAAAGTATGGTGTTTAACTAGTTGGGTCGGATGGTAGCTCCAAGATGATATCATAAGTATCATTGATGGAGGCTATTCTGGTTCAATCAAAGAGTTGATTTGGCAGCTACGTGAGAGGTGAGAAAATTCTGAATGTCATGTCGGGAAGATTTTGTAGGTATGGATAAGAAGGCTCGATCTAGCATTATTCTAAATCTTTTGACGAGGTTTTATGGGAGGTAGCTAAACTATATGACGAGAACTCTCCTAAGAGCATATGGGACAATGTTAAAGCCTTATATATGAATAAGACAATGATAGAGAACCATCTTTACTTAAAGCAGAGTTTATATTGAATGAGGAAGGTACATCTATACTCTCACATCTTGATAAATTTGATTCATTAGTTATGGATTTGAGAATATAGATAGATGGGCCATCGACTGCAAAGATTGATGATGAGGATAAGGCCCTATTACTTTTGTGTTCTCAAAAATGAAGGCACTTCTCTTCTTGATAATTTATCCCCAATCTTCAAGTATTTCATATTTGGTGATACTATGATTTATGAAAAAGAAATAATTTTATATCAGGAAATTAAATTTACATTAAAATCTAGAGGAAATCGGATGGAGGTCTAGTCTAGTTGTCATTAAGTAGAAGGATAAAAAAAATTTGATATTAAAGATCTAAATCTAGATAAATAAGTATTTAATGAATAAAATTGAATAGATCTAAATCAGATAAATGTACATAAAATTGAGGATATTGTCATAAATAGGTAAGACATTATGAGATTTGATTGCTTTAGATTGAAAAATAAATTAAAGCAAAAGGAAAAATTATTGAGAAAACTATCAGATTCCATGTAAGCTAGTGTTGTAATTGATGAGAATTTTGGAAATATTTTCTTTGCCTCGATGATAGGACAAGGTCAAAAATGAATGGATTTTAGATTCGGGTTGTTCTTATCACATGTGTCCCAGTAGGGATTTGTTTTCCACATATGAATCTTGTAATGGTGGAATTATTTTGATGGGCAATAATACTGCGTGTGATGTTATTGGTAAAGGCACAATCCGAATTAAAATGCATGATGGTATTGTGAGGACGCTCACTAATGTTAGACATATTTCTGATTTGAAAAAGAATCTCATCTCTTTAGGCACCCTAGAGGCTCTTGAGTGCAAATACACAGCTGAAGGTGGAGTTATGAAAGTTTCTAGAAATGCCCTTGTTGTTATGAAAGCTTGTAGGTCTGGTAGCTTGTATATTTTGCAGGGAACTACTATCACAGGATCAATTACAGTCTCGTCATCATCATTGTCTAATTCTGAAAAAGGTTTGAGCATATTAAGCAAAAGAGGTTTTCTTTGCGGACAGCGTACAGGGCCATTGGATTTCTGTGAACACTGCATTTTTAGAAAGCAAAAAAAGGTCTGCTTCAATTTCCCGAGTCTACTGACGAAGATAATCCAGAGAAAGAGCAATATTCCATAGCCAAGGATAGACCACGGAGAAATATTCGACCACCACAAAGATATGCAAATTTGGTTGCATATGCTTTGTATTCAAGGTGTAAGAAATAGGTGGAGTTGGTGAGCCTACTACCTACTCAAATGCAGTTTGTTGTGATGATACCATTACTGAAGGAAAGGTCCTTGTTCAGAAAATTCATACGAAGGACAATCCAGTTGATATGCTTACAAAGCCTCTTCCGGTTTACAAGTTCAAGCAGTGCTTGGACTTGATTGGTATTCATTGTTGGTGATTGCCCGTTGGGGCTTTTGTGAAGAAGGTGGAGCAAGTTTTGTTAATTGTTAATGTTGGGACATACCAAGGTGGAGATTTGTTGGTTTGGTAAGTCCTTTAGTCCCACATCTCTAATTTCTGTTTTGCTATCCCCTATTGATGCTATAAAAAGGGGTCTAGGCTTTCTAGGTAGATGCACCATAGGCATCACAAGAAAAGCCGCTTTGGATTTAATTTTATTAAGTTCATATTAAATATTTTGGGCTTTTTTTGTTTAGTAGTTTTAGGTGCTTTATGGCCTAGGAATAATTTCCTAAGGCATTTGTAATTGTCCCTTTTATAAGAGATTTGCTCCTTCTTCGTTCGTGGACATAGGTAAATTGACCGAACCACGTAAATTCGGTGTCCCTGTTTCTTTTATTCTTTTCTATTTATTTTCTTTATTGGGTTGCCAAATTACCCTGTGATAATTTCCTGGAGCTAACTCTAACACAAGATGCCCAAAGTATGCTTGAGAGTTCATCGACCTAGGTGCCTTATGCTCCCATGACCCTTTTCTTCAATCCTTTAAGGATGGCCCAATTGATGACCTTGGCTAAGCCATTAGTCTAGGGGTGCACTACTAAACCGAACCTTAGTTAGATCTCATAGGATTGGTAGAACTCTTTGAATTTTGTATTGTTGAACTATGTTTCATTGTCGATGGTGAGAGCCCTCAGGATTCCTAACCGAGTGATTATGTTTTCCCAAATGAATCCTTTCACCTATTTCTCTAAGATGATTATTAGAGGTTCAGCTTCTACCTATTTGGTAAACTAATCCATCCCCATGATGAGAAACTTTTGCCGGTCCAAGGTAGGCAAAAAGGGTCCCAAGAGATCCATTCCTCACTGGGCGAATAGCCAAGCACTATCGATCAGGCTTAGGAGAACTACAGGTTGGTGTTGCACCTAAGCATACTTTTGACAACTCTAAGCATAGGCGATCATGTCCTTATGCATGGTTAGCCAATAGAAGCCTTGTCAGAGGACCTTGAAGGCCAGGGTACGTCCCTCAATGTGTTCCTCATAAATTGCTTCATGCACTTTAGCAAGCACGTTCTTGGCCTCTAGGGGAGATAGACATCGAAGAAGGGAGTGGCTGACGGACCTTCGGTATAGTTGAATGTTGACTATATAATACTAGGCCTGGATGTGCCTGAGTCAACAGGCCATGATGGGGTCGACGGGTTGCATCCCATCTTTCTTGTAGCAAAGGATTTCATCCATCTAGCTCGGCTCCGGTTATGTGGTGGTGACATCTTGTGCCAAGATGGTTCAGGCAATGAGCATCTCAATCCTCGAGTGACCACCTCCTATTGGGTAGGCAGAAGCTAGATTGGCTAATGCATCTACTTGAGCATTTTCTCCTCAGGGAATCCTTTGCACAGGGAGGCGAAGGAAGTCACGTGCGAGTGAACGCACCTCGGTTAAGTATCTCACGATGATCATGTCTCGAGCTTCATAACTCCTATCAATATGGCTGACCACCAACTGAGAGTCATTGAATACCTCCAACTCCTTCATGTGGAGCTCTTGGGCAAGTCAGAGCCTCAATAAGAGTGCCTTGTACTTAGCCTCATTTTTGGTGATCTTGAACTCAAATCGAGTTG
Organism: Musa beccarii; assembly: GCA_024322285.1. NCBI lineage: Eukaryota > Viridiplantae > Streptophyta > Magnoliopsida > Zingiberales > Musaceae > Musa > Musa beccarii. Next base: position 20,192,520 of record CM044397.1, read on the forward strand.
ATTGTTTGGGCCCTTTAAGATGATCCCTACTCCGCGTCTTTTCGAAATGGCTAGCCCGTCAATGAACAAGGTCCATGTTAAGGTGGCAGGCTCCTTATCCATGACTTCCACTATTTGGGCTAGCTCTAATATGAAGTCTGTTAGTGCTTGGACCTTGATGGCAGTCCTTGGGGCATATTGGATGTCGAATTCTCTAAGCTTCACTGACCACTTTAGCATTCACCCCGAGACATCAAACTTTGAGAGGAGTTGACATAGTGGTTGGTCACTAAACACCCGTATAAGGTGCTCCAAGAAGTAAGGGTGCAACTTTCTAGTAACCCGCACTATTGCGAGAGCCAGCTTCTCAATGGGGAGATAGCACTCCTCGGGTCCGTTCAACATGTAGCTAACATAGTAGATAGGTTGTTGTGCTCCTACGTCTTCTCGTACCAACACCGAGCTGACAGTTTAGTTGGCGGCTACAAGGTACAGGCTTAGTGGTTCACCCAAGATGGCCAAAATGAGTTGTGGTAGTTGAGCAAGGTGGCACTTCAATCCTTCGAAGGCCTCCTAGCACTTCTCAGTCCAAGTAAAGTTTTTTGGTTTCTTCAAGGCTTGAAAGAAGGGAAAGCATTTATCACCCAAGTGAGATAGAAATCGGCTAAGTGCTGCTAACCTCTCGATAAGCCATTAAACCTCTTTCACAGATTGAAGTGGTTGCATCTTAGTTATTGCAGAGAACTTTTTAAGGTTTGCATCCACCCTCCTCTAGTGGATGATAAAACCAAGGAACTTGCCCAAGCTAACCCCAAAGGCGCACTTGGATGGGTTTAAGCACATGTTAAACCTCTTCAAGGTGCGAAATGTTTCGGCTAGGTCCGTTATGTGAGTGTCGAAGGTTCTGCTCTTGACTATCATATCGTCCATGGACAATCCATATTCCTCCCAATCTGATGCTTGAATATTTTATTAACCATCCTCTAGAATATAGCGTCCTGCATTCTTCAGACTGAAGGGTATGACTTCATAGCAATATAAGCCTTGGTTGGTGATGAAGAAGGTGTACTCTCAATCCTAGGGAGCCATGTGGATTTGATTGTAGCATGAGAAGGCGTCTATGAAAGTGAGGAGTTCATGTCTGAGGTGAAGTCTACTAGCTAATCAATCCTTGGGAGGGGGTATTAGTCCTTCGAGCAGGCCTGATTAAGATCAGCGTAATCAATACATATCCTCTAGCATCCATTAGATTTCTTAACCAGGACAATGTTTGACATCCATTGGGGATAGTTGACTTCAGTGATGAACCCTACCTCCACTAGTCGATCCACTTCATCACTAATTGCCTTCTAGTGCTTGAGGGCAAATTTCTGAGGCTTCTGCTTCACAAGTCTAGCCTTAAGGAGGATGTTTAGGTGATGTTTCATGATGTCTAAGTCGATTCCCGGCATATCTTTTGGTGACCAAGAAAAGACATCCATATTTTTTCCTAAGGAAGTTAATTAGTTGGACCCGATCTTGAGAAGTGCTACTCCAACCTTCATGACCCAATCGGGTCAAGCCTTATCAAGAGGGACCTCGATCAGCTGCTCGATCAGCTTAGGATATGACAGGGCCTTCTGGGGTCTCAAGGATTTGTGCATAGTGGCTCAGACTGTCTTCTTTAGTAGCAAGACCACCATCAAGTAGCATTACCTTGACTCCCAAGGGTCACCCCTTACTTTGCTGACACTGACCTGGGTTGAGAACTTCATCGCTTGATGATACGTGGATGCCATTGCTCTTAGTCGATTAAGGGTGGAGCGACCAATGATCGTGTTCTATGCAGAGGGGATGTCTACCATCATGAACCTAGCCATCAAGAGTCTTGGTGAATGGTTCCTTACCAAAAGTGATGTGTAGACTGGTAGTTCTAAGGGGACAAGTGGAATCCCTTATGAACCCTATGAGGGTCAAGCTCATCGAGGAGAACTCCTTCTTCGTTAGTTGAGCTTCTAGAAAGCTTCAAAATACAGTATGTCAATGGACTGCTAGTATCAACCATTACTCTCTTTACTTGGGCATTAGCCTTCCTGACCGAGATCACCAACATGTCGCCATGTTGGGGGTATTTACCTTCCCTCACTTTAAAAGTGATTTCGGGCCACTCCTCATCCCTTGGGTGTTTCTCTATGACCGCTTAGGCATAGGCCTTGCACTCGGAGGAGTTGTCTCCTCCCGAGGTAGACCTATCAATGATGACATCTATTTGCTTTTCCACGAGGCCTTGGGGGTGGGGGGAAGGTTCTTGAGACTTGCTAAGGAATCTCTTGAGGTGGCCCCTATGGATGAGTTCCTAGATATGGTACTTCAGGTCTCGGCACTCCACCATATTGTGGCTATAATCTTGGTGGAATCGATAATATTTCGACTTATCCCTCTGCTCTGGAGGGCTCCTCGTTAGCACTGGTTCTTTCAAAAACCCCTTCTCCCTGATCATCTGGAAGATTTCTATCCTCATCATGTTGAGGGGAGGCAAATTGGACCTCGGGTGAGATGACTCAAGTCGGTTGGGTCTTCTTCGGGGTGAGCCAGAAGCCTGGGCTCGGGGCAATTCCTAACAAGGCCTTTTGTGCGACTTCTCTCACCGGCCCAAAATCATTGCTTCAATGACCACATACTGGTTGGCCATTTGGAGTGCCTCAGGAATAGTTACTGGTGGACTTTTGACTAATGACCAAAAAACCAGTGAGTTCCTCAGGCCCATCATGAAGGTCTGGATGACTAACAAGGGGTGAGCATCAGGAACCCCTAGAATCTCACTAACGAACCATGCGACAAAGTGGGAAAGTGGCTCATCCTCCTTTTATCCCAGATCAAGCAACACTGCCATCGAGGATTTCAAGCGCACATTCATAAAAAAATGAAGCTCAAACTCCATCGTTAGTTGGCAAAGGATGATACTGAGAGGAGCTTTAGGCGGCTATACCATTCCCGAGCCAGGCTGCTCAGCTTCATTGGGAACGTTCGGCACATCAAAGCATCTGATGTGTCATATAATACTATTGCTAGTTATAGATGCCTTGCAAGCCAATCATATGAGTGATGACACGTGATAATGCTACACAATCTCTTTTGATTATTATTATTATTATATTTTTCTCACTTTATATTAGATGATGAATATATATTGTGATAACTTTGGATCTGTGCAATGGAAATTAGATCATGATAATGAGACCAATTTATCTTTAAACACATATCCTAAATATTATTGGTTATATGTTACTCAAAAAGGATATCGAGGTAATCGGACAAATCGGTATGCTATATACCTATCTATATAATAGAGGTAACTAGTCTCATAGCTGTTTATGTAGGGATAATAGGAATATAGTGCAGGTGCTCATTGGAGAATGAGTTCACTAAATGATCAACTTATGGAATGCTAGTTGGTCAATGATATCTCATCGTTAGAAAGTGATTCTATAGTTTCAATTATGTTTGTAGTCCTTAGACTTAAGACACCAAGGATGTCTTGCTTGTTTAAGTACTTCATTCTTTGATACTAGACTTTTAGGTCTAAAAGTTTCAAATCTAATACAGACGATCATTGGGAATTACAACCAACCTTATGAAAGTATTTGGGTGTCAATAGAGGATCATCCACTCTCGATATCATAAGAGGAATATCCAATGTGTTCTCACTCAAGCAAATTGCTAGGGTCAATTGGATTGTAATGAATCTGATAAGCATGAGATTCAGATTAAGAGATGAGTTTTTTGGAAGAATCCAATTAGAATGAGCCTTGGATAGATTCCATATAGGTCAGATAGCACCATACCCGGTATATGGTCTCTTAAATATTAGATTGATGAGAGACTATAGATACATGATAACTGAGGATAGACATGTCCAATGGATTATATCCCCCTATACCGTTTGGGGACTATAGCGTAGTTGCATATTATGTCCATAGTCGATGAGTTGAGTGAATTATTATAGGGATAGTAATTCACTAAGTCAGAAGGAGTTCTAATAGGTGCAACTAGTGACTAGCTCAGTATTAGGCCTAGAGGATCATACACATATGGTAGACAATACGACAAATAGAGGATTAGATATGAGATATCAAATAAGCTCATATTTTAATGAATCCATTAGGTGAGACCCAATAGAGCTTAGAATTGTTATTGGATAGGGATCCAATATCCATTAAGCTAGGAGTAATTGAATGGTGATCCAATACCCATTAAAGCAAGATCCATTAGGGTTAGTTAAAGGAGGCTCTATATAAATAGGAGTTGGGGCTCAAAGGGTCATAAGCTAGACCTCTATAGCCACCACCATCCTCATCTCCTCCCCTCCTTCTTCCTCTGGCTGTTAACCCCCTCTTTGGTGCAAGAGGACAATAAGAGGGACCAATCCCTCCTTGTTTGCTACTGTGTGATGGTGTGCGATCATGAGGAAAGAATGCACTATGCGAGGAGGTTTGTCGTTGCTGCGTCTATCATGTGGGTCACCGCTAAAGAGGAGTTCACGAGAACTCCTTTATCTATGGACTAGGATGTACAATATTAGGTGATATATAAGTTCCCCTAAGTCAGAACGTCTCACACCCCTTATGCGATTTTTGGTTTCTCAAGTTTTACACTCTCGATCATCATATGATGATTCATAAATTTGTTTTGGGAAACTAATTTTTATTTTTATTTTTCGCTATACATATGATGGTCTCTAAGATTTTCCATTAGCCATCTAAGCTTGAAAGGCCACCATGTGCTCTCCCAAGTTAGAACTGCCATCAAAAGCCTCTAGTATTGGGAGGTGGAAGTTGGTTGGGAGGGGCTCCTCCTGGATATCTTAGACAAAAAGAGAGCTGCCCAAGATGGAGTTGACAACCTCCCCCTTAAACTGCTAGAATTCTCGTTACACCTGGTTTAGGTGCCAGTTCACCAACGCAACTAGGCCTTGAGCGAGTCATCTATTAAATCTACTGATGAGTGTCTGATTTGGGGAAGACCAAGGTGATGCGGTGGGACAAGAGAGTATTGCATTCCATCATCGGGGAGTGTGGGCCCCCGAGTTGCCCCTTAGCTGACTGGGGGTGGTCTTAGTGCACTGAAGGTGGATCAATTAGGGTAGACCCACGGGTGTGGGAACAAATAATGGCTAGAGTGCTGGCTATGGTTATGAAATGGGTGCCATCTGCTAGGGTAAGAGGGGAGCGATGACTTGTATCATCCTAGCAAGTGCCTGCACTTTATGGGTAAGGTTTAGGAAGGCCTGGACGAGGACCACCAATTGTCCCACATTGGCTCCTAGAGGAGAGAGCCCGAGGTTGTTAAATAGGCACTAGTAGCACCTCAAGGTCTAGGTTGAGGTGGACTCGTCTAATTACAAGAGGGTGGGCAATTGCCCTCCTCAGCTGAAGGCATTGTGTGTTGGTGGAGGAGCCTCCTCACAGTGCTCATTGAGTCGATTAATCAGTGGATGCTCTTGCAATATTTGACCCTCATTCTAGCATCAAAATATTTACAACTTGATGCCTTGGACCGCAAATCAATATAGCTTGGTCATATCTCGAATGTGCAAGGTCATCCAGGTGGCTCCTCAGAGTGGTGAGAGCGAGGTCGGGGCTATAGAGGATGGTCCCGAAATTATCGCCAAGATCTTGAACTACAAGTCGGTGTCAAAGGGATTCCCGACTTGATCCCTCCAATGCTTAAGTAAGTAGATGAAGAAAGGACTTGTATCAAGTGGGTTGTTTTTCGATTGGTCCCCTCCTCAGGCATCGAGGATTGGTTCTTATGTCTACGGAGCTGACGTGAGGGAGCTATAGTTGGTGAGGATCAACCGTACCTCTTTGTGGCATTATAGTGTGGTGACCAACCTATACACCCCTTGTGGCATGGGTCAACATATTTAGGCTTCTATAGTGTGGCGCTAGTTTGTGCAATCCCATGCGGCATGGAGCTGGCAAGGGATGACCGGGAGAGTACCACCTGCTTTGACAAAAAGGAAAAATAATAAAAAAAAATTCACCGAGAGAGAGCGAGAGAGAGAGAGAGAGAGAGAGAGAGAGAGAAGGGAAAGGCACTGCATCGTAAGTTTGTCGATGTTTTCCTCATCGATTCTCCTCAGACACTCCCTTTGGGAAGACGTCGTCTCCCACCTCATGCCAGTGTGGCCTGCGTACTCCATAAAACAGCCACGTGCGCAACTGACGCAGAGGTTCAATGCACCCAACCAATGCATGCTTCCATTTAGTTTATTATGATATTGCAGGGTTGCAGTGCAGTCGACGAGACTCAACTGTGGCAAACCATACGGATGCAATGAATCTTGGCACGGCACGTCAACATCTACCTGAATTCAAGCTGGGTTTTGTTTTGTTCCATAGTAATGTAAAAGTAGAAGCTTGAAGATTTGGCTTTTGTCCTCTTGCACTCTGCCCATTCATGAGTAATAAATAAGTGGCAAAGTATGTTGTGTTTAAGCTAGTTGGGTCGGATGTCCGTCACCCTTCTTGATATTTGTTATTGATGATATCATAAGTATCATTGATGATGTCATAAGTACCATCGATTGGTGAGTCAGAATGGTTGATCTATTATCAAAGATGTAAATTTATCCGGGTGCTTCTTCTTAGCTAACGTGAGAGTCTTAGTGAGGTAAGACCACATAGGTTGTTTGACTGGAAGGCGTTCTATTAGTGAGGATTCGGTTCGGGATGTTTGGGTATGCAGTATGGGATATTCCTGATTGTAAGGTTCCTTCCTCATGTTAGATTGTCCTGGTGTCCTTGAGCGACCGAGGATCCTATATGATAGACTGGTACCAGGGGTTGTTCTACGTGGTCCTTTCGATGTTTAAGCCAATCAAGAGGAGAAGACAGTAGTGTAAACTATATGACTAAATTAGTGTATAGAGAATCCTCTCCTCAACGTGAGCTGATGGATTCCTTTTTATACATGATCCTTGGGTCTTCTTACTAGCTAGCTTGGGATAATATTATGTGAATCATCTGATCATTATTTGATCATGATAAGATAGAACGATTATTGTCAGTCATTGATGCGGGGCATATCGGGATGCACTGTAATGTCATTTTGGGGCTGATGACTTGGTGCCCTGCTTTGGTGTCAGTCTCCTTAGCAGCTGAAGTGGCATAGGATAAAATCATCCCTGAAGTTTTTTGAATAGCACCTCCTGATTAAACCAGGAGGTAGGAGAGGACATTTTGTACTTTGTGTTGCTTGCTGCATGCCATTATGTTGAGGTTTTTGAGATACACTAACATGAGTCATGGGATGGGGCCATCGACTTGGGCATTAATAAGCAATTATATATGTATGTGATACTAGATACATTATAAGGGATGTTTTTGAAACAAAGGGAAAGAAAAAAAGAAGAAGAAGAAAGGAGACACTAATGGAGAAGAACAAAAATGAAGGCACTTCTCTCTTCTTGATAATTTATCCTCTTAGATTATATCATTTTGATATTAAAAAATATCTTTGTAATTAAATATCATACTTTAAATATTAAGAAATATATAGAATTTAAACAAAGAGATGAAAAGAGTTGTCATTTTGGTAAGATATAAAAGTCGATAAATTTTTTATAATAAATTATGTATTAAGGATGGAGAAAAGAATATATTTCAAATTGTTAAAGCAATAAAAAGAAAGAGCAAGGATTTATATAATATTAGATGCATTAAGGATGAGGATAAAAAAAAATATTAATGATATTAAATTAATAAAAAATAGATAAATTATTTTTATTGTATTTAATGAATATTCTATAAATAACTTAACTCTAAAGATTGATAATTATAGATCTAATAATCATATATATGTACATAAATTTTGAGCAAATTGAGTAAAAAAGGATTCGAGAAAGACAAATAGGTAAGAATATGAGATTTGATAATATTTGTGTTGAGATTTGATAGAATTAGGAGACTGAGAGATCGTTTAGTCTAAATAAGTTATATTTTTATTTATGTTATATTCTTATTATTACGTACGCATGCATATGTGTTTTTAATCTTTTTTATCCCTTTGTAAGCCATTCACTTTGATTCCATGTATGCACTATTGGTTTGGTATATCCTTTTTGTTTCCATGGTTTAAGAGTTATATTTACATATTTCTTATGTTTAAATTTGTATATTATTGATATAGTTCAATAATACGAGGATTCAATGAAGTTTTATTGGTTGGCCCACGCATAAAGAATTTTGATATGATCCACAATATTAGGATTTAATATAGTTTTGTTCAATGCCTCACTCACAAAGAATATTTCAAGAATTGACCATTTAGGTTGATTTCTTTCTAATACATTGGTTTTCCAATAATATATAGTGTTGATATTAAAAATTTATTGTTTTGAAGATGGAAAATTAACAAATCTATGTAAGACGTTTACATTCATTCAGACTACAAATATGAATTTAAGTATAATCCTACATGCTAGCTAGGTTGGTTAACTTGTTAATGCGAAATTTGATTGTTTGATATGTGGAGAGACTTTGGAGTCAATCTTTGGTTTGAGCCTGTGTTTGACATTTAGAAATAAGTGTGTTCAGTAAGGGATCATACAAAAAAGAAATTATATCAAGGCATGCCTGACAAGGCCCCTTTGATGCTTAAAGTAGTTAGGGGTTAAGAGGATTCAATTAAGTGCTAAATACAAAAGATATAATTCACCGTAGGGTGGAGAGCCTCATTGAGAATATACTTTGGGTCTTTTGTAGTGCCCCTTTTAGATTATTATGCTCACAAACACACATTGATGTCGAGAATATGATTGTGCATATCTTTTGATCATAATGGAATCATGTTGCACAAAATCCATAAGACGTGATAGTTGTGATATGATTAGTAGCATCCCTGAGGTATCGATCACATGACACTGAAGTGTTAGTCACATGGCGTTAAGGTGTCAACTATGTGACTCTAAGCTATCGGTCATATACCCCTTAGATGTCAATCATGTAATGTTAAGGTATTAGTAATGTCATTATTATTTATTATAAAATTAAAATAAATTGAGTAAAAAAATTATTTGAAATAGGTAAGACTGTGAGATTTGATGGCATTCCTATTGTGATTTGATAGAATTAGAAGATCGATAGATAGTCTGGCCTAAAATAAGTTACAATTTTATTTATGTTATATCCTTATTATTAGGTACACATCCATGTATATATTTGTCTTTTTTTTTCCCCCTTTGTAACCTGTTCACTTAGATTCCATGTATGCAACATCAGTTCAGTATGTCCCTTTGTTTCCATGGTTTAAGAGTTATATTCATATATTTTTTATGTTCAAATTCGTATGTTATTTATATGGTTCCATAATTTAAGGATTCAATGTAGTTTTGTTTCTTGGCTCACTCATATAGAATTTTCATAATATTAGGATTTATGTAGTTTTGCTCAATGCCTCACTCATAAAGAATTTTTAAGTATTGACCATTTAGGTTGGTTTCTTTCTAGTGTTGATATTATAAATTTATTATTTTGAAATGAAAAATTAACAAATATATGCAAGTAGTTTACATTCATTCAAACGACAAATATGAATTTAAGTCAAATCCTACATGCTAGCTAGGTTAACTTATTCACATAGAATTTGATTGGTTGATATGGGAAAGGAATTCAGAGCCAATCTTGGTTTGAGAATGAGTTTGATATCAAAAAATGAGTGTGTTCTTTAAGGGATCCTACAAAAAGGAAATTTATGTTGGGGCATATCTGACAAGGCTCTTCTGATACTTAAATTAGTAAGGGATTAAGAGGATTCAATCATGTGCTAAATACAAAGTGTGTAATTTACTAAAGAGGGAGAGCGCCATTTAGAATATACTTGGGAGTCTTATAGTATGACTTTGACCATTATGCTCGTAGACACATAGTAATGTCAGAAATATGATTATATGCATCTTTCAATCTTAGTGGAATCTTACATAGAATCTACAAGACGTGGCAATTATGATATGGTTAGTAACATCCCGAGGCATTGACCACATGGCACCAAGGTATTACTCACATGACACTAAGGTGTTAACCACATGATTCTAAGTTATCGCCCATATACCTCTTAAATGTTGATCATACGACATTGAAGTATTAGTTATATTATTATTTTTATATCCTTTTGTATCCTTTCTCTTTCCCTCCTCCCATCGCACCCGCACCCTCCCCCCAACACCAAAAATCATACATTGATAAGCAAAGTGAAGTCGGGGCACATTGTGATTCGCATTCAATTGTTGACATCCACACAAAAAGGGATAGTTGCTTGTCCATTATTGAAGTTAGGGCTTTGGGTCATGTTAGTCACGTTGTCATCGAAAAGAGTATTTTGGATTGTATTATCATCGAAAAAAGCACTTTGGGCTATGTTAGTCACACAATTATCGAAGGGAATACTTTGGGTCTTGTCAAATGTGCCATTGTCAAAGGGAGAGATTTGGGTTGTGTCAATCATGTAGCCATCGAAGGAAACGCTTTAGATTGCATCTATCATAGTATTGTCAAATAAAACACTTTGGGCCATGTCAATCTCACTATTGTCGAACGGATCACTTTAGGTCATTTTGATCATATTAATGTTCAATGAAGCACTTTGGGTCATGTCGATTGAGCTATTGTTGAAGTGACTTTAGGTCATGCCAATTGTGCTAATGATGAAGGGAGTATATTGGGCTATTTCAGCCATGTTATCAAAGTGGGCGCTTTGAGTTGTTTTGACTATACTATCTTTAAAATGAGCACTTTAGATAATTTTAATTGTGTTGTTGTTGAAAAGAGTACTTTGGCCTATCTAATGGCATGATTCTCGAACCAAGTTCTTTGGGTCATTTTAACTATGTTATCATCGAAATGAGTATATTAGATTATTTCAATTATATTGTCATCAAAATGAACACTTTTGACTGATTTGATTTCAATTATAGTCAAAATGAGCACTTTGAACTATTTTAGTTATCCCATCATTGAAGAGAATGCTTTGGGCTATTTCAATTATATTATCATCAAAAGGAGCACTTTAGGCAATTTTGACTGTGCACTCATCGAAAGGAGTACTTTGGGTCGATTCAACTATGTTGTCATTAAAATGAGTACTTTGGGTTATTTTGGCCGTACTGTTATCAAAGAAAGCTCTTTGGGAAATTTCAATCATGCTATTGTCGAAAGAATGCTTTGGGTTGATTCAATCATGTTATTGTTGAAGAGAGTACTTTGAGCTATTTTATCATTCTGATTGTATTATCATCAAAAGAAGTGCTTTGGGTTATTTCCATTGTGTTGTCATCATAAGAAGGCTCTAGGCTGATTCGATTTCATTGCCATTGTAAGAAGTGATTTGGACTAATTTGGTCATGTTATTATCCAGAGATACTTTTCAGTGAATCCAGTCTTTGTTGTGATGTAGGTCAAATCAATCTAGAAATATTTTTCAATAACAACAAAGACTGGATTTGCCTAAAAGTGACCTACATTAACATGGTTAGATCGATTAGAAGTAGTGTTTTTTGGATCGAGTTGATCACATCATTGTCGATGATCATTTATGACTAAATTCAATCTCATCACTGTTAGGAGTTGCCTCTTCAAGCGATTTGATCATATTACTCTGAAGAGCCATATCTTTGGAGGCTCGACCATGTGAATGTCAGAAATCATCTCTTCAGGGGTTTATACCATATTGACGTCAAGAAACACCGCTTCAGGGGTTCAACCATATTGGTGTCGAGAACCACCTCTTCTATTGTTTAGTTATGTTGGTATCAAAAAATACCTCTTTAGGAGTTTCAACTATGTTAGTATCAGGGTTCCACCATATTAGTGTCAGGAGCCACCTTTACAAGGGGAACCACCTATATGGGGGTTCAGCCATATTGGTGTTAGGAAACACAGCTTCAGGGGTTTAGCCTTGATAGTATCAAGGATCACCCATTCAAGGGTTTGGCCATGTTAATGCTCATCTATGTTGGTGTTGGGAAACACCTCTTCAAGGGTTCAGTTATGTTAGTGTCAAGAGCCACCCTTTCGAGGGGTTTGACTATCTTGGTGTCAGGAAGCACCGTTTTGAGAAATTTGTCATGTTGGTATTTGGAGCCACCACTTTAGGGGTTCAATTATGTTGGTACCGAAAACCACATATTTGAGGTGGGGTTTGGTCACATTGGCATTGAGAATCATCTTTTTGAGGAGTTCAACCATGTTGGTCTTCAGAGTTGCCTTTTCAGATAATTCAACCATTATAGTGTAGAGAGCCAACTCTTTAGGGGTTTGGCCATGTTGGTATTTGAAACCATATCTTAAAAAATGTTCAACCATTACAACCCTCCATGTTGCTACACAACCCTAATGATAGCTCTTGTGCTCAAGTAGTTGATGGCATTCTTTTGTTAGGATATCCTTTTAGCATCATTCAATTGTTAAATCTAATCTTGGTTCAAGTCCAAATCTATCATAAACATAATGTTGGGAGATGCGTGAGCTCACTAAGGGATCTTGCAAAAAAGAACTACATCGAAAGAATACTTAACAAATCCCCTATGATACTTAAATCAATAAGGGGTTCGAATGATTCAGTTGAGTACTAAAAAATAAACGATGTAAGTTACTAGAAAGGGGAGAGCCCCTTAAAAACATATATGGGGTCTTTTTGTAGTGTTTTGGACTATTACGCTCGTAAACATATAATGGCATCAAGTACAATTATGTTCATCTCCCAACAATGATGGAATCATGTTGCATCGAATCCACAAGATGTATGTTAGCTATGATGTGGTTAGAACATTTTTTAAGTATTAACCATGTGGTGCTAAGGTATCAACCATATTATCATAAACTTAGCTAGTTTTGTCTAAGTCATGCAATACCATTGCGTGTTCATCAACAAATGATCAATCTCTCCAAAACCTCTTATAGTCCTAAAAGAATATGCAAAAGAGAAGAAAATTTAGAGAAAATATTTAATTCAAGATCTCCCAAACATATATTTCAACAAGCACTTGATAGATAATATAAATTATAAATATAAACTTCGTAAACTCTAAATAGTCATGAGATAAAGGGTCCAAGGTAGTTTGTCATAGCTAAGAGTCTCTACAAGCGCTCACATGACACTACTATGAAAAAAGATAATGAACTAACCTAAATAATGTTGGAAAATCCTTCTGAGGAGCGACATCTCATGCGCAGTAGAAGAACAAAAACAAAACCCCCAGATTTCTCGTATAAAGTTTCCATTGTCGTGCGAAGATCGGTGCATCAAAATAAATCCGCGAAAACTGTATGTGTAAAAGAAAGTACCTAGGGAGATCGTATATCCCTGAATCCCTGCAGATTTGTAAGAGAAGATGAAGGAGGTCAAGCGTCCTTCTCTCTAGCGGTATCCACACGGTAGGGACTGCGACGATGCACCTCTCTAGGGAGAGAAGAATAGAAGGTGACTACCAAAAGAAATCCTCTACCTATAGAGCTTTGGTTCCCTTCTATTTATAGATGCCCCCTGTAAACCCTAATGGATCTTGTCCTATTGGGTATTGGATCTCCATCTAATTACCCAAGCTTCTTGGATTAGCGGGTCTCTACCCAATAATCTCTTATTAGCAATTATTGGATCTCATCTTAGGATCCAATAATTCAGGGGCTTATTGGATATCCAATAAGATAGGGGGTTCAGCAGATATCTCATATCCGAACCTCTATTCGTCGTAACACCTACCATATGTGTGTGACCCTCTAAACCCAATATCAAGCTGGCCATGAGTCATACTTGTTAGAACTCTTTCTGACTTAGTGAATTATTATCTCTATAATAATTCACCCAACTCATCGATTGCAAACATACCATGCCACTATGCCGTAGCTCAAAAATGATACAGGGGAATCCAATCTTTTAGACCTATCTATCCTCAGTTACCATATATCTATAGTCCCTTATCTATCTAATATCCTATAGACCCTATACCGGGCATGGTGCTGTCAGGCCCATACAGTCTCTCCTCTAGTCTTACTCTTGTTAGATTCTCCTGGAGAACTCTTTCTCTCTCAATTCGAATAACCTTAGCCAAGAATTTGTTCGAGCAAGAATACGGTCGAGCAAGAATACATGGGATATTCCTCTCATGATACCGAGAGTGGATGATCCTCTATTGACACTCAATAGCCCTAGTAAAGTTGGCTACCACTCCCAATAACCAGCTATACTAGATCTAGAACTTTCTAAACCTATAAGTCTGGTATCAAAGAGTGGAGTATTCATACAGGACATCCTTGGTGTCTCAAGTCTAAGGACCAGATACACTATTGGAACTACGAAATCGCTGTCTGACGTTAGGTATCAATAACCATCCAGCATTCCGTAGGCGGATCAATCAGTGAACTCATTCCCCAATGAGTACCCGCACTATACCCTTAGTGTCCCCACACGAGTAGCTATGAGATCAGCCACCTCCATCATATGGACGGGTATACAGCACACCAGTCTATCCAGTTATCTGATGTCCTTCTCGAGTAACCTATAACCAGGATAATTTAGGGTCTGTGTTTAAAGGTGAATCGGTCTCATTATCGTGATCTCATCACGATCCAATTCCTATTGCACAAATCCAATGACATTATAATATATACAACATGCAAGATAAAGTGATAAAATATCTAATAATATGCAAAAAGAAAAAAAATGCATATCAAGTCACAAGTGCCATCACTCATGTGATTGGCTTGTAGGGCATATATGACTAGTAATCGCTCACTTGACCTAAAGCCAATCACCAATATGTCTGATCTTCATCAAACCTCTGTGATGCTCAAAGACAATCTAAGTCAATGGCTTTGTCAATGGATCTGCAATGTTATCTTCGGATGTAACTCTTTCCATTACCACATCTTTTCAGGCCATGATCTCTCTAATAAGCTAGAACCTCCTCAGAACACTTTTGATGAGACCTAGGTTTCCTTATTTGAGTAATCGCCCCGTATTTGTCGCAATTTAAGGGAATCGACTCCTTGCTACTTGGGACGACTCCTAGATCTGTGATGAACTTCTTCATCCAGACTCCCTCCTTTACTGTCTCTACCGTAGCAATATATTCCGCCTCTGTGGTCGAGTTAGCAGTAATGTCTTACTTGGAACTCTTCTAGTATACAACTCCTCCATTTAGGGTGAACACATACCCTGAATTCGACTTGCTATTATCGACATCGGACCGAAAGCTCGAGTCCGTGTAGCCCTCAACCTTGAGAGTACTACCTCCATATACCAGTAAAAGATCCTTAGTCCTTCTCAAGTTCTTAAGGATACATTTTACTGCTTTCCAGTGCTCCAAGCCTAGATTTGCTTGATATCTGCTCGTGACACTCAGAGCATACGCTATATCAGGCCTGGTACATAGTATAGCATACATGATAGATCCTATTGGTGAGGCATATGGTATCATATCCATGTGTACCCTTTCTTCAGAAGTCTTTGGGGACATACTCCTAGAAATTGATATTCCATGTCTCATTGGTATGAGACCTCTCTTGGAATTTTTCATGCCAAACCTTTTGACAATGGTGTCTATGTACCAGGACAGGGACAAGCCAAGCATCCTTTTGGATCTATCTCTATAGATCCGTATCCCCAATATGCAGGATGCATCCCCTAAGTCCTTCATGGAGAAGTGCTTAGATAACCAAGTCTTTATTGTGGAGAGCATTCCTACATCATTCCCAATGATCAGGATGTAATCTACATATAATACCAAAAAGGTGATAGTGCTCCCACTTATTTTCCTGTACACACAAGGCTCATCTTCGTTCTTAACGAAGTCATAAGATTTGATCGCCTCATCAAATCTTATATTCCAACTTCGAGAAGGTTGCTTAGGTCCATATGCTCATAATAGCCTCCTCGTAGGTCTGAGGATCAATATCCTCAACATCCTCTTGTCTGATATGTCCCACATATCTCTCAGGAGGATGGGATACTCTACCAAACCTACGTAAAGTTGGAACTTGTGTGCTAGGTACCTGAACAGACTCTGGCTATGGAATGGTACTTGAGCTAGGTTCTCCAACCTTGCTCAACTCTATCATGCTCCCACTATCTCCACCAAGAATGTGTTCCTTCTCAAGGAACACTGCTCTCTTGCCTACAAAGACATTTTGGTCCTTAGGGTGATAGAAATAATACCCACAAGTTTCCTTGGGGTATCCCATAAACTTGCACTATTCTATCCTGAATTCCAACTTGTCGGGGTTGTGTCTCTTGACGTGGGCAAGGTAGCCCCAAATCTTAACAACTTTAAGATCGTGCTTCTTCTCATTCCATATCTCATATGGAGTAGACATCACTGACTTAGTTGGAATTCTATTCAGAAGGTAAGCTGCGATCTCTAGGGCATATCCCCAGAATGAGATAGGTAGGTCGGCGGAACACATTATGGAATGCACCATGTCTAATAGTGTGCGATTCCTCCTTTCTGATACACCATTAAGCTGTAGTATATAACGAGGTGTCCATTGGGATAAAATCTCATAGTCTTTGAGGAACTGGGTGAACTCTATACTCAAGTACTCACCTCCTCGATCTGATCGAAGGGTTTTAATACTCTTTCCTATCTGGTTCTCCACTTCATTTTTATATTTCTTAAATTTCTCAAAAGTCTCAGACTTGTACTTCATCAAGTACATATGTCCATATCTTGAGAAATCATTAGTGAAAGTAATGAAGTAGGAGTAACCACCTATGGCATGAGTCGACATGGGATCACATACATCACTATGTATGAGTTCCAGTAACTCAGTGGCTCTCTCTCCAGTTCCACTAAATGGAGAGTTGGTCATCTTTCCCCGAAGGCAAGGTTCACATGTCGCATATGACTCATAGTCGAATAGATCTAGATATCCATTCTTTAGCAACTTTTGAATCCTTCCCTCGTGGATGTGACCTAGCCTACAATGCCAAAGATATGTATTATTCACCTCTTCTCGTTTCCTCTTAGACTCACTTATACTCATGATATGTGGAGCTATATCTATCATAAGTAAACCATTATGCAATGTTCCTCTCGTGATGATCTCATCATCTAATATTATTGAACAACCATTGTTCTCAAAAACTAAATTATATCCACTAACTATCAAACATGAAATGAAAATAATATTTTTGATAATAGAAGGAACATAATAGCATATATCTAATGCAATAATAACTCCACCAAGCAGATGTAAGGTGACCTTGCTAACAGTCATTGCAGCAACCTTTGCTCCATTGCCCATTTTAAGGTCCATCTCGCCTCTGTTCAATCTCCTAAGTCCTGCCATAACCTGCAATGAATTACAGATATGATAAGCACTCTCGGTATCCAATACTCATGTGTTATCATAAGATTCTAACAAATAGAGACTGATCATGAATGTACCTGAAGCTTCTCCAAGCTTCTGTTCCGCCCTCTCTACAAGGTACTCTTTGTAGTTCCTCTTCCAGTGCCCATCTTTGTGGCAGTGGAAACACTGACCTTTGTCCTTTGTTGGGTCTTTCTTGATAATCTTTATCTTACCCATTTTGCCCTTGCCCTTGCCCTTCTTAAGGGTCTTCTCAGCCTTCCTTTTCTTTCTGGTCTCACCGACATAGAGAATCAATTTCTCTTTCTTGATGGTGCTCTCTGCTTCTCTCAACATATTGAGGAGCTCTGGGAAGGTCACCTCAAGTTTGTTCATATTAAAATTCATTATGAACTAAGAAAAGGAATCTGGTAAGGATTGAAGCACAAGATCCACACACAGGTTATCCTCTAGGACCATTCCTAGACCTATGAGTTTCTCGATCCACTCAATCATCTTAAGGACATGGTTCTGAACCAGTGTCCCCTCAGTCATTCTAGCATAGAAAAGATTCTTTGATATTTCATATCGCTAAGTTCTTCCTTGTTCCTCGAATAGTTCACGGAGATGCAGAAGTATGGAATTAGCATCCATATTTTCATGTTGTCTCTGTAACTCAATAGTTATAGAGGCCAACATATAACACTGAGCAAGAGTCAAATCATCTATGTACTTCATATAATGAGCGATCTCATCCTCACTTGCCCCTTCGTCAGGTGTAAGGATCACTGTATCAAGGACATACGTGATTTTATCTGCCATGAGAATGATTCTCAGATTACGAAACCAATCCATATAATTTGGACCAGTGAGGCGGTCGGCATCAAGTATGTCACGTAAAGGATTTGAAAGTGATATTTTTTAAAATTAAAGATGTAGTAAAAATAAATAATATGCAGACTTTGCAAAAATTAAATAGTTAAGATAAGGACTTCTATCTTAATATATTCCCTCTAATTTTTCACGAGACATACAACACCCTCCGGTATGTGAATCGGAGTCCCCCGACGGATCTCTAGTGGGGATCGGGATCCAATCGGCATCTTAACGTAACCTCGAGGGACTCGACCAATCACGTTAAGCCCGTAACGGTAGGCAACTCTTGTCAATCACAACTCCTTATGATTTCCGTCCTGTTCGGCCTCCGAACCATCATGGTCTCGAGGGACTAGACCAACCATGATGTTCAGTTATGTCATCACCATCGTTACTAGATGAGTCTGATTCAGTGATATACTCTTGAAGGACTCGACTAAGCATACTATGTCCTCAGGTCACCGGTGACATCTCTATATCGTAAATAAGATAGTGAAACGCGATATAGGTGAGTCTCAAGGGACTCAACCAACTCAACCTACACCGAGAATCAGTTCCTCGCTATAACGATGGAAGGTCACGTGGGTCAGTCTAATTGTCTCACGTTTACCAACTTAATATTATTAATAGAGGGGATTTTTGATTTGGTCTCCTAACAAAATGTATCACACACATACATATTTAATATAAATATCTACATCACATGCAAATATATATATATATAGTATGTGTATAACCAATCACACATCACATGAGCAATCACACCAGATAATCATGGACCACATCCTAATGTGATCAGGCCCGAGCTAGTGAGCCCAATCACTTACATCAAGATCTATGTGTGCTTAGGCGCATCTTCATGTCCTGTGATCGTCCTTCTCGTTTCGTCGGTTCCGTCGGTATCTCAACGCATCTCCATACGTCGGATCGTCCGTCTCGGCCTCGTGGGTCCCACTACCGCTACACCTCCTTATGTAATTATAACATAATTATAAGCACGCAGGCCCGATAATAAATGAGAAAAATAGAGGCTCGCAGGACCCAATAATAATAATAATCACATGTATACACATCAGAGGTCCATGATCATCTATCCACATCATACATTACATGTATACGTTATTTTATAGGACTATAAAATAAAAAAATAATATTTAATTAACTTATTTAATTAACATATATATTTTTCTGAAATCAGGGATATAAAGGAAATTATTTTAAATTTCTAAGGGTATTTTGGTTATTCGATCAAAAGGGACAAAAATTGAAATTTCTGAAATTAAGAGGGGCAAAACTATCTTTTGTCCGAAAACCCTAACCCCTCTCCCTCTCTTGCTGCTGTGTTGCGGTGCAACCGCCACCACCTTGCCGATGGTAGTGCCGCGGGCGACTTGGCCGTAGTAGGCGGGCGCAACGCCCGCAAGCGCTGCCCCTGCCACGGGTGGGCACCGCTCATGCAAGCGCCACCCACAGGGCAGCGCTGCCCCTCCGCAGTGCTCGCAGCGCCCGCAGGCGCTGCTCGTGCGGGGCAACCGCCCGCGGGTAGCGCCGACCCTTGCGGATGGGCTGCCTGTAAGCGGGCGTCGCCTGGCCCTTGCGGGCATTCCATAGGCCGTGATGTACATAGCCATGGCTACAAGCAGCCTTGGTCATGACCGTTCTGCAAGTGCAGCAAGCGCAACAACAGTTGCTACCATTCCTCACCTTTTGCGTCAATGATTTTGACGACAAAACCTATTCTAGATCACAACACACGTAGTTTAAGATCCGATCTTTGCACGAACAACCTGGCTCTGATACCACTATTGGAAAATCCTTTTGGAGAGCGACATCTCATGTGCAATGGAAGAACAAAAACAGAACCCCCAGATTTTCCGTAGAAAGTTTTTGTCGTCGTGCGAAGATCGGTGCATTAAAACAAATTCGCAAAAACTGCATGTGTAAAAGAAAGTACCTAGGGAGATCGTATATCCCTGAATCCCTACAGACCTATAGAAGAGGATGACAGAGGTCAAGTGTCCTCCTCTCTAGCGGTATCCACATGGTAGGGACTACGACGATGCACCTCTCTAGGGAGAGGAGAATAGAAGGTGGCTACCAAAAGAAACCCTCTACCTATAGAGCTTTGGTTCCCTCCTATTTATAGAGGCCCCCTGTAAACCCTAATAGATCTTGCCCTGTTGGGTATTGGATCTTTATCCAATTACCAAAGCCTCTTGGATTAGTAGGTCTCTACTCAATAATCTCTTATTAGCAATTATTGGATCTCATCTTAGGATCCAATAATTCAAGGGCTTATTGGATATCCAATAAGATAGGGGGTTCAGCGGATATCTCATATCCGAATCTCTACTCATCGCAATATCTACCATATGTGTGTGACCCTCTAGGTCCAATATCGAGCTGGCCGTGAGTCATTCTTGTCAGAACTCTTTTTGACTTAGTGAATTATTATCTCTATAATAATTCACCTAACTCATCGACTGCGGACGTACCAAACCACTATGCCGCAGCCCCCAGACAATATGGGGGAATCCAATCTTTTGGACCATCTATCCTCAGTTACCATGTATTTATAGTCCCTCATCCATCTAATATCCCATAGACCCTATACTGAGTATGGTGCTGTCAAGCCCATACGGTCTCTCCTCGAGTCTTGCTCTTGTCGGATTCTCCCGAAGAACTCTTTCTCTCTCAATCCGAATAACCTTAGCTAAGGATTTGTTTGAGCAAGAATACATGGGATATTTCTCTCATGATACCGAGAGTGGATGATCCTCTATTGACACTCAATAACCCTCGTAAGGTTGACTACCACTCCCAATAACCAGTTGTACTAGATTTGAAACTTTCCAAACCTATAAGTCCGGTATCAAGGAGTGGAGTACTCATACAGGACATCCTTGGTGTCTCAAGTCTAAGGACCAGATACACTACTAGGACTACAGAATCACTGTCTGACGTTAGGTATCAATAACCATCCAATATTCTATAGGCGGATCAATCAGTGAACTTATTCCCTAATGAGCACCCGCACTGTACCCTTAGTGTCCCCACACAAGTAGCTATGAGACCAGCCACCTCCATCATATGGATGAGTATACAGCACACCAGTCTATCTGGTTATCTCGATGTCCTTCTCGAGTAACTTGTGACTAGGATAATTTAGGGTATGTGTTTAAAGGTGAATCGGTCTTATTATCGTGATCTCATCACAATCCGATTCCCATTGTACAGATTCAAGGACATCACAATATATGCAACATGCAAGATAAAGTGATAAAATGCCTAATAATACGCAAAGAGAAAAAAAATACATACCAAGTCACAAGTGTCATCACTCATGTGATTGGCTTGCAGGGCACACATGACTAGCAAATAATACCCTAAAGGCCCATCTAGCTATGTGATATTTAGGTAACTCTAGGATACTATATTGGTTGACACTCTACACTATTTTATAGAGCTAGCAAACTCTAAATTGACTGTTTGGATAGCTTATTTTTAGACACGTTTGCCTTTGCCTATAACTACACTTAACTTATATTTATAGGACTAAAATGACCACAAAAACTAATCAAAATGGGATAACTAAGCCTACTACAAACCCTCTATATGGTATGCAAAGCATGAATAAAATCAAAATATAAGAACATATATAAATATTATAGATTTATCTTTGAAATTCTCTCCCACTTATTCCTTCAATGCCCTTGTCGAAGCTATTGTGGACGTTGCATCTCCTTGCCTTACTAAATATTCCATCTTCTACTTTAACTATAACGCACCTCTCTTGGCTTTCAATTGCTCTCTACCACTATTGTTGAGTAATCAAATTTTGATCCACCAACACTGCTTTACCTCGCTAGTGACTTTGACTCTAGTGTGTGATTGGTTGAGTTATACTGATCTTTGTTGGTTCCTACAAATCCCAAAGATGAAAGAAAAGACCTTCCTTATTGTGTCTTAATCTCTTAAAAGTCTTGCACCGCTTGAACTAGGTGGATGTATGTTGGAGTTTTAATAAGCATCATCTCGTAAACTTTAAAATTTGTATTATCTTTCCTCCATAAAATTTATCTATTGATTCCTCTTCTACTTAGTTGTCACCTCCAAGTTGATTCACATCATTTTCACTTTCGGGTGACATTCTAAATAAAGGGGACAATCTACTCCTGGTAGAATTGATCACTATTGGTAGGATTTGATAATTGTTATCTTCCATTTAGTCTCTTCAAAGGATTTTTGAATATTTATAGAGCTCCTTTATCGGATTAATAAAAGAACTTGGGTACTTAGTTTCACACGTTCCATTAAGAGTTGAGAAGATAAAAGTTACTTGACTTCACTTGGCTCCTCAAGGGTTATATTTTATGCATTAAGCTAGTTATTAGTCTTCACCTACTCTTCAATCACACTTCTAAAGCACCCAAAGTATTTGTACTCATTATATTAATTATCTATTACAGTTCTCCTCCTCATTACCATCGAACTTCTAGAATGCAAGAAGTTTTACCTGAAAAGAGTAAAATTTTTTCTCAACTTGAAGCAAGTCTCTGATAGTTTTGGTTAACTTTAGAATTATATTGTCTTCTTCATTATTTTTATCGCCTACTCCTTTGAATAGAAAAGGTACAATAGTACATATTACCTATTTCGTTCCTTAGTCAAGCACTCCTGCATTGACTTGAAGTTTTTCACTTTCAATTATTTTGATTAGAAACCCATCAACATTGGTCCTATGAAGTTTTCTGACCTTTATCCTTTATCTTATCTCGGTATTTGGAGTTTATCTCTGCATTCTCTACCTCCTTGGTCCTCTTTCATGACCATGTGTATTCTTTCTATAAGAACAAAGGATCAATGACTCTATGGAAGTTATATCTCTATGGTATCATGACACTATTATGTGCATAACCCTATTATCAGTTGCTCCACATCTGCGTCCCTTTCTTCATGATCCATAAATCTATCTTTATGGTACTATGGCACTTCTTCAAGTCCATTTTATCTTAGCCGATGCTTGATCTTATGTAGTTAAATCTCTCTAGACTTGTTGTCACTTCATCACCCCTTTTGATTATCTATTTTAATACTTTTGTATTTTTTGGATAATTACCCTTGGTCAATGAAACGAAAGACTGTAGCGCTCATGTATGACCTCTGCCATCATGTTGCAAGGCTCACATTGATTTTGTTCTCCTTTGTATCATTACTAGTAACATTCACTCACTTAGCTTTGTCCTCCGAATTATCAAGCTCCTTCAAGCAATTAAAAGTACTAGATTTATAAAACTCTCTACAATCATACTTCTGTATGATCAAGTCCCCCCATAAAGCTCACTAGTACTTGCACTCAAAATCTCTTTAGTGGTATATAGCCCATATATGCTAATGACTAAAACTTTCATCCGATGTAAAATTTGATGTATACACAAAAGATCCACTTCTACGATACCATGATATTCACTCTTTAAATCTATAACCCTTTTTGTTATCGTGTTGCTTACTAAAGTTGTAGTGCCAAGTCTTACACATTGTATTACAACTAGCATGCCATAGCATCACAAATAATATATACATGTTACCCCTATTTCATGATATGATTTATGATATTTATGATTCATAAATGTAATAAATGATATAATCATGTTTTCGATTATCAAGATTAAAATACATGCTTTTCAAAAATGTCACTCTTACTATTCGACGTAATGTTGGTTGAGTATGCATAAGTACCAATGTTTACGTTAAGTATAGCATAAGAAACCAAAATGTACTTGTGGACTTTAGTTAAGTTATCTAAATATTTAGAGTGAAGTAATTGAGACAAAAAAATGTCTATAGTGTTATATGTTTTAAAATATTCAATTATATGTGATGCCATGAGGATATATTAACCTCGAGTATTTTTTGGACTAGATTTTAAAGGATTAAAATCTGTATTTAAAGAGAAGTAAGTGATTTTTATGTTTCTGAGGACTCATTTGTAAATATAGAAATATATGGATTAAACTGTAAAAGTTTACTCCCACGTACCTCTGTTTCCTGCAGGAGGAAAGAGAGGGGGTGTGGTGCATCGGTGGAGGAGAAGGGAAGGAGAGGAAGAAAAGAAGAAAGAGAAGGAGAGAAGAGAAGAAGGGGAAGAAGAGAGGAAAGATGAAGAAAAAGAGAAAGGAGTCTGTAGCTAGGAGAGAAGAAGGAGAGAAGAGAAGAAGAAGAGGAAGGAGGCTGAGGCTGGGAGAGAAGAAGGAGAGGAAGAAGGGAAGGGGAAGAAGGAAGTGCAGGTGATTGCGTTCCTTTGCCTTCCGCACGAGGAGCTACAACTATGGAAGAAGAAGGGAAAGGGAGAGAGAGAAAGAGGAAGGAGTAAGGAGAAAGCAGAGGAGGAAGGAGAGGGAAGAACGGGCTGCCGCTTGAGGGGAGAAGGGAAGAAAGGAGAAGACAGAAAGATGGGGAGAGAAGGAAGGGAAGAGGACTTGGCGATTGTGACTGCGGCTATGGGAGAAGGTAAAAGGAAGAGAGAATAGAGAAAGAAGAAAGAAATAAAAGAAAAGAAAAAAAAGAAAATGTTTATCGTTCCCTAGCACACTTGATTTGAAAGGAACGTGATCTTTTACTAACATTTTTATTTTTTAAGTTAAATCAAGTAAGTTTAAGTTTAATCGTTATAAAATAGTAATCATATATATTTTCATATATAATATATTTTGAAAATTATATTTTAAATTATTTTAATGTAGAATTTTATGTTTCAAATGTTATGATCACTGTGAGCTCGTCGTTAGCTAAATGTAAATATATGTATTTTATAAGTATAAGCTCAATCATTGTAAAATAGTGGTTATGCATGATTTATTTTGAAAAGCATATTTTGAATGAAAAGATCATTATGAGCTTATTTGAGCTAAACGTAAATATATATATATATATATATTGTAAGTATAAGCCTAATTACTGTAAAATAGTGGTCATATACATTTTCATATGCATAATTTATTTTGAAAAGTATGTTTCAAATTATTTTAATGTAGAATTTTATATTTCAAATGATATGATTGTTATGAGCTCATCGTGAGCTAAATGTAAATGTGTGTGTTTTGTAAGTATAAGCTTAATGATTATAAAATAATGGTCATATACATTTTTCCATAATGTATTTTCAAAAATATGTTTCAAATTATTTTAGCATACAATTTTATATTTTGAATGTGGAAAGTATGTTTTAATTATTTTAACATAGAATTTCATGTTTCGAATGTGGAAAGCATGTTTGATTATTTTATCATAGAATTTCATATTTCAAATGTAAAAATATGTTTCAAATTAATTTAAGGTAGAATTTTATGCTTCAAAAATATTTTGAAAAAGTATGTTTTGAATTATGTTGATGTAAATTTTTTATGTTTCGACTGATATGATCGATATGAGCTTATTATGAGATAAATATAAAAGTATATGTTTTGAGAATATAAATGTATGTGTGTATATATACACACACATACACACACCTGCACGATTTGGAAGTGCACATATGTATATGGTAAATAGGCACATAGTTTCATTAATAGCTATGTTTTATCTATGTGCGCATATTTATATGGTAAACAAGTGTATAGTTTCGTGAATAGCTCTGTTTTATCTATGTGCGTATACATATATGGTATACAAGCAAAAAGTTTCATGAATAGCTATATTTTATTCATATGCACATATTTATAATATTTATATGACACACAGGCACATAGTTTCATGAATAGCTATGTTTTATCCACGTGTGTATACTTATATGATACATAAGCATAATTTCACGAATAGTTATGTTTTGTCTATGTTCGCATACTTATATGGTACACAAGTGTATAGTTTCATGAATAGTTATGTTTTATCTATATGTGCATATTTATACAGTTCATAGACGTATAGTTTCATAAATAAATATGTTTTATACATATGCGCATATTTATTATGATATGTGGTGGAGGAGCGCACGTATGTATCATGGTAAAGCGTGTAAATTTATAAAGACAAAGTTCTTTTCATGTGCACAAATTTAATATGATATACAAAATACACGTATGTATCATAGTATGAGGCAAAAAATTCTTTGAATTTCTATATTTTGAATATATACATATAAGCATTTCAAATTATTTTTAAAGTAGAATTTTTTGCCCTTATGTTGCGTATGCTATGTGTAAGATTAAATATTTTATGTCATCATTTTAAAATATTATATATATGACATGATGTGTGCCCACCTAATGAAAGCTATAAAGGTTTATACTTACTAAATAAATTACTTATTATAGACCCTATTTTACAAGTAGGGATATTAGCACTCCATCCAAGTGATTGGGTAGGAAAGTAAGCACATGTAAGCCTTTGCTAGTGTAGATATGAACGACGACCTGTGGGAAAATTTTGTGTAGAGAATTTTGGACATGTTATATTATGTTAATTCTGGACATGTTATGTATGGATTTTTCTGTTTAGTTAAATAGTATATAATTCTATACATGTGTCAAAATTATTATGTACAAGCGAAGCTCTATCGTTTTGACTTAGATATATTTATATGTTTTAAATTTAAGATTATATACCTTCCGTTGCATTCATATCGATAGTAGTAATAATATAAATGAAAGAAACGTGGCATCCCACCTAGTCTAACACATAGGATATGTGTCGAACAAGGAATGGGATGTTACAAAAGTGGAGGGCCTTATAGCTCTCGACTATATCTGCGTATGATTAAGTCCTTCACAGGACTTCTCTTGTGTGTGTCGTATTATCTCAAATTATTTCACCATGATCCGCTACATTATGTCTCCTCTTGGTGACATATGTATTATATTATGATATTTGTGAGATAAACTCAAACTATGATCTCACCATGTGTGGCTTTATCAACATATTTCAAGGCCTTTGTCCCTTCTAATTGTATTCGCTCCTTTGGTAATCGATCTTTGTACACCCACTCTTAGATCACATATAGACGAAGTGTAACTCTATGATAGTTTATTGCCCAGTAACTCTCAAAGTCTATGACTTTGCTAAAATTAGTGTACCATTGTTTGGATCCTCAACCCCTACCCCCAGCACAACCTCCGCTGCGCACAGCTTCCATTGCGATAACTCAAATAGCAACACTACAACATATTCTTCAAGAGCACCCATCTTCATATCATCTTGCCCTATACTAAGGCCTTCTGACTTCAACATCCCTATGTGAGTTGAGTTGCCTTAATTTCTTTATTAATTATTTTATCCAAATAAAGTGCATGTGCCTTGAAACTCCCTTCGACTTTAACACTATATAAGATAAGTCCACTCTATCAGAATAAGGGATCCATAGAATGATATAATCTCGCTCTTGCTTTTGTAAAAGTTTATGTCCTTAGCCTTTATCCAAGGAAAGTTTCATATCTCCACACCATGTTATATCTTCTATGTTGACTTCTTTCATGTGGCTTGGATACTTCACCAAGTTTTACCTAAATTGCTCAACTCTTCGATTTGCATTAACTTGATGATTGCCCTCACACCCACTATTCCATAGGTTAGTCATCTGTTGAGTCGGATCTCTATATCGATTCTAAGTGTACATTTGTTTGGTATTGTGTAGGATTGCTTCCTTATTTGATCTCATAATGTATCCAGCAACATATTACTTTGCCTAAGGTCGCTCTCCTACTTGATCTCGTAATGCGTCCACTAACGCATTACCTCATGCGAGATCATGTAATGATTCCTGGTCGCTCACTCAGTCCATTAAGCTTTATGGAGCTGTCATCTTAAGGAACCCTCTTAATATCCGTTGTCCGTTGTATATGATTCTCCCTTTAGAGAACCAGGACTTATCCCTCTCACATATTTGTCTTGTTATAGTGATTTACTACTTTACATCTTTCTCTCTAGAAGTTTTAAAGACTATCATCCCCTTGGACTACTCCGCCTTACTGAAAAAATTGTGCACTATTTTGCCATCATGAATGCACTTGCTATATTGTGACTCTTTCGCTAGTACAACCCCCACTATGCCCCTCAAGACCTAGTAACATACTAAACTTATTATACACTTCAGCCTTCTATGGACATATCATTCCTATGTCGAAGGTAAAGTTTTTATGTTCCATAACGTCGAGTTTTAATTGCCTTAGAATGACCACAAATAATCCATTATTCGTATATAAGTCCTTACATAAGTATTGAATTTTTCGAGTTAGTAATTCCTCTCATCTTGTGAGCTTTGCACAACTCTTTCAATCACCAAGCAACCTATCCCTCTTTATACAGTCTCATCCTTTATCAAGTGCTATACTTGCCTTGAGCACTGTCAAGTTTAGTTTCCAATATTGAGTCATAGCTCAAATTCAATTATTCCAACTTTTGTACACTACGAGTTTTTTCCAGCTCGCTTGTTCTCGTAGTGCCTCTCATGTGAAGGGTTGACTATTTATCTGAATATCAATCTCAGATGCTCACTCGTTTGAGTGACTCATTTTCCTACGTCGCTATGTCTATTTTCCTCAAATGATCACATATATTGGCTACTCTCATTGCAACCTCACTAGATCCCTTACATTTGCATATCAACTATTTCTAAGTATGCTTGTCTTGCTCTAATATCATGTCATTAACTTATTTGGTTTTGCTTAAGTCATGTGACACTCTTGCATGTCTATCCGTAAAGAGTTCATTTTCCTGAAACCTCTTATGATCTCGTATGAACCTACAAAAGAGAAAACGGGTCAAAGAAAATGGTTAACTCAAGATCTCATAAGTAGACATTTCAGTATATACTTGATAGGCTATGCGACAAAGGATTCAATGTGATCCATTATGGCTAAAAGTCCCCACAAGTACCCATATAATACTATGCAAAACAAGATAATAAATCAATCCTAGATAATACTCCAAAGGCCTATTCAACCATGTGTCACCTGGGTAACTATAGGGTACTTTACTAGCTGACATTTCATATTCTATGGAGCAAGAAAACTCATAAAATAATTACTTAAATGACCTATTTTTGGATAGTTCTACTTTTGTGCGATGATTTCATACAACTTGCGTTTACATAGCCAAAACAACTATAAAACCCAATCAAAATGAGATTGCTAAACCTATTGTAAACTCTTTACATGTTACGCAAAGTATGAACAAAACTGAAAGATATTGACGTACACAAATATTATATCAAACACTCTTTGTATAGATTTGTCTATGATAATATAACATCGAGGTGTCGACCATATAGTGCTGAAATATCTACCATATGATGCTGAAGTATCAATTATATAGCATTGAAGCATCAATCATATGATACTGAAGTGTCAACAATATCATTTTTATCTCTATTATAGCTAGTAAGGTTTAAGGTGTCAATTATGTTATTATATTTCTATTTATAACCCGTAATATCCTAGGATTAAATTCTATCTTCACCATGTATCTTTTCTAAAAATATTAAATCAAATTTAAAATCACTTAATTTTATTTAAAAAATAGAACATAATCTCAAGAGTCATAACAAAGATTTTGATGCAAAGAGAACGAGATAGATCGAGGATTTCTTGAGTATTTGCATCAGACACCTTCCAAAACAATAAATAGAGTGCATATGAGAGAGCTAAATTCTGAGTCACGAAGCAACAAACTATGGCTAATAAATAAAAAAGATCGATCCAAAATTCACCTCATTATTAGAGCAGAATTGTTATATGGGTGATCCGACCCTATTAAAATAAAAGAAATACGATTAATACTGAATTATTATTGCCTAGGCTGGCACGCACAGAATCTAATACTTAGCTCTGCTTCCTTTTTTTTTTTTTTTTTTTTTTGGCTTTTATGCGCCAAAACATATAATATATAAGAACAAGTAAATAGATCAGAAATGTCCATAGGCTTCCATCGTTCATCCCACCAACACTGGTCAAAAAGGTCCACCACCATTAACTCGGCGAAAGCTTCAACGATTACGAAGTCAATACTATCCATTACTGTAGTGCGGAGGCCTCCCACTAAAACACCGCCGTCGACGCCATATCCATAATAAAGAAAGGAGGAATTGGGTTAGGGAGGGCGATTGATGGAGGAGAAGCACCAGAAGGCCCGATCTTTGGTGCAGCGCCTGAGCTCCGTCGCCGCGGAATCGAAGTCCGCTGCCGAAGCCATCGCGGAGATCCGCCGCCTGTCGAAGCAGGACCCGGAGATGCGCGCCCCCCTCGCCGACGCCGGCGCCGTGCCCCTCCTTGCCGCCCGCCTCCTCAACCACCACCACCACCAATCGTCTGCGGCCGAGGCCCAGGAGAACGCCGCCGCTGCCCTCCTCAACCTCTCCATCTCCGCCCGCGAGGCGCTCATGTGCACCCCGGGCATCCTCGACGCCCTCGCCGCAGCCCTCCGCCTCCTCTCCCCCGCCGCCGCGCAGCACGCCGCCGCAACCCTTTATAGCCTCCTCTCCGTCGAAGCGTACCGCTCCATCATTGGGTCGAAGAAGCCCCTCATCGCGGCCCTCGTGGACCTCCTCGGCGCCCCCGGCGCGCCGACTAGGTCCATCAAGGACGCGCTCAAGGCCCTCTTCGGCCTGGCCCTTTATCCGCTCAACCGCACCGCCCTCGTCGAGCTGGGCGCCGTGCCGCCCCTCTTCGCGCTGGTGGTGAAGGACGGGCGGAGGGGGGTGGTGGAGGACGCGACGGCGGTGATCGCCCAGGTGGCAGGTTGCGACGAGAGCGTGGAGGCGTTCCGGAGGGTGGACGGCGTCAGCGTCTTGGTGGATCTGGTGGTTGAGGGGAGCGGGAGGGCGAGGGAAAACGCGGCAGCTGCGCTGCTGAACCTGGTAAAGAGCGGCGGGGACAAAGCAGTGGGGGACGTCAGGGACGTGGACGGGGCGGAGGCGGCCGTGAGGGCTCTGGCCGGCGGCGACAGCGGGGCGAGCGCGAGGGGGAAGAGCAAGGCGGAGGCGCTACTGAGGGCTCTGGAGAGCGGGCGGGAGAGCCAGGTGCAGGGTCTTGATGATTCCGAGACCGGCACCGATGACTCCGTGCCGCAAACGCCGGTCTCTTATTCTTCTTCCACTTCCCCCTGTGACAGTAAAAAGTCGTTGTTGCCGCCCTCTCCATCCACTGTTTGATTTTTGTTCAGAAAGAGTTTTGACGGGTTTCTATAATTAGTTAAATTGATTTAAGGTATGATATATATATATATAGGGATTACATATTTAATGTTTTGAATATCAAAATTATTTTAAAGTAAAGTATAATATTTTTTTAATGGATTATAATTTATATCCATCTTTTTATATTATTAAAAAAATCTTAAATAATTTTTTTTATAAACGAGTCCAGGATATTATGATAAATTATCAAGATTTTTATCAGTTGAGTTAATTAACACTTTTAAAAATATATCAAATAAGATTTTAGACCTTCATCTACTGATAAATTACTCTGATGTATCATTAGATCAATGTTTAAGATGTAAATATCTTAATGGAGTTATTTTTGCCTTATTTTCTTAACCATAAAAATATTCTTATTTATGTTTTTATCAATCATTTTTTTGTCTTGTGCCTTTGATGTCACTTGTATAATCCCTTTCTTGAGATGGCAACTTCTTTTTTTTCTCTGTGCCTTGTATCTCATACCATAAGTTAAATTGTAATATAATGACCCTCTTTGTTACTAAAGAATACTATTATTTTCTCTAATAGTTAAACTACACGAGCGAATATTGCTTTCATTATTAGAATTGGCTAGAACACTAAGAGAGGATAAATTAGAACAAATATGATTAAAAAATTTATAATTTGTAAAGGTAATGAGAAAGTGTCTAAATAAGTAATAACATAATGGAAGAAATAAAAGTCTCCAGTGATTCGATATTTCTGACCTATATTCACTATAATGATCTTTGCACGATGTCATCATCTTGCTTTTACTCTTCGATGGATTAAAATCAAACAACCTTAACACTTTCCTCTTTTGAAGGCTTTGAATAAACCTCATACACTTGAGACACCCATTTTTTTTTTTTTAAAGAAAACCCTTGCAACTAAGAACTTCTCAGATGATACACATCATGCTTAATCTCAAGAAGACTTGGGAACTTTTGCCACAATTCACCAACCAGATGAAGTATATAAAGGCTCATAGAATCTCAAAATAGAGAGTCAATCAAGTAAAAGTATTTAAAACACCAATGTGGCATCGTAACTATCTATCATTTTAGTGGAAGCCCTTTTTTAATCCAATTACAACTTATTCATAGCCCAATTACTTGATCGAGGCTCAACCAATTTATATGACATGTTAATCTATCTTTTGGAACATTAACCAATTTTTTGGTTCGATATTCAATCCTTTGACATTATGCTTGATACTTTGGATCAACATTTATTTTCTTGCTTGATGTTCGATCCCCTGGCTTGATATCAATTCTTGACTCGGCAATTGATCCTCCAATGGTTTACACTCTTAGTAGTTGAAGTACCTCATGTATCATTTATCTTGACATAAGAGTAGTTTATTAAATTCATCAATTAATTTTATAATCAAAATATAATATATTAATTTTAATATAAAAAATGATCATCAACCACCGTATAGAGAAGTCAACCTGACTTGGCTTTGTTCTCCAAAAATGTGTCATGACAGCAAACTAGGTGATGCCTTAGATTTGTTTAAGTTAGTCGCCACCTCATATCTTGTCTCCTTTAAAGTATTTCCTTCTTGAGCCAAATGATCATGCAAAACTATGATGGTGGCATCCAACAAGACCCTATGATGTTTATGTTGATAGAAAGCTAGAGAATGAGTATATGTAAGTTTAGGATGATATGAGATAAATGCATACTTAGAAAATGCTCCCTTAATATGTCTCTAGTCAAAATATCAATAGAGAATATTCTATTTTATCTGTAATTTTGACTATACATGTTTATGGTGCCACTTTTTCATCTAACTGATTATATGAGCTTAGATGACAACATGATCATGATATTTAGTGGGCTCTTACAACCAATAGGGTGTTATGTGTTGAGCCTGAATAGCCTGTATGATTTGATTGAACACATGTCAAGTATTCATTCAACAAATATAGTCATATCATTTATTCTCTTATTATTAAGAGCTTGCCTATATGTATGATCGTATAATGTTTGACTAAGGACTTGATAGATATTATTTATACAAAATATGATGAAGTAATGTTAGCATGTTTTACCTATGTAAAGTAAATAAGATGTGTAGATGCTCAAGAACTACAAATGTAGGGATTATTAGGCACATGAGATAATGAGGATATTAAGACTTGTCAACTTAAAATGCTCACATAATATATATCATATGGATGATGAATGCAAGAGTACAGGGTAGTCTAACTTAAATTTAACTTAATTATATAAAATTTTTGGGATATACTAACTTGAACAATCTTTATATATAGTATTGGATGCATAGAAACATGAGGGCTTCAATACGTGTTGACTTGAACTACTCATATAAAGTATAATAAAAGCAAGCTCGAGACTTACGAAAATGTCAAGGCATATTAACTTTAATCACTCACGTACATAACGTAGTGGCGACACAATTAGAAATGATGGTTGCGATAACTAGCTACAAATTGTATGTATCGAAGTTAGCCAATATAGACAGATTCAATGGCAGTTGTTCTAGGTAGATCAGGTAACGAATCATTTATGCAAGTCCAACCACCGTTGACCTTCTCGATGAGAAAGGCTACCAATGTGATCCAAGAAACAAAAAATATAACGAGCATAATATAATATTGACATGACTTACGAAACCAATGCAAAATTAGTAGGCATACAACAAAGAGAAGGGATGGTTCTTGTAGTCATGAGGATCCTCAACTAGATTGGTAGTTTGGCACATCATGCAAAGGCCGATGGGATAGATTGGGCCTCTGTTACTTTTGATTCTTAGTACTTTGAACACAATGATGTTGTGGACCATACATCAAAATGAGTTTGATTAAATTTTCGTATGAGTCCACTTTTAATATTTGGTGTACTTTTAAGATTACTATGAAGGTGCAAGTTTATTTAAGTATAATTTTTAAGTTTTTTTTATAAACCAATGAAATCTATTGGTGATATATTTATCAATTCTCGAATATTGACAATGAAATAAAAACTCTCGATAAATCTATTTCTAATTATGATCTGATTTGCATTATACTTTAGGTCAAAATGAGTTTGATTGAATTTTCATATAACTCCATTTTTAATATTTGAACATATTTTTAATATTTGCCATACTTTTAAGTTTTTTAATGATAAAACAATGAAATATATTGGTGATATATTTATCCAATTCTCGAATATTGACGATCAATAAAAAAACTCTTGATAAATCTATTTCTAATTATGATATGGCATGTAAGATCATATCCTTAGAAGTTTGAAATCTAAGGATCACGAGGTCAAAGATTTAACCTTATTACGACTAAAGGAGTTGATTGACTCACTTGTGACTTATGTTGAGAAGATCATACGTGCCTATGAAGAGACATAGAAACAATCAACAAATTATGTTCTAATGGCACAAGAAGATGATGGATCTAATTTGTCTCGTTTTGATATCTTATAATGAGTTACATTATGCATATGTTGAATTGTTGTAAGACTATAATAAATTAAGTCAAATATATAAAGGCTTAAAAATGAGCATATTAAACTATCTTTATGTACCACACGTTTAAATATTGATTTAGTGAGGGAAGAAAACTAAAAACTAAAAGATAATATTTTCAAAATATCCCTTCAATTAAATGCTTTTGAAAACACAAAAATGGGCTTACATGAAAGAAAAAGGTGAAGTTGCCTATATTCCACTAAAAATGATAAATTACTTATATCACTTGAGAAAAAAAAAATCTCAAAACAAGCTCTACTTAAGTTTAAGGTCAGACACTCTCTCAATATGACCTTAAGAAAACATGTTTCAACTTTTAGAAGCAAAAAAGATTGATTTTTATTCAAACAATATTGAATATGACATGGACTAAATTTGCCCAAGGACCAATCTCGTATGTCTCAAAATCACACTTTAAATTTAAGAATAAATACAACTTCTGTGATCATCATATTTATTATTGTTTTTATCAAGTGAATGTAAATTATATGTAAATTTATTTGGGTTTCCAAAAAACCATTTCATATTTGAAATTTAAAGGCAAGAAAGGTACCTCGAATTTTGAAAGATCAAAGTTAAATGGTTGTAAAACGAATCTTGTCTTCCTTATAGGTATAAATCTAAATAAAAGTTGATAATAAATTCAACTTTGTTATTAAAAATACATGGTATATGACTTGCAAATATGAAATGGGTATGTGCCAAGTAAGACAGAGGAAACTAAAATTTAGACAAAAGGGAAAGAGAAATGTTAATTAATCTTTTTTCTCAATCTGCCGTAAGTGATAAATTTATGATTATATATCTTGGTTGAAACATTCGAATACTTAATACATTATTATACAAGTGACGAGTATAAGGTTTGAGTTTATATGTGAGCATCTTTTACGTTATTTAATATAATAAAAATTTCCCCTATTAAATTAGAATAAATTAGCATACGGTAATTAAATTTTCGTTTGGCACTCATTAAATTGGACTAAGAGTAGGTAATAATTAGATGGTAGATTCGGAATTTGGAATTAGGAACCATAATTAGTTTGGAAAGGTTTCAGATGCCAAATGTGGTTCATTTGTTGTATAAATACCCATCATTCCTCACGCTACTCTCAGGTGACAAGAAGTTTGGCTGGACATCACAAAAGGGAGATAATAGGTAAGAAAATAAAACTTATGTTATTGCTTCTCTTTATTTTGGTATGAGATTTTTGAAGAGTTGGATGGGATAACATGGAGTTGTTCTATGGTCTTCGTTTGTAGGAGTTCTACTCGTAGGTATCATAATCGAATGACCGAGCTGGAAAAATCAATAATCGGACCATTGACCAGTTTGATTCACATATTAGATCAATTATGTTAAAAAAAATCAGAATGAATTGATTGTTCCGATTATATTTTGAATAACTAAGTATAAACCGGTCCGGTTAATTAAACCCAACCTGGTTCTGTTAATATAGTTAAAATTACTTGAATATTCTTAGCTTAAGTCTCTCAAGCAATGGTCTTTATGTCAGTTTTGAAACTAGGGTTAACTTGAGAAAGAAGGTGACATGTTTTACAAAGATCATCTCTCTTTTTTAGTTGTTCACCGCCTTCTCATCTCCCTCTCTCTCTCTCTCTCTCTCTCTCTCTCTCTCTCTCTCTCTCTTCACCTATCCTCTACATATCTTCTCTTTACCTCTTTTCTCTTTTATCACTAAAATGACTATAGAAGAATGAATCAAATATTGGGACAAACCAAAAAATGAGTTTAAAATTTTAAATTATCATGTGCAATAGAAGTTTATTACGGTCGAATTGATATTCGATGACTAAAACAATATCCATTTTGATATATAAAAAATTCATATGCATCTATTACTTAGGTCGGGATGACTACATTGAATGGATTATTTATTTTATATTATTAAATAATTTATTTTGGGTTAGATTAATGTAGTTAATTCTTAGATATTGTTGAATTTATTTAATTTGGATAGAAGTTTACGTTTAAAACGTTGATTGACAATTTTTTTATCACTTGTCTAATATTATTATTATTATTTATCAATTTTAATGCTTTTATATTTTTTTTAATACATATAATTTTAAATCATTTTAAATTTTACAATATTTTTAATTAAATATTCAATACAAGTCTTTTCAATAGTAAAAATGTTTTTAGTGATCCGAAGGCCCAAGTCTTTTCGATTTGATTTTGGTATATGACTAAAATTTTATTTTGTTTTCCTGATTGTTCTCTTCTTCTTCTACATGATGAGGTTGGCTTTGAATCCTTTGCTAAGACTTATATAGCTATTTCACGTCGTGCTCGATCGATGTGTTGGATACCGAAGTAGATCGTGCAGCCTTTTAGGTTGTTCTCACAGTATAAATGATACTTTTTTTTATGTCTCTCGATAGGAATAAGAACTCTCTTGTTTCTAATAAATAAATGAAATGATCGAATCATTTTTGTGCCATCTGACTCTTTTTCTTTCGTTTAGGGTTTCTGAATTCTCGGAAGGCCAATCATGTGGAGGGAGTCTAAAAAAATTTTAGTGGGGGAGTCGTCACAAGCGAAACCCGAAAAGAAGAGTCTTGTTCTCATGGCTTCCAATGGCGACGAATTTGTGGTAGACGTGGCCGACATCGCAAGCCAGAGTGTGATGATCAGAAACCTCATCTCGGACATGGGCGGCGCCGATGGTTTCCAAGTCCCCCTCTTGAACGTCACGGCTCCCGTGCTCGCTAAGTTGCTAGATTTGTTGAACGTGAATACCAAGAGTGGTGACAAAGAAGCGACGCTAAAGATCGAGGAGTTGATAAAGGCGGACATGAATATGATGATCGACGTGCTTGGAGCTGCCAACTACATTGAAGCGACCTCGTTGTTCGACCTCTCATGTAAAGCACTGGCCAATAAGTTCAAAGCCATGTCTGTCGGGGAACTCAGAGAGTTTTTGCATATCGAATGTGACTTCACCGAGGAGGAATTGCAACAGATTCATGGTGAAGATGCATGGGCATTCGAGTGAAGCTTCTCGTGATGGATGCACGAAGACCGATGTTTTCTTGGATGACAGGTTACTTACTGAGCACTCTCGCACGATGAATCGGTTCCGAATTACTCAGATTTGTGGTGGTAGACTTTTTTCGGCTTAGTGTTGCAGTGATAACATTGTTGTTTATCTTAAATATTACCAGCCATATCTTTGCTACAAAACTTTGATTTAATTTAGTTTTTTTTTTTTTTTTGCAAAACTTCAATTTTTTTTTTTTAATTTTGCTACAAAACTCGTGTGTCGAAAAACAAAAATGTTTTCCAGAGTTCTCGGGATGTAAAAACACGTTACCGGGGGGCGTGGAAACCTCTGCTTCCTGCACCACCCATCACTTGATGCTCCCACTAGGCGGTAATCTCGAAGCAGCGCACGTCGATCTAAATCTATCAAAAGTTCGGCAATTTGACCGTGTAAAGAGGTTCCCTGGTGCCACTGACGCAACACGTCGATGGGACGACACGAGCAAAGGCTACCGCCCCTACCGTGGATATAGCGTTTAGGATTCCCCTCTCTCTCTCTCTCTCTCTCCCTCTCTCCTCTTCCTCCTCCCCCCAACTTTGCCGTGGGTCCCGTCTACTTCTCCGCTTCGCCACTGGCCGGATGAGACGTTCACCGTCGCCACCTTTCCTCTCCCGCAACCAAGTGCACCTGTGAGCGACGGCTGTGGGTTCCTTATCGATGGCAGCAAGCACGGCTCGGGCTACATCGGGCTGCGTGCCGGATCGAGCGAACGGTGCGGATGGAGCGGTCCAGTTTAGCTTCCCGCCAATGCGAGGACCAACGTAACTCCTCGGGATGCCGACTTTTTTGGGCGCTCTATAAAAGAAGGCGGCGGGAGGGCGCACCCATCGCCTGTTCCGTCTCCTGAGGACCCGTTTCGGGTTTCGTCTTTGGGTGTCGGTCAGGCTCACTGACGGCAGCGACATGTCCGACTTCGTGCGGACGCCTGGCACCGCCATGATAGGCCTCTCGCAGCCCCGTGACGGGCCCGCTTCCGACGACGACGAGGACGGCGGCGGAAGCTCTGGAGCTAGATCCTCCCGCGGGGGCGCCGGCGGTGGAGGCTCCTCCTCTGGCGCCGGAGGTGAGCCTTCTTCGGGTGGTGGATCGGCGGCGCGGAAGCCCAGGGGGCGGCCTCCGGGCTCCAAGAACAAGCCGAAGCCGCCGGTGGTCATCACCAAGGCGAGCGAGTCGGCGATGCACCCGGTGGTCCTGGAGCTCGCTGGCGGTTCCGACATCGTATCTGGCGTCACCGACTTCGCCCGCCGACGCCGCGTAGGCGTCTCCGTCCTCGGCGGCAGTGGCACCGTCGCCGACGTTACGCTCCGACACTTGTCGGCACACGGCCCATCTACCATATCTGTTCCCGGACGCTTCGACATCCTCTCCCTCTCCGGCACCTTGCTCCCTCCCCAGCCACCCGCCTCTGCCGGGGCACCCGCCCCGACGGTGGCTGCCTGGACCGCACGGCTGCCTCCCCTGACCGTCTCCTTGGCGGGCCCGCATGGCCAAGTCATAGGGGGAACGGTGGCGGGGCCGATGACGGCTGTGGGGCCAGTGTTGCTTGTTGCTGCGACGTTCGCGAAGCCGGAGTTCCATCGGCTGCCGCTGTCGGAGGATGACGAGGAGGGGGTCAAGGAGGAGGACATCACTCCGGAGACGGAGGCGCTGGGAGCCCTCGGCGAGACCAGTCCGCTGCCTGGTCAGCTCTCCCACACTGACGTGGTTCTGTGGGCGCAGCCTTCCTCAGCTCGTCCTCCGCCTCATGCTCATCCTCCCCCTCGTTACTAACTCGAACCCGACCAGAATGCATTCAAGAACTACTGCAAGTGGAGGGAAATTTTGTTCTGTTACTGATGCATGGGCGCTAAAGATGGTGGGTTTCGATGCTCCATAGCTCTATCCCAAGCTATGGAATCCTTTTTCTCTTTATTTTTCTTGGGAACAGCTGAACTCCGGCTTCCAATGCGTCCCCCAACGTAGTAAAAAGATAGCAACCGTCATTTGATGCTTCAATGGAAGTGGGAATGGGTCAGACCATGGATCCCAGTGATCGATCTCTTCAAACATGTAGTTGCTATTTACTTGGTGTCCGACATATTTGATCTGCTGTGTGCCGGCACGCGCGGGATTAATGCAAGCATTTAAGCTGGTCTCGGACGCACCAACTATGGCAAAGAACTTGGGAAAGGAAGAGACGCATGGTGCGGGTGAGCGCGAGAGGGTTCAGAAGTTTCTGCGCCTTCATTTTCTTTCTTGTACGTATAACGAAGTTGGTCAAAGAAACGCAAGGATTAGTAGGTGGTGCAGAGGCGCTGCAGGCAGGGATTCATGAGCACTTGGGCACGCAGGTGCAGTCACTTGGAATGGGAGTATGGTCGCTCGCCTTTCCCTTTTGAATGCTCGCGCTTTTGACGAAGAAAGATGGAGATGATGAAAAGAAGCATTCGGTGCGGGAAACTGCTCTCTCTCTTTCCGCTTTTCTACTACATTGTCACTGGGGGAAACCATCATGTTCTCGTGCTCGTCCCCCTGATTCGCACCTGTAGGGTTCTCAATACGCTTCGACCTAATGAACAAAGTTGCCTAGAAATTATTTGTTTATTATTTTATTTAGTCATATAATTCCGAAAATTACAAACCCAGATTTTTCACAGAGAGAGAGAGAGAGAGAGAGAGAGAGAGAGAGAGAGAGAGGGAGAGCGCGGCCTCTTCTATAAAAGCCTTAGCAGATAATAAGACAAAGCTACATTGGAGACTTTTCCCGCATTATCATAAACACTTTAAAGTTACGAAGTGTGATAGGCTTTCATGATGGCCCTCGAGACGTCGTGGATGCACCTTTGAAGTTGATCATTTGATGACCATCTTGTTCATTTGGACAGCATAGGTGAGTTTTCTATATTTTGAAGGGTACATGTACAATAAAATGAAGTGTCACACCAACACGAAAAAGAATTATCCTTGGTATATATCCCCACAAAATGAATATAGTGAAAAAATTGTATAATAGACTTAAAATCCTTCCAAAATGCTAAATTATCAGCTCCATGAAATCCACAACTGTTGGTGTATTTTTAGTGTAGCTTTAATGTCTTGAAAGGGCACGAGGAAGCATGTTGGAAATCCACAGCATACCATATTGTTATATTTGATGAATTCGATTAATGATAGTGAGAGGATGCGATTCTTCTTGATAATGGAGGTCTTCACGGAAACGTCCAGCTTATTTGACTGTATACACTTAGAGGGGGTGAATCAGCGAAAAGAAGGAAAGATTGAAATCAAAAGCTACTTCGCTGCTGTTCTCAAATCAACTATGAATTCTGCATGCACCAGTGAAAGACAATGGGAATCTCACGGTCGACATAGGTGGCATGCACCAGTTACACAAACATAGTTGACATCAGCTCTCAGAATCTCACTGTAATAGCTTTTCACTTGTCCTACAATCTAACCGGCACGATTGTATGATCTACACCTTGTTTCTGCTCCAACAGAGTTATCTTGGTCTACTCTTGGTGCCTGTCGTCGTCACCATGGGAGGTAGTTTGTTACCGTACTGCTGCGGCTTCATCGAGGGCTGCTGCCCATGCAAGCTGCTGTCGATGGGAATAGCGTTGCATACGTACCTGACGGGGAGGAGGCAGTTAGCGAGGAGGGCATCGCTGGTTACCTGATAGCTCTCGGAGGACCTCGGCGTCGGAATCCGGTTCAGCACCTCCAAGTCGAGCTCGATGAATTCTTCTTCGTCTTCATCGATACGGTTCTCTTCCTCTTTTTCCTGCTGGTTAGGGTTTACCCTGACACCTGAGGCACAAGCCATCGCTGCCGCTGTGTGGTGTGCGCTTCCTGTTGGGTGATATATATGCATGCAAAACTTGGGTGTTGGTGGCTGCCATCCAACAAATCTGCAGATATAGTAAGTGGAGTTGGTGAGTGTGCCTTCAAGCTGCTGCACTGCAAGTTCAGGTGTTGGGTGGAGAGGTTTAACCACATGGATTTGTGGAACTACTAATTGAAGAGACAGGCATGGAGATGCTTAATCGCTACACCATCCTACCTAATGGTATGCCTACCAATGACTTCCCCTTTACTAAATTTGAAACTGAAATGGAATCCATTTCATGCGGTTCTATTTTTGGTTCAGGATCCGATTGTTCCAATTTCAATTTGGGAATCAACAGTTTCGATTCTGATTCTGGGCCGAGACCATCTATTTTAATTTTTTATTTATTTGATTCGAAAATTTAATTCCGATTCAAATCAGATTGTAGTCAGATCTATCGACATATGATATATGTGGAATATATCATATATGATATGTTGATATATTGATATATTGTATATGATATATATAATATATCATATATTTTGATATATGATATATGTTATATGAATGATATATTGATATATGATACATGATACATATAATCTAAACATCATACGAATGATATTTTAGGATGTGTTTGGGGCACATTTGAAATGCACATTGAGGACTCAATGCACCTTTCAAATATAGATTGGTGTTTGATAAATTTTTTTCACATCATATCTTATCTTAATGTTATATTGGAAATACTAGAGTATTAGTATTTTTGGCATTTGTAGGATGCTAATATATATTTTTTTAAAATTTTATAAATATCTTATAATTTTATCTAAAATTATAATATTATCAAAATAATTTAGTGAGAAACTAATATGATTTATATTTTCTATAAGATAAAATTTTATTTATTTTTTTAATGATTAATTTATATGATTATGTTTCTATTCATTTTAAGCCATACGAAATTTAAATAAAAATATATATACGCTTTTGAATAAATATTAAGAATATTAAAAGGGTGGTAAATTTGTTAAAAAATATATTTAATAGATTTTTAAAACATAATTTTATCAAACAAAACCTACGTTAATGCACATTTAAAATATAATTTTCATCTATTTTTTTTATTAAATATTCAAAATATTCCATAATTATTCATTCACTCAAACTCCTTTCTCTGATTACACATTAGAAATATAAATGTGCTCTCAGACGTAGCCTTTAGGGCCTGTGCACCGGAAAAAAAAAATTTAAAGAAAGAAAACACCGACCACCCTCACAGAACCAGATTAATTTGGAGAAGAAATTAGAGGAAGTGTGGATAAATTAAATAGATTTAGAAGACAAGAAGAAGATAAAAAAGAAGATGTTGTTAGCTTAGCTTAGAAAGATATTAACACTTAGGATTAAATCTAGTTTGGATATTCACCACCTACCTTCCTGATGCTCCCGATAAACAAGATAATATGAATATGAATTAGAGATGATATAGACATGAAATGACGCATTAGAGAAAAGCTGATGATGTCATATCTACGTTTTGCATTTGACATAAATACAAAAGAAAAACATACCGATGCATCGACGAAATGTGATTAAGCGACCCGAGTATATATAATAAGATGATGAGTATAAATGTTGGCACCTAATTTATAAGATCTAATGCACATCATACCTTAGATCCAAATCATAGATCACGTTGACATAGGAACAATAACACATGAAATATGGGACAAGACAAGATTTATAGTAAATCTCTGTGTAGGAAAATCTATGAAACACGGGAAAGCGCAAATCATTAGAAAACAAATTCATATGATGCTTAATTAACTCGTTATTGCAAATGCCACACTTTCTACCACTAATCCCCATGGATTAGTGTCTCATCCATCGCTCTCTCTGTATTGATGACCATGTAATCTCAATTCATGTGTGTCTTAAATAATTGCCCTTCTAATCACAAAAGAAAACAACACGTGTATGCTTGCATCTCAATTGATCTAATCGAACTCAATTCATCCACTCATATATATATAAATATAGATTGGATTCTGACGCTGACAAGACTTCATCCATATTCAACCTATCTAAAATTGCAAGTGTACGTATCCATTTGCTAACAATATAGTATCCAAACGTTGAAGGAGGCATTGACATTTGCCAAAAAATAAATAAACACTTAAAGGAATACAGATCTATTGGATTACAAAAATGTACACCTACTTATTTTTCCTCTAATATAACTTTCATCGTGACAAT
Organism: Musa beccarii; assembly: GCA_024322285.1. Classification (NCBI taxonomy): domain Eukaryota; kingdom Viridiplantae; phylum Streptophyta; class Magnoliopsida; order Zingiberales; family Musaceae; genus Musa; species Musa beccarii. The sequence goes on from CM044397.1 coordinate 20,236,501, forward strand.
GTAAATACAAACAATTAGTAAGCAAACGCGGAAAGCACAAATCACATATATATGGATAGGCCTTCCTAGTGCTATACATAATTTTCCTTTTCTCGTCTCCTTTCACCAATCAAGAGCAGCAGAAATTAAAAAAGAATCAAAGAATAATCCAAATAAATGAATCTCCCAACTATCTAAGAAAGAGAAAGAACTTAAAACCAATTAAAATGTTTCGATAATTTGAATTATAAAACCTTTCAGCTATTTGAACTCAATCTCAATTACAAATCCCCTTGCACAAATTTTACACAAGTCTCGAAGAATTTAAATTTTTTTCTCTCACCCTCCTTAAAAATATTAGAAAGTATAATCTGTAGACACCTTGAGGAAAAACCAATAGAAGTAATTCTCATATTTTATTTTTTCAACAAAATATAGAGGTGCATAATATATTTATAAAAGAATCAAACCTTAATTTTTAAATTTTTGTTTCTCACGGGACTCCTTTTTCCTAGTTTTTTTTTTTTGTCTTAATAACACATTGACTCTAGAAATCCCAGTTGTCTCAACCCAAAAGTCAAATATAAAATATAGAAGACATAAAATGATTCTTGAAGTTACGAAATTTACACGAGGGACATTACTGAAGAAGATAATCTATTGTACATACTCATCAACAATATTATGGTCATTATTTATGAAAAGGAGGTATGGATTTGATGGACAATCAATCGACTGCTTAGTTTCTTCCTTCTCCATCAAATTGTCTGCTAAAAGATAAGAGAGCTACTCGTCCATATATTTTGTATTTGTCTATATACACCATGCTCTAAGAACCCTAATCAGAACGCTAGCTTTCACCTGCAATATTCGGACGTACGGATATGCATGTGGAACGAATAGCAGGAGTTAACATGATCTCCGCTCAAACCCTAATAGCCGAACGGGCGATAACCTGCCTACGGATGTCCTTTTCCTGGTCTCCGATATCGTCTCCAGCTTCGGCGACCATGGGTGATCTCTCGGCCCGACGAGCTGCGAGTAGTGCTTCCTCAACTCCGGCGTAGTGCACAGAGTCCCGCCGTCGCTGCCACAATTTTGTCCGTCTTCGACAGAGGTGATGACCTTGGTTATGAACTCCGGGAGCACCTTGATCAGCAGCCGGCCGTCTTCGCCCTTCACGTACTCAAAGGGGGATTCCCCATTGCCGGCCAGCGACGGCTTGGTGCGGCCGGAGGACAGCGAGGCGAGCGACACAGCGGTGAGGGGATCGTGGCACGAGAACTTGTCGATGGGAAGGACGAAGTAGGCCTGGCCAGGAAGGAGCTCGTCGTCGATGGAGAGGACGGGGACGGGGTGGCCGATGTAGAATGAGTCGGCGTGGCAGACGATGCGGTCGGGGAACCGGAACATGAGCTGCCCGGCGAGCTGCTTCTCGGCCAAGAACTCAGTGGCGCCGCCCCAGAAGATGAGCTTGACGAGGCCGCCCTTGGAGGCGGGGTTGAAGCAAGGAGAGATCCCATTGCCCATGGTAAAGATGGAGAAGAAGAAGCCAAAGATTATGACTTTGAGAGAGAGGCTGAAGATCGGAGGAAGAGCCACTGGTGAGTAATTATATAGGAAGGCGTGGGAGGCGGGTTGACTTGGACAATTCCATGGTTTAGGTCTTTGATCCGGTCGGTGGTCAGAGGCGGTGACGTTGCAGGGAAAAAGTCAACTGTCTACGAGGATATATCGCCAGTTATCTTCTTCTATCTCTACTTGTGTTATACATAAAGTCTCACTTTGGAATATTTTATCCTCCAACAAAATCGTTATTTTATATATAATATATTATATTATATTATGTGAGTAAGTATGGATTTTAATCCTAAAAACATTAAATGATGGGACAAAATCTTTACTGCCCAAACTAGCGAATCAATACATAAAAATGCAATGAATTCATATGATTCATTACGTGATTTAGTTGGACTCGGTCAACCGCAATTATAAATGCACACATGGAGCGTGGGTTGGAGGGAGCCACGTCCTAAAACAAAACATAGGGTTAGAATTGTTGAATGTGACAAGTCTGAACCTAAGAAGATGGCTCCATTGTCAATGATATCAGCTCGTTTGATTTGGTAACATGTCGGCCGTGATTTGATTGCCCAAGTATTTTAAGTGGGTTGAGGATGAAACGTGTGATGGGTGGATCCGAGTGACTTGGATGCGGATCCAGTGAATGATAGGGAGATTAGATTTGGCTAGGCGACGTATGATTCGTTCACGTCACACGCTTAACAAGTTCCAATCGTCGGCGTCAATTTTGCACCACGATTGCTTGAGATGTTTAGCGTGGAAGAATTATAGATTGATTTGATGATAATGTATTATTAAAGATTGAATATATCAAGTTTCATATGATATATTTCAAAAATGCTGAGCAATTTATCTGGGAAGAGACTTTAACTATTAATCCTCGGTTAAAAGAAGTATACTTTATCTTTTTAGATACCGTTTATTCGTATGCTTAATCTGTCCACAAGAGAGAGATAAATACGATTAATTGGTTTATTTATTATTATATTAATAAAGAGAATTTAAATATCTCTTAAGAAAAAAAAAAGTAATCGTATCAGTGAACCGGACCCGGTCGAGGTCCCTGATTTTTCTAGTTGTTCATTTGACCAAGTCAATTCGAGTTTTATTAGCTATGCTTAATAGCATGAAAAACACAATAAGCATTTCATAGAGACATGCTTAGCATTCGATCAATCACAGCCGGCCAATGGATTCACACACACGAGACTTGCAAGCCATATGTGCTTCGTGTAATGTTTGCCGAGTCTTATTCGCGTGTCAATGAATGCTTTTTACTCGGTCTTGTTTACCATAAGGACATGCCCAAGGCCAACCCAACCATTATCCTAACACCACACGACTGACAAAAATCACATTATTATCGGAATCAAATTATCAGGCATAAAAAGAGTAAACTTTTTGATTGATTTTTTTTATTGACTTGCATGAATTGAACAAGTCATGTATGCACGATCTCTTGTATCAATTTCTTCTCGCACATGATTAATTCTCTAATGCGAGGTAGATCCACTTGTCGCTAATAGAACGATAAGAGTATTATTTCGATAGATAACTCTCAAATAAAACTATTTCGACTTTACTATTAACAAACTAGTTCATCATTCTTCTCAACATTCCTCACCTGGCTTCGCTATCGGTCTCAAGTGCCACGATGAATAGTTATTTTAATTTGTCATATGTTTGTATACATATATTATGCATTAATTTCTGTGTTTTAATTTAATATTTTAAAGAAATTACAAGTCCATTATTCGATTTAGAACATAGCTCAATTGATAATAATTGGGCATATCTAACTTTTTTTTGTACTTAATAGTTGATATTTCATTTTGAGCTAATATATTTTATATGCATTTTCTAATGCGTAAGGATTTTTTTTTTTGCTTTTTTTTGAAAAAAAAATATATCTTTTATGTATTTTTAGATTTTTTTTGTAGTTATTTTTTTTTTGAAATTTGTATGCACAATTATATTTACATTAAATGTGATCTAATTGGGGAACTAGTGACTCGAGGTTTGTCTTGATGTTCAATCTGAATCTGATAAGAGAAACTTTTTTTTTTTTTGAAAAAAATGATTTCGAATATGAAACCTATCGACTGTGTATAATAATAATATATAAATGACTAGAATTTCGCAACGGAGAGAACATATTATTATTGTCTGACATTTTCACTAGAATATAAATCACATGAATTATATTATATAGCGGTCCGGCCAAGTTGAGGTTTTCTTCGTTCTATTGTGGCCCTCTGCGTCGTGAGTACTAATCCTCCTTACCAATCAATTCTTCGTTGACTGGAAATCAATTCTTCAACGTATAAGAAAAGCACTCCTGACTTCCATATTGGCTTTCAAATGTGATCATACTTAGGAATCAACTTCGAATTCAGGTGTGTCAAAACATGCAAAATTTTCAGCAATGAAAGCCTTCAGCTTTGTATTATCGTGTATGTTGTCAGTATTTGTTCTGCACGCTTGCGTACGTGACTGCATACGTGCATCACAAGCATGGATGTTCATAACTTTTCCTTCTTGACTTTGGTTGGTTCAGTGGATCTAATGAGACATGAAAGATATGTGGTTTGGTAATCTCGTGATAGGGGCCCATGATTTGCTAAATTGGCCACGCAAGAAAGTTTTTTTTTTTTTCGACTTGAATTCATGATTTACTATAATATTATCTTGAAGATATGATTAGATGGTCATAAAAGTTAAAAAGGATTTTTTTTTCAAACAAATCTCTCCTTTCGAAGCTTTTTAAGTATGATTCTCTTATTTTTAATTTTCTCATCTAATGTCCTTAATATTTTTTTATATCATAAATATCTTTCGTCATCGTTGCTTTCATCTCATTATGCTCATCTTTACTCTATCGTGAGGATTTATCGTTTTCATCCATTGTTTCAACTTTGCTACTTTCATCGTTGTCATCTCTTTCCTCTCATCTTTATCCCATCATAGCAACAATCAAGAGCAAAATCATTGTAACAAAGGGAGAAAGAGGTATTAGCAATGGTAATAGGTATTTATGATATTAAAACAAAATAAACATATCAAATAGAAAACCTAAAAATGAGAAAAGATTAAAAGAAGAAGAAGAAGAGGAGGAGGCTTCTACAGAAAAATCGTCAACTTAAAAAACTTAAGTTTGTTTGGAAAGAGCAGAAAATACGTTTTAACAAAGATGAATTAAATTGAGGATGTACTTAAGAAGCCGCGTAAAATTTTCGTGTCAATTTAGTGGATAAAGGAGTTATGTACACGTTTTAGCTATCATATATTAGACAAATTACATTAGATGTACAAAATCTCAAATGGTGTTGTGCAGTGGTGGCATGCCCGTGACGCAATCTGTCTCCATCCTTGACTTGAAACAAAATTTGCACAAGTCAAATCACTCAGGTCAGCTTCATGAGATGATTCATTGTACTCGGTGAGTTGCTTGGAATAGATTTGATCGTTGAATGCATTATGGCACAGGAACTTATGCATACATTGATGGTAACGTTTCACTAATTTTTTCCAGCTCAGATATATTTTTCATCGAGCTTATACGTCAATTTGACTTATTAACTTCAAACAAAATTAGAATATAAAATCCAGTAGTGACTTAAAACATGCGAGTGTGTGCGCCGCCAAAAACCTCTTTCTACCGTTTTGCTTCGTCCATTTTTCTTATACTTTTCCATCTTCCTCTATCGGTGATTAATATTAATATTCCGAGTATCTTATCTTATACCAAGTCTTCTAACAATCCACACAATTTCCCTTTGACAACACTTGCGATGCAACCAAGTGGGTGAAAACTGTGCATGGCTACCAAAACAATATGGCAGCCGGAAACGTGCATGCATGTACGAATGAATGCAAAGGTCAACAACTGGTGACGGGAAGAGCAGTAGCAAGCAAGTAATGGCAATAGGCGCCATTAATGTTCTGCCCTTCCCCACATCGAAGGACTCGAGTTGAACAGCCTTCCAAAGTTGACCATTGGTGTCGGTTCACGTCACACTGAAGAGTCAAAAATCAACATTCAGAAACAACTTTGGATCATCAATGATGCTTAGGAGGGTTTGTTTTGATGTCTTCTTCCTTCGAATGATTTACGCGTATGGTTGGCTGACCGACCAATTGAGCTCGCATTTATCACGACAGGGTTGAGATGACATGACTACATGCGCTTTACACCGAGTTCTACTTGAAATATGGCAATTTAGCTTAAGACAAATTATGTATGACATCTGAGTCGAATGGCCCAAACATGTTGGGATAAGGCTTTACACCATGTACATAACACACTGGATCAAGTCTTGCCATTTTGTGCTCTTGAGGTCCGGCCATCCAAGTTAACTTCGAATCTACGCAACACAGGCTTATCCGAGCACAATGATTGGGGCAAGAACTTGCAACTTTCTACTATTTGGCTGCTTATTTTAATAGACAAAGCTTGACCATAATCTTGTCCTGTTCACCAAACTTTATCCTGCACGATTACCAACTCTTCTCTTAGTTCATCATGAGAATGATTCAGTCCACTCTACAAATCTACCTGCTAACTTGCACACCGAACTATGTTCCAAGGTTGCCTTTTGGGGACTCTTTCAACCAAGTTAGAAAAAATTTTATTCTTCCGCAAGCCTATCCGTGTACGAAAGGATCATTTTTGCTGGCATGTATTAGTGATCTCAGGGGTCATTAGGTCAGTGAGTTCTAAACGGAAATGATACACAAACACAAAATTAATCCAACTAGTACATGAGAAGAAACAATTAAGACTATGTAAAACTTAGATCACTATTCCAATTTGACTACCTCTATGAGATACGCACTAGCAACAAGTGTTTTTTTTAGAGCATTGAGCCATATCGATGATTCACAGTAGAGGAAGATGATTAAAAGTTCATCACAAGAATCAACAGAGTGAATGTTGTACCTGCAGATTGGTGTGGATGACAACCCTGGAACTGGATGACCCCTAAAGAAGATCTTGGTGTTTGAACCTATTAAAATTCTGTACTTGGCAAAATGTAGTTTTCACTTTCGTACCTTTGTATGCTTCCAGATGCAACCATGAGTCACATAATGATTCTTTACAAATTAAAAGCAACTATTGCTGATAGCAATATCATCCCTACCTTCAACTTTGCAGTCTATATATATTATCTCATGGACATATTGATCCATCACTTGGCAAAAAAATTTGGTACAATCTCATGGATAAGCTTGCTTGCCATTTACATAAGTTGCCAATACAGTAGTAGGTAAATCCCCTGCCAATTGATCCCATGAATCGACTGGTAATACTACAAAATCTGCATACTTATCTGCGGACAGACTACCCAACTCTTGGTCTAAGAAGCCAGCGTAGGCAGCTGAAATGGTAGACCTACCATATTCAAAATAAGCGTTTAATGATGTTAATAATTTTATATTAATGTAACTGATGCAACTCAGCAATAATATAGACATTCTACATGTTTTGAATGTTGCATGTGTTGAAAGAAGATCTACACATGATTGGATGTAGGTCAGATTTAAAGACATTAAACAGCAAATATCCTAAGAGACACTAAACAAATCCAACATTAATTCATTTGACATAGCATTATTAATATTCAAAATTCAGTCTTATTTTTCCACAAGTATGCACATCAAACAATTCTTCAGAGACTTGGAAATGTTCATGCCTTAAAGGTTATGTTGCCCATGAGTCAAATTGTTAAGGTTCAGATTGTTTTTAATCTCAAGGTACGATGATACCTGATATACTCACCTGATCTCGAATATTTTCTCCATATTAAAGTAACCCCAAAAGTTATTATAATTGTATAGCCTAATAAGAAGTATCCTGGCCTCTTCCCTGCACGGAAAGCATGACCGTCCAAGATATTTTAAGCATTCCTACATTATAATTATTGCACATAAATCACCTCAAAGAATCATCATCAGAATGACCCTTAATTGGTTGCATCATGCAGTATGTTAATGAAACCATACTTTGATAGACGATTTGAGAAAATGAACTTTGAGGTGCTTTTAGTCATACCAACACACCGATACATATGATCTGAGCCATATGAGTGACACATTTGTAGGTATATTGGTATGTGCCAAGTTTCAAAAACAACTTATATATATATATATATATATATATATATATATATATATATATATATATATATATTCACGATGTTCATAGCTGCACTCTCGACCCTCCCTCTTGCTGTTCTATCTCACCAGGTGGCCCTATCACTCCTTGCCACCTCACATTAGCTCTAGATAAGTGAAAAAAGGGCTGGGAAGAGAACATCTCATTGCTTGATTGCTAAATGCCTTGATTCATTTAATGTGGATTGGATAACTAATATAAGGCTGGACAGAACTGAGGAGGTTAGTATTTTATACTTATTTCCACATCTTCATGTTTCCTTTTGGTCTGCCTTCTTGTTCAAGTGGCACAATGGCCATGCCAGTTAATACTTGCTTCCTTCCAACATGACAAGACCTGCAGAATCATAAATAGCAGGTAGTAATCCAAATTCCCAAAATCAAACAATTTCCCACAATGGATTTTGAGTAGAAGTAAGAAAGGTTTAAAATTTTACACACCACCAGGTATAGGACTGATATTTCTAATGAGACAAGTGGTTTGTATGCTATTAAGAAAAAAAAATCACAAATTGACACTGGTGAGGTAAACTGAATTGTATCTTAAGAAAGAAAGATAACATATTAGTGGAAAGAAGAAAAAATAGAGAGAACCAGATCTCTAGAACTTAGATACATACTAGGCCAAATAAACCACAAAACCAAAGTTTTCTTAATTGTATATGCATACAAACATGCATGCACACATACATACACACACGTTGTCAACCCAAGACATGCCATTTATCACCTTCTTGATGACAAGTCTTCTATCAAGATCCTCACTCAATGTTGAACAATATTTTAATATATTATCTAGATTATAAATAATCCAGACTTAAATTTGTACTGGCAGCTATCTACATAATCTTTCCTTCTACAAAGAATCATTTGAAAATCACAAAGGCATGAAGAACTTTCTCAGAACTGTTTTCTTTTCAACAATTGCTAATTTTTAAAGAAAATATGTTTTTTTTGGTATCTATAAGGTTCGCAATACCGTGACAAACCACCCGATACATACGGTACATACCGGTCCAATAGAGGATCGGTATGGGCAGTACATACTGATTTGTATGTACATCCCACCATATCTTGTGTCGGTATGTCAGTACAGTTCAGTATGTACACCGATATGAACCGACAAGGCAAACCACTCTGTATATCATCCATTTCAACTAGGCTTTGATTCACTGCAATTGTATGTGCCAAACTTGCAAGAAACATAATGAATTTTTCAAAAATATTCCCAACGTGCATCTCTTTTGTAAACCAATAGCAGCAAAGACTATAGGAGGAAAGTATCTTATGCTTTCAGAGCATCACATAAAGCCATACGCTCACTTGGAATCCAAGCATTTTCCCATCCTGGAGGTACTCTGTATAGTGCAGTTTTTATGGCTCCTAGTGGATTGATATCAGAAACCTAGAAAGACAATGCACCAGCAATGACTTAGCAGTCAACTTTCATAAGTGGTACATCTATGTAAAAGTTTCTCAAAGTTTTATATTAAGAAAAACTCATACTTAAGAATACTCACCGGCCAATCAGAACCAAAAGCTCTCACTGTCAATGAGTGACAGGAACAAATATGATCCTCCCTGAGCCCTCATGGTGTCTTTTTTTTTACCAGCAGAATTAGCATCATCCAGGAGATGATCTGGCTGTTAACATAAGTATATTTCTAATCAGTGAATTACTTCTCCAACAAGAACTAATGTCTCAAAACAGGTTTTGTGGTACATATAGAATTAGAAAACAATGATGATACATAGAATAACTTTGGGCATGCAACATGATACTGGTGCATGAAGATGTTCATATTATTCTTCTCTTTGGAGACTTCACAAGCATGAAGACAGGGAACAGAAAAAGAAAAAGATAAAAACAGCAAAAGTGAAAGTTATTAAGCACAATGATGCCAACAGTATGGCATTGTCACTCGCTAGATGGATGACATGCATATTCATATATTGTAATGCATCATCAACTTTGTGTAGGTTCCCATAGTCAAGAATTTTCCATGATAAAGGTCTGGAAGCTTAAGTATTTCATAAGAAATATATATAGTTATTGTTGATGTGTAGATCATTCCATTGAGCAACAAAACAAAGATGCTGCACAGCATTTGTCAGTGAAAGCTTCTAAGCCGACTTAAAAAGAAAAAGGATTACTATTTTCAAGTTTATATGCACCACACATATGAATTGAAAAAAATTGAGCTTAGATCAAGAATAGCTTTCCCACAGCATAGATATGTGTTGTTGTCTTTAATCATTGGATGGTGGCATGTGGCAGTAGATATAAGACACAGAACTTAATGAACCTATCTAGGACATGTATGTCAACAAATCTAGAAATTGATGGACAGATCTTAGTGCATCTCAAGGATTTAAATGTTGGAGGCCCCAATATACAATGATTGGTATTTACCAGTCTGATCAAGTTCGGTACCAAAGTATACAGCTTGATATAGGACACTATCATTCGTTGTTGTATTTATTATGTTATGCAGTGACTTTGTCACATCAGGATGTACAGTTTGGTGTATCGCCTGGTATACAAGCACCATAACAGTCTGACAGATTCCAGAACTTGAATAGGACTGTAATTTGAATTCTTGCTGTATATAGTATGTGAATGACCATTCTCTTACCTTACTGTAAAGAAAAACAAACAGGAAAGATGGATAGTCCAAAGATATTGCATCTAGGATGTGTCTCACACTGATATGATGGCCTCAAACTATCCAGAAGAAAGACACCTAAGTTTTGTTTTCTTTTCTTTTCATAATTTTTAAAATAAATGTATCTTAGAGTTCACCACATCATCATCTTGCCATGTAAAGAAGGAATAAGAAAATACCCATCCATGTCTACAGTTATAAGCAAAGTTCTGTATACAGGGAAAAGAACCAAAATAATTAAATTAAAACCTTTCATTCAAAAAGGACAGACAGTGACCATATTGTATCATGTCCAGAGACTTCTCTCCTAATTCTCACATATGAAACACAAGAACTAACCAGCCTCAAAAGATTTACCTAGAGATCCTTGATGAATAAGGATATGGAGAGTAAAGACATCCAGGAACTTTTGACTTTGTTGTAGTCTCTACCAAACATTGGAGTGTACAAGATCAACCATACATTATTAGTTAATTTTCCTTTTAATATAACTTAGTAGAAATTCCATGATAAAGATTCATGAAGGAATAAATAAATAATTGCTCTCCGGTTTACCTGGACAGAGGCAATAATTCTTTGTTCACCAAAACGTATGGTTGATCCTGGAACCAGATGTTGGGCATGTTCAATCTGTTTATGGCCAATTAGTTGATGACAACAAGAATTAAGCTCATAATAAACAAAAGCATCTCTTTTCTCAGCAGTAGATCAGAAATGCATAAGACAGCTAAAGACTAACAGCACATGAACTTCTTATGAATTTCATTCAGATAAAGAAAGAACATGGCCCTAAATCTGCGATCCCTCATTCCATTATAAGATACAACAGTATTATGCATATCCAGCACCATATCGTTTGCTTTGTCTCCAATGGCATGAATGGCAACCTGATTACATAACTAGTAACACATTAGAAACAACTTCTAGTTGCAGAGCACAAATTGGCCAGAATAGATAGATATTACCTGAAGTCCAAATTTGTCTGAATGCGATGTCCCATTTTGGAGCCAATTTATAGCTGTTACTTGCAATCCATAACTGTATGGATCCTCCTCATAAGGCTAAGAAACTCAGTAAGACTCCATTGCTAGACAACAAGTTAGAATTGGTAATTGCAAATACATATAATGAAGGGCATGAATATATCTGCGAGTCTAAATGCAGGTTAAGCAAGTTTAAGAAGAACAAATGATTAATATTAGATAAATATCATGTGCAACTGAGTCAAAATGCAAATCTAAAAGCAAACAGACAAATAATTTTTGCTTGAAACAATATTAGACAATAACATATTTTCTAACTAATTATATTACAAGACCAAAAACCAAAAATACAGGCCTGATAGTGTTACTGACTGGTGATCACCAGCACCAAGCCATATCATGTAATAGCACACCTTTGTAACAATCAACTTTCCCCTTTTCTACCCATATTTGGGCCTAGTTACCTTTTACATATTTGTTAGTTTCTAGAACTATCAATCCAATGCTGTTCTCGCTGTGGGCAAATGAAAACTCTGATTCAGTATACTGAGATCAAAGCATAGTCTGACTTACAAAATTTATGCTGGTAGGAAGGCAATTACCATGAGGAACACTAGTCAAACTCAGTCTCAGCTAGGCTCTCACTATCTCCACGAAGACATCAACTATCTTTTCTTTGCTCTTCTCCTTTCTCATAAATTCTATTGGATTGGAAGACATTATCTTTTTCTTGATCGGAATAAGTAAATCTCAGTTGCTATCCGCATGCGACAACTCTAGTTCATGGGTATACAGAAACTCAAGCCCTGGTCATCCTCATCATTACTATCATCATTCTAAAACACATGATGACGGTCATGTCATCCTCAAATTGTCAGTCATCAATGGCATTTAAAGAATCAATTGTAATGAGTGACCTCTGGCATCATTGTGCCCTTGGATGACTGTGACAGACTTCCTGCACATGACTAAAATGCATGGTGATCCTGATGAAGTTATACATAAGGTGCTTGAATCTATCATCCTTCTTAGGTCGAACGCCCTTGCTAGAGGCTGGGAATCATCATCCACCTAATCCTCCTAGATCCAGTATGAGATGAACTTCAACGGATATGGTGGATCTCCATCTTCAACGTGCACTACATCATCCTGATTTTTCAGCTGCCCATGGCGAGTCCATCAAAGGGTCTGAATCATCCTAAACAAATAGGTAATCAAATGGATTCTTCCTTGGTCCCCAACCCTTCTTTGTCCCCATTTTAGTATTATAGTCATAGACTCAAAGATGCATGTTACAATTAACATATACCAATTTCTCCAAAGCTCTATATAAAAGGCAATTTTGACCTTTTGTATATTAAACAAAAAGGTGAACTAATTTTGCTCAAGGAACTAATTTTGAATACCAAATGTACCACTCGATAGGCCTCAGTCTATACCTGTCTGACAGGAGAATGGCACTCTTAACAGGCAAAATTGCCTGAGCTGTTTCAAAACCAGGCATACCACCTGTTACACTTATCGTACCAAACATAACATCCAGTATTTGACCATTACCTGCCCCTATGTCAAACAATAATCTTACCCCCAGTTATTGGATCCATAATAAATCCCTTTGGGGCTTTTGGGGGACTTCTTAAACCTCTCTTCCTCAACAGGCTCAGAAAGACCATCTGATTTGCTGTGGTGGCACCTTAATGCATTTGGTCACATTTGGAAATCCGCTGGCCAAAAGTTGTTTCAGATAGGTTATTCCTCTATCATGACCTATGTAGTCATAGAGAATGCATTTGCCATAATGGCAGTTATTCAAACAATGAGCCTACTGCAACGTGAGGCCAGTGCTCTGATGCTTCAGTGACATTTTTTTCAAAAATTGTCCATCTTAATCATAATCATAAATTTAGTATTGGAAATCAAGGTCTGATCTCACAGAAGTCATAGATATGCATAGATCTATATGGCATTTGCATAGATGTTAGTCAGATTTGTGTGAATCTTCATAAATCTACCAATATATAGGCCCGATCCACACGGACCTAACCTATATGGGTGTGGATCTGGGTCAAATATGTAAAGATTTACGCTGTGATTTACAGGGATCTAAGGCAGATCCTTGCATTTCTCACTTGGATCCATATGCATCCGGATCTGTAAACTTGAAAAAGAAACCTGAAATTTATATCTCGATTGATGAAATCATGATCTGAAGAGAAAGAATCATAAGAATGCAACCTCATTCAAGAGATATAAAGTGATTAATTTCAAACTTGAGATTTGAATTTACTTTCTTTCACTGTAAATTGAGATGACTTTTTGAGAATGAGCTTTCAATTCCTTGACGATAGCCTTATTTAAAGAGAAATGAGGTTTGCAAAGTGCGATTGAGAATGTTTTGTAAGGAATTTAGAAAAGAATGGGTTAATAATTAGAGAAGGGTGACAGATATACTTAGGATCTGAAAACAGGGGTAAGGTTACTACCCAGTAAAAGGGCGATAACAATCAACTACCGGGTAAGTGGGTAGTATGCCTGTTACAATAGATGCACTAGGTCTTATGCCTAGGACTGGGCCATTTCAGTTGTTGAGTGTTGATCCCCTATCAAACTGGTAAATATCAGTACATACTCAATGGTGTGCTCGTTTTTGAGACCAAGGTTTAGAAAACCATTCAGACCAGTATGAATAAGGTGGTTAATACTAGGCCGATAGAAAAGCAGGCCATGAACCAACCCATTTAGGATGGTTCAAGCCAGTTTATAACCTCCCTCATCTCGCTCTATCATTGTCACACTCGGCTCTCTGCCCTACACCTCAAGCCACCCACCACTCATCTCCACTGGCCATGCCCATAAAAGCCACTCAACGCCCGTTGCCCGATGCTCCTTCGCATCCTCTTCCGTTCCTAGTCCTCTCCTCTCTTCTCTTCTCTTCTTTCTCCTCCTATTCTCCTTCTCCTCTTCTTCTTCTCATCCTCCTTCCCACTTCTCAGTCACGCAGTATGTACCAACATACTATGTGTATGCTATCATGAACTGGACCTGTGTCATTCCAGTCAGGGACCAATATGGATCTAGTACTTGAGATTTCAAACCCCTTTTGAAACCTTGCCAATAAACCAAAATTTTGAACAAATCTACATAGGTCAGCATCACAAGGTAAAGAAGAAAGAGCATAAACAAAGAAAAGCATAAAAAAGGAGGAAAAGGAGAGAAACACATCCATGAACTCCTTACACAGTTAGGTGTCAAAAACTGGAGAAGTTGAGAGATTTCTGATCAAGAACCTGAAGCCCATTTCTGCTAGATAGAAATTCAGGGAGAACCATAGCCTGAACTAAGGTTTACCGTGCCGACTTGTACTTGGTGGTATGAACAGTACATATCAGCCCGATAGGGGATCGGCACGCGGACCGCCCTATACCAAGTGGTCCATAATAAGGGACCCCGTATAGCCCGATATGGGGTCTGTAACGATCGAAACAATCAAAATCCGACTGTTACCGATCGGTAACGGTTGGATTTTGATCGATACAGATCAATGGCCAGCATTTATTGAATTCGAACAATTCGTTTGACCATTTGAACCAGATCTAAGGGTTTTTAAACTCTTTCTACCCTATTATTCTCTCCCTTTTCACTCTCTAACTCGAGTTAGAACGTGCCAGAACATCGCTCTCGGTCAAACCCTTCTTTGTATCCCCAACGAGAGGAAGAACATGGCAACAGTCGGACAATATCGAGTCAAACTACTTGAGGAACTAGAGACACCCAACTGTCACAATTGTCTGCCAACGAGCAAGGCAAAGACAAAAGGGAAGGCAGTAACATCAACCATCATTGGAAAGAATCAAGTCGAATAACAAGACACCCTCTCAATTACATTCAGCAACCCGCTCGATCCAAAGACATGACAGTGACATAGACAGCAGTGACGGCGGCTACGCCGAGGAGTCCATGGTCCCGTCAACACAGTGTGAGAGTGGTGCATGGACCGAGGAGCAATTTTTTACACATGCCACCCAAGATTCAAATCATGAAATTTGATGAGGTACTGGTCAAATTTATATATGCAAAGGGAAGGGAAAGGAAGTAGATGATTTTGAGCAGATGCAACAGAACCTACATAACTTAGACATAAAGTAGAGCTCATCATATTCACAGTTATTGTATTATTGAGAATTTTATGGCCAACAATAGTACAGTGATAGTTGATAATTCTTCTTCGAGCAACAGTACGATGATTGATCTTATGATACGGAGCAATATATCAGCAGCGAAAGTAGAAATTTTGACATTCTCCAACCTTCGCACCAATACATGCCACAATCGTACTTGCCTCAGGAACCGCCTCGGATATGTGTGGTTCACAACAATCAAACTACGACCATCACTACATTAATACACCAATAACATATGGAATATCAGTATAATATGCCATGAGATCAATTTCAAGATTAGGTTCGATATATATATATATATATAATCGAGAACCTCGATCCATCGTCTGTGAAATCCCGTCGTTCTTTTTGGTGGTAGAACCAAGTATATCCATCGATCGATGACTTGATTAATTTGAATCTTAGAGTTTAAGTTGTTTAACAAATAATCTAACAATTCAAATCATTTCTTTGTAGATAATTCAATATCAACGAAAAAACAATTCGAAACGTATCACAAAGCTCCTCCTTAAAGCACGAAAAAAATGTGTCATTATTTTTTCCTAATTTAGATTATTTTTTGCTAAAGTTATACTAAAGTTATATTTATTTCTAACTTAAAAATGCTAATCTAAATTTTTTCTATTTTTAGGAACTTTTGGAGCTATTTTCGGCCATTTTTCCATGTCGTCGATACGCCCCGCCATACTGACACACAGTATGTCAGTACGGAGCGGTATGTACCATACCACTCACTAGTCAATACATCAATATGGACCAGTAAGGCGAACACTAGCCTGAACTATATAGAACTTAACCCAAGTAGATTAAAATTGGTTGATTTTCATCTGAAATGGATCTCTTACATGGTTGGCACCTTTTTCTTCCAAAGAGAAGTGTCTTTGCAATTCAATTGATAGAACATTAAAGATGAACTATTATAATGTATGCAATCAGTATGCTCAAATAGAAAACAAAGGCAACACAATTATAGTAATTGCCTATGATAACTGGAACTAGTTTAGAATATTGATTTTGGACGGGTCAACCAGGCATATGTAAAACCATGATATGACCCATAACCTAAAATTAAAAATGTAATAAGCAAACGACTGCACGAAACAATAGTAATTATGGCAATGCTGACTCCATGTCCTTGATCATATCAAACAAAATGCATATGCTAACATTTTATTTACATACTTAAAGGGAATTAAACAAGAAAGATCAGTTGCATGAATTTTAAATGAATATACTGTATTAGATAGAAATGGTAACCTACCTTGTAGAAAAGTGCACTACTAGATCCCAAAGACCCATCAGCAAAAGCTTTGACACCACCCAAATGTATCCATTGACTCAAGGCTCTACCTTTTTCTTGAATAAGATCCTAAGGAATCAACAGTTGATGTAATGATTAGAGACAGATTATTTATTGATATATCAAAGAAACATTAGTAAAAACAGATTTCAAGGCAATATGTGGACAACACTAACCAAACTGCAGTTAAGCATAGACAATTAAATAAAAGAAAATAAGCAAGCCACCATTTTGCAACATATAGATAGTCACAAAACACTTGTCATTTGAATGTAGTCCAAACTTTACTTATGGTTGAGGGACTTGAGGCTAGGGTGTACATCTATACATTTCTGTACCAACAATTTTTTTTTTTTTTTTTTTTTGGAAAAGGGTGAGTGTTGAAGGTGGATGGTGATCTCAGGACCTTGCAGTGATCTGACAAAATTTTTACAGCCAAGCTAGCCAGCACGTATAAAAAATCAATTTGGTTTAGTAGAATTACAATTTTGGTAATCAATTTTGTTCCACAAGTAATGTAAAATTGGGAAAGATACTGACACCTCTATGTATACACACACACACACATATATATACATATATAACGTTGAATAGCATTCTGCAATTTTACCATGAATAGCATACATATAACCAGAAGATACATCTATAGAGCCAATTCATGAATGTACCTTCCCACTTCTAGAATAGCTCACAAGCTAATTTCTGATCAGAAAAGGACAGCCTAGTCACAAAACTCCCATAATTGTGGGATCAATTGAATGGACACAGATCGATCAGAGTAGAACTACTAATTCCAGTTTCAGGGGCATGAAAGTGCTTCAAGTTTTGTGGAAGTCACCCCAAGATATAAGTGGATCTTAGGGATTGACAGGAACATATAGCAAGTCAGACATCAACGGCTTTATCATGCAATATGCAACATTAACTAACAAAGAATGCGTAAATTACATTAAATATATATATAAATATATAGTATGTTAATATAAACGAGTATAGATGGTACAAAGAGTCTATATGTTTTGAGGTACCCAACATGTGTAAAAATGTGTCTAACAAGTGTTGGTGTGAAACACAGATAAATCAAGCCTTTTTAAATTGTATAACTTCATGGTTGTTGCTTGATACCTTTAGCATTGGACCTTTGAGCTCCAGAAACTTATTAGATGTTTTCATACCAAGATACTAGTTGATATCAACTGGTCCTCCGGTCAGTATGCATATGATGTGGTTTATTGGGTTGGTGACAAAATAAGATGTAGTCTAGGACTTTATTATCTTTGAACAACTTACAGTGAAGGAAAACAGATAAGAATTAAGAAGAATACACTGAATTCTTATAATTAATACTCGGATTTAAGACTTGGTCCGGTATATTGTAATATAGTAAAAATTCAAATACAAGAACGAATTGTAATTGGGGCTCTAATACTTACAACCAGTTGAGACCAAGTTTGCATTGGAAAGAATAAGCAAACTCTGATTAGCATTTTCCCAGAAGAATCAGCCCATTGGTAAACATCTGAAATGATATGCATATCAAGGACAGCACAACCAATTAAAATCCACATGATAAGATGATAATCCTAAAGTAGAAAAGCCAACTCAGGAATATATATTTAATAATAACGATAGTCTTCCCCAAGGAGACTAATCTCAAATAATCAATGTGGCAGAATCACTTGATTCAGCAGGTTATACAACAATACATGTTGACTTTACAATTTGGGGTAAAGAAATAGACTATATTCTGCAACATGGGAGAAGGCTAAATAACCTCCTTTAATGATAGCACATAGCCTTTAGGATAAAAGGTAGCCTGTCGTCAAACTATTGACAAGAAAATTAAAGAGGTTCCCAAGTGTAACCTGAAAAGTCTTGCCAGATATGATCAACTGATGTGCCTGGAAAGAATCTCCCAAAGTCAATCACGGTTGTCACTCCCCTTGTTAATGCATACTTGCCTGCTCTGATCAGTGAGTCTCTCCTATCATGGATCGAGACTTCAGGTATCACAGCTAGAATAAGCTTCATTGCAGAATCAACCAGCAGACCACTAGGCTCTGCAATGTAGAATGATACAAATTAAAGAAAAACAAAGTCAAGCAGAGCCAAACTTTAAATTTCAAGTAATTGTTAATACCTAATGGACATAAGGAAATATTGTGACCCTTTGGTTTTCATTAACAATAAAATTTTTATAACTTTTTTTGTTCCTAGCTGGCAAGAAGCTCATTTACCATAGAATATCATACAACCAGCTTAAAGGAAGCTGCAATTGTGACTGGTATAAGAATTTGTTGTTTAAATATAATATAACTGATTGACTGAAAATTGTTCCGTTGCCACATTTAGTGGCATATTTATCATGCATGAATTCAATCCATTTACTATTGGTGTTTCACTAGATATAGCAACATGTAGTGTCCTACCAAAGCATGCATCACAGAAAATAAGTAAAAACGATGACATAGCCACCTTTAGTTTCTGAAATATCCTTATGAAATTCCCTCACAGACTCCTTTCCCTCTCTTTTTATGGATATTCTGTGTATTAAAAATGTCAACCACCAATGATCCAATAAATTGTTTCAATTTACTAATACAAATTACAAAAACATCACTATTTCATAGATAATATTTCCTAAAACTATTGTATTTGTTGCATTACTCATCCATGCATATGACAGAAAAGAAAGAACATAAGTAGATGAAAAGGACAAATAGTATCCATCAATCTTGGTTCTCCATGAAAAAAGAAGAGAGATGTCATGACATTTAAAATCTATTTGAATCCCAGGAGCATTCTCTTCCAAATATCTTTTTTTTATCTAGTTGTTTTCCCATTACCTTGTTCTCCACAAAAAAAGAAGAGAGATGTCATGACATTGAAAATCTATTTGAATCCCAGGAGCATTCTCTTCAAAATATCTTTTTTTTTCTCTAGTTGTTTTCACATTATCCGACACTTCAGCATCACAGTTTTCAAATCATAATGTGTAATTATAATTTTGAATTTTTATTATATATTTACTACAATAATATCATAAAATTATAATGTGTAATTATTTCTATTAAATATATCATAGTTACTTCTTGATGAATTACTTTCCAATATCTTTTGTTGTTAACATTTATGATTTTTAAAATTTTTATAGTAGTTTCCTTTTTTATTGAAAAGTTAGATATCATATCAAATAATAGAATAAAAAAATATTTTAAGTTCTCAGATCCTATTTCACCTTTGCTAATATTTTTTATTATATTTTTTAAGTTTATACTTGGCTTGTCTTGATCTTGTAAATCTAATTTGAGCACCTCTATAAATTTGATCATACCATCACTAGTGGATCCCGATCTTGATATCAACCATACAAATTACAAAGAGAAGCCTAGTGCTTCAGTTTCATCAGCATTGTCTTAGCTTTCCTATTTTTATGGTACACTCATGTGAGCCAGCATAACAAAGAAAGTACTTGTTCCAGTGGCTAAAAGGTGCTAAGTTCCCCAAGATATTAATCTCTTGAAGCTACATTACAAGAAGAGTAACTCTTAAGCTTCTTGGTTTTAGCACCCTATCCTTTCTAGCATTTGTACTCTTCTCTGCATCATTGGTACATGGTGGCAAAACCATTAGAAAAAAGGGAAGCAATCATTTAAATGATAATACAAAAAGTACTTCCATAGATTTTTCAGTCAGCAATATAAGTTAACTAGAACAAAAAAGGCAATGATATATGATAGTTACAAAACAGGCTATCATATTTACTCTTTTGTCATGAGAGAAAGTATAAGATTTTTCATTTTTGCTTTATTCTAACAGTAACATTGCATATAGTCTTATCCTCCATGATGATAGTTATCACATTAAACGTGCACATCCTTAAAAGCAATTACCATAAAATGCTATTAGACTTGTTGCAGGGTGTTCACTACAACAAAAAAAACCATAATATCCCAATTATTTGGGGTTGGCCACAAGGAATTTTTTGCCACCATAGGACTATAAAAAGTTATATTCCTAGCTCAATTAAGGAGTATATAAATCCTTATTTATAATTTCTACTGAAGTCTATGAGAAAAAAAAAGCTCATAATGTCAGTACTAGCTAAAGTCGTGACCTCCATGATGTTCTCTATCAGTAAAATTGTCTGCCTATATCCTTTACAAACTGTCAGATGGTTCATGCATTCATTATATCTTGATTTTGTTCTTTAAATTGTTCTTTGAAGATAGTGGTGTCAAGGCCAAAGAAGATGCGGTAGTTCCTCAAGGATGATTGCTTCAGTAGTAGACATCCATGTTTCATTATTCCAATGGTTTAAATAGGTGCCCGAGAGCTCACCTAAGTGCTCGAGTGAGGCGAGAAGAGGTTCGCCTAGGCGCTCGCCTGAACCTAGGTGTCGAGCACCTCGAGCAAGCACCTTATTGAAGCTAATCAATCGAACCAGATGATCAAGTCTAGTTCAGTTGAACGGTAACTTAGTTGGTTCGATTGAACCTACTGTTACTAAAGTTACGCACACAACATCCCCCACCCCCCTGGCATGCGTGACCCCGGACCATAAACCCTACTTCATGCATAGCCGCTACCTCTACTACCGACAAACGAGTCCAAAGGTCATGCTTTCGTGCACAGTTCCCTCCATTGCCACTACTTCCATGTGCAGCTCCTTCCACCATCGAGGGAGAGGACTGTAGCTTCCTCTGCCATCAATGGACACATCTGAAGTTTCTTTCGCCCGCAACATCGCCGTCCGAAGCTTTCTCGATCATTGCTGCTACTGTCAGTCGTCCAAAGCTTTCTCCGTCGTTGTTGTTGCCATCTGAAGCTTCCTTCATTGCCGCTGCCGTCAATCGAAAGTTCTTTCATCACTGTCGTTCTCTCCTTCCCCACTTTCCACCATTAGTGACTCTTTTCTCCCCTCTAACTACTATTAATAATGAATTTAAATAATGTTAACAACATATTGTTAATTACTTTTACCTTATAATATGATAGAACCCCAGAGGAATTCTATGGAGATTGATCTTTGAGGGGGATCAACCCTTGGAACGCTATAGCGGTTCCACCCTCCAAATAGCCTGGTGGCTGCAATTGTAGATTGATCTTTCTTATTCCAAAGAGGTGGAGGCTACAAGCTTATATAGAGCTCCAAACCCTAGCCCTAGGGGCTGCTTTCTAAGTGAACTGCCCAATTTGCCCTCAACTTTAGTGGGCCGGCCCAGTAACAAGGGGGGGCGGCTAAGAAGCCCAAAGACCCAAATATAAACCCTAGCCTCTCTTCTTTATAGGATAGAGGCAGCTAGGTGGGGTTTATTACATTCTCACAGGGTTTTTATTAGCTGCTACATGGTTGAATAGGACCTAACCCTGCTAGGGTCCTATCAAGCCCGCCCTCTTCAAATCACCTTGTCCTCATTGGTGGGTTCCATGAACTCAGGGAAGGACTTGACTCCTCATATGATTCCCATGTGGCATCTTCGAGTGGTAAATTAGTCCAATGTACTAGTACTTCAAGAGAGGGCGTCGACGACGCATCACGACTCTGCGATCGAGGATGGCTTGTGGTTGGGCTTGAATATTTTCATCATCGGTGGTGTTGGGCGTTGGATGCAGGGTGTCTCGTGTTCTCCCAACTTGGGCTTCAAGCATGACACGTGGAAGACAGGTGAATTTTGGCATCTTCAGGTAATTTAAGTGCAGACGCCACGGCCCAATACGCTCTATGATCCGATAGGGCCCATAAAAACGTGGAGATAGCTTCATGGAGGCTCGTGTGTTGATGGATAGTTGCTTGTATGGTTGTAAGCGAAGATAAACCAGTCTCCTACTAAAAATTCTCTTTCACTTCTTCGTGTGTCACTTGTCGCTTCATTCTAGCTTGAGCAAGAGAGAGATTATCCTTTAGCAAATTTGTAGGAGTTTGTCCTGTCAATTAAATCTTGGTCGACTGATCTACCTTAGCGAGCCAATTACATACTTTGGAATCACGGGGCCGGCCGACCATATAATGCTTCATATGGGGTACATTTTGTAGATGAATGATATGTAGTATTGTACCACCATTCGGCCCAGGGAGCCATTTCGTCCACTCCTTTGGTCGATCACTAGCGAAACATCGAAGGTATGTCTCTAAACATCCATTCACCACTTGCTGTTTGGCCGTCGGTTTGTGGATGATATGCAGTGCTCATCTTGAGTTTGGTGCCCCAGAATCGAAATAACTCGGTCAAAAATTTACTAGTGAAGACCTGTCACGATCACTTACGATGGACCTTGGCATCCCATGCGGTTTAACAATATTTTCTATGAAAATCTGAGCAATACTAACAAAGAGTGTAGGGATTTCGCACAAGACACAAAAATGAGCATATTTCGTAAGTCGATCAACCACCACAAGGATTGTGCTTTTACCTTTGGAAGGTGGCAGCCCTTCGATGAAGTCCATGGAGATGTCAGTCCACACCGAGTCTGGTATGGGTAGTGGTTGTAGTTTTCCTGGACTCGCTAATGTTTCACCTTTTTGCTTTTGACATACATCACATTGTGCTACGTATTCAGAAATAATTTTTTTCATCCCTTTCCAATAAAAGTTTTGCTTCACTCTTTTGTAGGTTCTTAGAAACCGAGTGCCCCTGCTTTGAAGGTGTGGAGTGCATTTAGTGCTTGAGAATGACTTTGATGAAAGGGAGTTTGGTATAAGCACAATACGACCTTTATAGCGTAGATCCTCGAATCCCAAGTATAGTGAGCTATTGCACTTGGATCCTCCTCCAATTTTTTATGATGTTCTTTGGTTTAGGATCCTTCTTCCATTCCTCCCTAATGCCCTCGAGGAAGCCGGTGGTAGGAAGAGAGATAGCTGAAAATTCAGCTTCTTTGAGGAGCCGTGAGAGTGCATGCATCTGCAACAACGTTTTCTTTCCCCTTTTTGTAAATAATTTCATAATCAAATCCTAGAAGTTTGGTTACCAGCTTTTCTTTGCTCGGGGATGATATCTTCTGCTCCAAAAAGTACTTAAGGCTTCTATGGTCGGTTTTAATCTGAAATCATTGGCCAATCAGGTAGGGTCTCCACTTTGTTACTGCGTGCACAATGGCGAGCATCTCCTTATCATAGATAGACATTTTTTGATAGGAGGGAGACAACGCCTTGCTAGTGTATGCGAGTGGTCGACCATCTTGCATGAGAACGACTCAATTCCAACTCCGGATGCATCGGCCTCAATGATGAAGGGTCGGCTGAAATCTGGTAGTGCTAGCACCGGTGTTGTCGTCATGGGTGTCTTAAGTCTATCGAAGGCAATGAGGCTTTGTTCGACCATAGGAAGGCATCTTTTTCAAAGAGAGAAGTGAGGGGGCACTAATCTTCCCATAGTCCTTCACGAATTTTCGGTAGTAGCCCGTTAGTCCAAGGAACCCACGCAGCAATTTCACATTTGTAGGTTTCGCCAGCCTTGTATTGCTTCGATTTTTGTTGGGTCTACGGCCACTCCTTCTGATATTATATGCCCAAGGTACTCTACTTTTTGCTGGAGAAAGCTGCACTTTGATAGCTTAACGAAAAGAGTATTCTCCTGAAGGATCGTCAGAATAATTCGCAAGTGCTGAAAGTGAGTCTCAAGAGAAGGGCTGTAAATGAGAATATCATCGAAAAATACCAGCACAAATTTACGAAGAAAGCTCCGAAAAATATCGTTCGTGAGACTTTGGAAGGTTGAAGGAGCATTAGTGAGTCCAAAGGGCATTACCAAGAATTCATAATGGCCATTATGAGTGCGGAAAGCAGTTTTTGGGATGTCGCCTTCACATACCCGAATTTGGTGATAACCGGATCGAAGGTCCAACTTCGTAAAGACTCGAGCTCCTTTTAATTCATCAAGAAGTTCATCCACCACTAGTATGGGGTATTTATCCTTGACGGTGATGTCATTTAGAGCTCGGTAGTCGATGCACATCCGCCATGTTCCGTCTTTCTTGCGCACAAATAGCACCGGTGAGGAGTAGGGGCTGCAGCTTGGTCGAATCACCCCTGTTTCGAGCATTTCCTTCGCGATTTTCTCAATTTCATCTTTCTGGATGTGAGGATAGCGGTAAGGCCGAGTGTTTGCTGGTGGTTTGCCCGGAAGGATTGGAATCCGGTGGTCATGTTGCCGAGTAGGAGGAAGACCGCGCGGTTCAGCAAAAGCATCATCAAATTCAACAAGCAGTTGGGTGATCTTTTGATTTTTAATTTCTGTTTTCTCCCCCTCTCGTTCTTTGGAGATGCATAAGAAAGCCACCATTTATCTTGTGTAAAACTTTCTCCATTCGTTGAGTTGAAACGGTGGTTACGTTGTTATGCGCTTCCCGCGTAGGGTGACTGTTTACCTTTGCAATAGAATTTCATAGTCAATTTGGAAAAGTTCCAAGAGACATCACCTAGTGTCGCGACCATTCGATGCCCAACACACCTCATAATCATCAATTGGTAAGAGGAAGAAGTCGCAACAATTTCTTGGTCCTGTAGTAATAGTTTCACTGCGGGCATCTTTGGTCGCATTTTAGGATTCGGACCGTCGGCGACCTTTACGTCGAACTTGCTGCAACCTTCGATGTGGAGCGCCATCCGAGCAAAGCAACCTTCTTGTTTAGAAAGTTATTAGTGCTGCCTGTATCGATGAGAACGGTGATCGGTTGTTGTTTGAGCAGGCCTCCAACTTTCATCGTTTGCGGATTTGAGTAGCCGGCTAGCGCATGTACCATAAAGTCGACAGATTGTGGCTCTTCTTCCATATCTCCATCCTCATGTTCAAGACTCTCTTCTGGCTGTTCACTGATCTCTTCTTCCACTGGTTTAATCACAAGAAGTCTCCCCTTTTTACAGCGATGCTCGCGGCTCCACGGCTCGTCACAATGTCAACATAACCCCTTGGCGATCGGTCTCAAGCTCTTCTCTTGTCAACCTTTTGGTGCAGGAGCTCGGTGATAGTAGGGGGTGAGGGCTTCAATATTGCTGGTCGGGGAGCGACCCTAGTCCTCCGAGCTTCATGGTTCAATCGCTCCTCCTGAAGTCGTGCGAAAGAGATGGCTGCCATAAGTGTGTACGGTTGTCGCGCTTTAACTTCTCCCCGGATCTCCGGCTTCAAGCCCTCAATAAATGTCCCCAATAACTGTTTTTCAGACCAATCACGAGTTTGATTAGATAACCTTTCAAACCTGGTTTGATACTCCTGGATGGTGGAGGTTTGTCGGATCTTTGCTAGTTGTCCGTCGATGTTCTCGTAATCGGTTGGTCCAAACGGATCAGATCCTTTGAATTGTCGCCATGAGAGGACTCCATGAGTATGTTCAAACCAATCAAACCATTGTATGGCATCTCCTTCAAGATGTATAGCTGCAATTTCTACCATAGATGCATCTGCGGTTTTGTGGTACCGAAAATATCGCTCCGCGCGCGAGATCCAACTAATCGGGTCTCCTTCCCATCTAGGGAAGCCCACCCTCATGCGTGGATAGTGGGGATCGGTCATAGAGCCTCCCCTCTCTTGGAGGTCATCTCTTCGATTAAAGCTCTCCCCTTGATGTGATTTCTTTGGGCTCGGTGGTCGACCCAAACTAAGTTCGGCAAAGAGAGTCCGAATCTTCTCCTCCATTCGTGTCTCGAAGGCTTCGAATTTAGCATCTATTGCCTCCTCGGATGCCATAGCATATGTCTCCAAATTTGTAATATTAAGATCTCTTTTTTGCTGTCGAGTTAAAGGCATGTATTGGTTGAGAGAAGTGGTGGTTGAAAGGGTTGGTGGATTGGTGAATGTAGGCTGCGGTTTAGGCTTATTTTGTGGCTGTTTTGGGTGTTGTTTGGGGCTGCGATTTGATGGAGTTTTGGGCTGAGATAGTAGTGGATTAAGGTTAGGGAAGCGGGTTTTAGATCTGTGGTAGCTCGCAGCAAAGATTTGACAAAAATCAGTAGAAATTGCTGCCTATATGCGCTGTCTCGTAAGAGCAGAATTGTCGTCGAAGAAATAGCGGTTTCTCGACGAAATTTCCAGCGAAAACTCAGGGGTTTGAGGAGGGGGTTTGATGGTAGAATCTTAGTTTAGATAGCAACAAGGATAACAAATTGGATCAAGAAATTTCGGCAGCAAAGCAGTAAAGAAATCGGTGCAAGTTGCGATAGCAGAATTCTCGTCAAAAAATTTCAGCAGTTTGTGACGAGAGATTGCAGCAACACACGAATTTGTTTTTGTGATGAATTCCACAATAGATCAATCACGGATGGGAGCCAAGATGATCTATGAGGTGCACAAAAAATTTCGTTCAAAAAGGATAACAATTAGATCGGTTAAAGGCAGCAACACACGGCTGAAATTTTCTGCAGCAATCCTTCGTTCGCAAAGATGGTAACTTTTGCGACGCAAGGAATTCGCAGCAAGGGATCGATAGAAAAACTTCTTTTTGATATTTTAGATGAAAAATTGCAGCAGCAAAAGGTATTGGTGGTAGAAAAATACCAGATCTCTGATGCAATTAGAGGTGGCGACTGTAGATTGATTTGATCTACGTCAAGAGATGACGGTGGAGATGACGACGTCAAGAGCAATTGTGGGAATTGCTTGGCTAATGGTGGGCGGTAGGGATGGCAGCAAAAGCAGCAAGATCGCTGCTCTGATACCAGATGATAGAACCCCAGAGGAATTCTATGGAGATTGATCTTTGAGGGGGATCAACCCTTGGAACGCTATAGCGGTTCCACCCTCCAAATAGCCTGGTGGCTGCAATTGTAGATTGATCTTTCTTATTCCAAAGAGGTGGAGGCTACAAACTTATATAGAGCTCCAAACCCTAGCCCTAGGGGCTGCTTTCTAAGTGAACTACCCAATTTGCCCTCAACTTTAGTGGGCCGGCCCAGTAACAAGGGGGGCGGCGACTAAGAAGCCCAAAGACCCAAATATAAACCCTAGCCTCTCTTCTTTATAGGATAGAGGCGGCTAGGTGGGGTTTATTACATTCTCACAGGGTTTTTATTAGTTGCTACATGGTTGAATAGGACCTAACCCTGCTAGGGTCCTATCATAATAGTCCCTATTTAGATTTTAACAGTACTAATCTCTATTTAGTTTAGAACCTATTGTTGAAGAGGATGAGAGGAAGAGAAAGATGAAGATGGACGAGAAGAAACCTATATAATAGTCATCTCTTGCCATTGTTGAAGAGGAGGAAACCTATTTTGATGAAATTAGACGAGAGGAAGAGAAAGCTAATGATATGTTTGAGAATGACGATGTTGATTATGATGATGATTAAATTTGATGTAAAGCTTTATTGTTTTAACTTTTAAGTCTTTCGATATTTTTGTTATTGACTTGGTACTTTAGATCTTTTCTATTTAATACTTATATAATCATATTTATCAATTATATTATATATTTTTTATATTTTAATATTTCAAAGCGTCTTGCTTCACTCGACCGGGTGCCTAGGTGGGCACCTAGTGCCTTAGGCATTTTGGAACCTTGGCACCTACCGTTTTTTAAATCACTGCATTATTCATGATAAATATAAGGTCTATAGAAGGAGTCTGCAAAAAAAATATAATGGTTCTAATATTCTTAAATAGAATGCTATCATTAATGTTATCTCTCTAATTTTTGTTTGCACTATCCCAATGATAGAAGCCTTGAAGTTTTTTACTCTGGATGATCATGTAATAAAGTTTAAAATCTACGTAGCTTTTTGCTGTCTAGAATCTATGATAGTAAAGTGAAGAAAATAAACGAAAACAACGAATACAATGCATGTTTATTCTAACTAGTTTGTAAATAGCAACTAACAGATAATTAGATAGATAGTGACAGGTCCAATACCTGTTATGCTTTCACATTTGTGCGCACAAAGCTCAATCGAGCCAAATAATTACTTTCAGCAAAATTATGTAGTGTGCGACGAGTTCGTGTCCCTTCATATTCATCTTTATCACCTTCTTGCTTGAATGTTTCTCTACCAGCATTGACATCCTGAAAGGACAGATGCAGTTAGTGGTACATTAAACTTGCAGTTAATATAGCACTTACTAAATGTTCCAATGCTAGAATCTTGCAGATACAACTATAACTAAACCCTAGGTTCAAAGGGTCCAAGAAGGATTAGCAAACAATTTCATACTTCCAAAAAAGATTTACTTATAGAAAATAAGGCAAAAATGAAAATTGATTCCAAAACAAATGTCAACCTCAAATGATGATTACGCATCAAAACAACAAGAATGGAACCTTGCAGGAAGTAAAGGTTCAAACCAGAGCCAAAAAGCATCACAGTAGACCATACCATATCAACCAGTACATACCAAATTAAACATGGATTGAAATGTGAACTACCCAGTCTCAGGTTGTATGTAGTGAACTGATTATATCTCGCCCATTTTTTCATGATTTTACCAACCTTGCATTGGAACTGATTTACCCTATATATTTCAAGCAAAACTGGTCACAGTAGAACCCTGAGAATCACTCCCATCTCCTCGGAAGTCTGATCAGTCCTCTTTTCACACCCTCTCCCCCTTTCTCATTTAAAGAAGAATAACACAACAAGAGAGATATATAATTAAAAGAGGCAAAATTAGCACTTTATCCCAATTTCATTGTGTTGCCAAATTTGAATATGAATATGGCAAAGCATCCAACTAACATATTGTCTAAAATTATTTTACTAATGAAGCCTGGAGACTGGTGGAAAGTGGAAACCATTCTTTACTTGCTTCAGTTGCTTGCACAACCACCCAAAACCTCCCATGAGTAGCCTTAGAAAGAGAATCTGAAGAAATTCCACCAAGGACTTCCAAAGAAGACATGAAACAAATTCTAGCAACAGGTTAAATGTTCATGGAAGATTAGATCAAAGAAATCTTCACATAACAGAACAAGAGAAGCAACAACTGGAGGTCTTGTTATTGTTCAGGGAATTGATTACAGCAGCATAGATTTATTCATTAAAAATTCTCTTGTAGATCATAACTAGAGTAGCTAGAATTCTAAAAGTACTCACTAGTCAGTAGAAACTGACTATTTTTCTCTGCAACATTTCAAAAATTGAGCAATAAAACAAGATAAACCACCAAGTCGACTTTCGGTGGCTGATTTGTTTTATATTTGTCAAATCACTTGTACTTCAATCCTCAAATGAAAAGTGCTTGACCTTAGAACTGAAATTTACATGGATCAGACTTTGTTGTTATAGTATGAATTAGAACGGACAATTTCCTCTAACACGTTAAAAATACTCACCAACGGATCAAACAAGCTACACTACAGGAGAGCACGCAAGATCAGGAAATATTTACCTGTAAAAATTTCAACATTTGCTCTTCAATGGTACCATACATTGCCAGTGTTTCTACATTAATCGGACGTGTAGCACCCATGCGATGAGCACGACTAATCACTTGTTCTTCCATGCTGATTACATATAACAAATTCATAGTACAGGTTAAAATGAGATGCCTATCCATCTGCTGATAAATAAAAACAGATAAAAAACTGTAAAAAGGAAAAGCACATAACAAACAGTAAGCAATTAATGGAAGAAACAAAATTGAAGATAACTAATGCCTGATTAAGACAAGTTAATGTCCTCACTTCCTGAATAGCTACAACAAAGCATTAATTAACATAAAAAAAGGAATTTACTAATGCAAGTGGTGGTACATCTTGCAAATATGCATTTACTTACTGTATACAGATAAAAAAGAGAATTACCTTCTATCCCAGATTGGTTCCATCAAAAAAACATGTGTAACAAAGCTCAGATCTAGGCCCAAGGCTGCACTTCCATCCATGATTAGCAAAACCATGCAATTTGGGTCTAGTTGGAAGGTCATCAATGATTTCATCTGAACAAGACAATTAAGTAAGATCCCTCCAGGTGGAAGGAATAATTTTATAATTGGGTAATGACTTCATACCTTGTTGCTGGAATGCATTGGACTATACATTTTAGCAAAGATGATGCCAGCAACTGTCAACTGAAACAAAGAACCAATTATCGACCCATTCACTTTAGGTTACTCAGATGATGAATAAACTCTCAAAGACATGTTTAACGTTTACCTGCCGTTCAACAACATGTATATGCTCAAGAAACTGAGGAAAAACAATTACTTTCTCAGGCAGCACCTTACAAGACTCACTATTCTGTGTGGACCAAGCTTTCCGATGCACAAGAAAACTACAGTTGGCCTTAGAAGAATAAAGAAGCTCCTTGGTTTTATCTATTCCATCTACAGATTCACCAATTTTTCTGTTTGTTTCTTGTAAAACCTTCAATCGCTCTACTAAGTATGCAACTTTGCTGCTAGATGTTGACTGCCAGTCAGGGTCCCAATCATCCTGTAAAAGAGCACAAGTAATTCTAGAGCAGTAGTTGAAATAGATCATTTGATGTTAGTTAAAAATAATGGCATGCCTGTTTATATGATGGTTGTAGCTCAATAAGATCCTTGGGGACAGGCCACTTTGGATTTGGATTTTCTGGCCGAGCTATTGTTTCTGGAGATTGCATCTCATAAGGATATCCACAGCCAGGTAGAGTGCATCTTTCACTGTCCAGAGCAACACAATCAAGGCACAACATATGCCGACAAGGTGTAATAACAGGTAAACGACACCAATCTTCGCACCTAAATGTAGTAACAACAAAATGATTATTATCAGAAAATATCATCAGTTAAAATTTATATGCATCAATTACCTGAAACAGCAACAACCATTCAAAAGAGAATTCTTTATGAACCCATACTCTTGTGAAAGAGGATCAAGACCATGTTGCACCAGTATATCCATTGTTTCTTGTATATCCTGACCAGCATCTGTTACCTTGATATGTCCAGCTACACAACAAGATAGTCTGACATTCCTAATAGTGCTACTGCGGAACTTCCATTGTTTTGGGTTAGGAGTGACTCAACATGAGAAGGATCATTCCAGTCAGCCATTAAAATATTTCGTCGTACAGTAAGAACCAATTCATTGTAACTTGTTGCATGCTCTTCAGTAAAATGTAAAAAGATTATCTTTTTTATGCAAGGAGGTATGCTTTTGAGATCTATTTTCCTTGCACTAATCATAATCCGCTTAAGTAAATGAAAAAGGCATAACCTTCCCTCCTCCATTTGTGCTTCAAAAGGTCTAAGTATACCTGCTTCCCATGATTCCTGATTTTGACCATAAGCTTCATCATGAAGAAATTTGAGCATAGGTTGAAGATGAGCTACTTGGCTATTTGGGGTATTTGGAGTTGGTGTACCAGTAAGAATCCATCGACTTGCTGCAGTCAAAGAGACAGCCATCTGTAATTTGTTTGTCAAGCTGAGACTTGAGCCAAGCGTATGTCCTTCATCTAACATTATCCTAAGCCAGTGCACTTGCATTAAGACGCTCCACTTACGAGGGCCCCACTCTGCACTTAACTTGTTGAAGGTGGTTAAGACAACGTCATAATCCCATGCAAGATTATGGGCAGAAGGCTTTCTGTTATCGGCCCACACATAAGCACGTAGGTGACCAGGACTAACATGCTTCTGAATTTGGGTTATCCAGTGGTCAATCAAATTTGCTGGGACAACAATCAGGGTGGCTGTAGACAAATACAACCTAATTGAGTCCAATGGTTTAGTCAAAGCAATCCTGAGTGCTGTGGAGTCAAATGCCAAATTATCAAGTGAAGATGGGTAATACCATTTTATTGTACCATGCTCAAGCTTTCTTACAAGCCCAAATGCTTGAAATATTTTATGGTACCCCTGAGCTTCTCTTGTATATACTTCCCATTGTGCATTTAGAACTGGCTGTGTCAAACCATTTTTTTCCATCTCTTGGAGCTTGCTGTGTGAAAGATTGGCCAACTAATTTAAAGCCTTATTTGTTTCATGATTGATCAGTGAGAAATTATCCTTTAATACACTTGTGAGAAATGAGATGTTTTGCTTTTTCCCTTCTGCAGTTCTTTTTGTATAAAATCCAGGCAAATATGTAATTCTTGTCTTAGAGTCCCAAGACTCTTCTGGAGCACCACAGTTCTGATGTATTGGATCATTGTTCTGATAAGACCCCTTAGGGGGTTTTATCGTGGAAAAAGCAAAAGGAACGGAGGAGGAGCGGAAGTGGCAGAAGAAAAAGGGATAATGATCACTTCGAGGAGATCGGCCTCCTTGATCGCTTCGAGGGGATCGACCTCGTTAGTTTAGCCAAAAGACTGAATAATTCTTCATTCCCCTAAAGAAACAGTTATATCCCTATTTATAGAGTTCCACCTGGAGTTCCCCCAGGACTTGGACTCTTATTAACCGACTCGATAACCGATTCCTAACCAAATCATTAACTGACTCTCTTCTAGACAACTTCATAACATTATCCAAAGCATTATCCAAAGCTTAAAAAGTAAAAAAAATAAAAGGTTCATAACAATTCCGCCCCCTTCAAATCAGCCTTGTCCTCAAGGCTGAGCAGTATCAAATTCGGGGAGCTTCTCTTTCAACACAAGGTATCTGCAGCGCATCACAACTTGTTGATCAAGTAAGTACAGCCTCCACCTTTTGATAGTGTGAGCAACAGGTCGACCCTTTAGTGTAGTAGTCATTGGAGTCTTTTGGAGAACCTGCTCCATCCGATGGCTAGTGACAGTTGTGATCTTACTTCCGCGTCATCCATTTAGAATCACCTGCTTTCCATTAACAAAAAACTTCATTATTAGTTTAGAGAAGTTCTAGGAAATATCACCCAAGGTTGATAACCATTCGATTCCTAGCACCACTTCATAGTCTTCCAAGGGTAATAAAAAGAAATCCACGAGCAACTCTTGACCCTGCATAGTGAGCTTTATCTTTAAGCACTTGCTATCACAGGTTAGAATCCGTCCATCGACAACCTTTACTTCAAATTTATCACAGTCTTCGATGTGGTAGGATAATCGGGTGGCGACCTTTCTGTCCATAAAATTGTTGGTGCTACCCGTGTCAATCAAAACAGTGACAGACTAATGTTTCAAAGTTCCTTCAACTTTCATTGTTTGTGGGTTAGAGTAGCCGGCCAATGCATGCACTGTGTATGTGATAGGTTCAATATCTTCAGCAGTTTCTATACTTCCATGGTCGGAATCCAACTCTTATGCTTTTAATTCCTGCTTAATTGGCTCAATCATTAGGAGTTTTCCTTGTCTGCAACGGTGCTCCTCACTCCATTTTTCATCGCAATGCCAACACAACCCTTTTGCTAATCTTTCTCTGAGTTCTTCTCGAGTCAGTCTTCGAGTGTTAGGGTTTCGGTTGGGAGTAGATGGGATGGATGGCTTACTAATCACCTGTTTGTTGATACCCATGTTTGCAAGCTGTCCATCTATATTTTCATACTCCGATGGTCCAAACCGAACAAGAAGCCCCCTCTTGAATTGTTCCCACAAGAAAACTCCGTGACAGGTTTCATACCAATCATACCACTGAATTGGATCACCGTCTAACTGGATTGAGGCTATTTCCACCTTAGACTCCTCTGGGGTTCTGTGGAAACGAAAGAATTTCTCCGCCCTCGAAATCCAACCGGTTGGGTCTCCATCTTCCCATCTTGGAAATTCCACCTTAATACGTGGGTAGCCTGAGTTATATTCTCGGTGCACCTTTCCTGTATCTCCAGATCTGTTTAATGTAGAGTTTGAACTTCCATCTTATTGTAATTTGCCAAAAATCTCCAGTAGGCTTCTTTTAAACTCATTAAGGGTCTCTTGTAGTCGGTTGTCAATTCAGGTTTCTAATGTTTCCATTTGGTTCCCAATTCGAATTTCTAATGCCTCCATGTGGTTCCCAATTCGAAATTCTAATGCCGCCATTTGATCCCCAATTCGAGTTTCTAATGCTTCTATCTGGGCCTTCACTGGTTTGTCGGTAGCCACTGCGTAAGATTGTAGATTTGTAATTCTTAATTCTTGTTTCTGATGTCTAGTCAAGGGCATCCGTGCTGTAAGCGTGAATTTGCGGCAAGTGCAGCGTTTGTGGGAGAGGGCAGCAGCATAGTGGCAGCATCGTGGGGAGAAGGCTGCAGCGTTGTGGGCGGCTGCAGCAGTCGTGGCGGTTGCAGAGTTTGCGGAGGCAGCCGGCTCTTGCGACGGTCGTGGGAAAGCTCTATTTTGCCGCAGAACAGGGCTGTTGGAAGGCAGCGCTGGGGTGCAGCTGCAGCGGGTGCAGCGGACGTCGATTGCGGCTGCAACCCAAAGGGAGGCAGCGGCGTTCTACGGCAGAGGACGCAAAGCAGGGGAAGGCAGCGCTGGGGCGCGGTTGTGACCCCAGGGAAGGCAGCGAGGGGGACGAGCGTCGGGGCTGGATGGCAGCAATACCGTGGGGAGTCGCCGCGAGGAGGGGAAAGCGACGGCGTTCTGCAGCAGAGGACTCTGTTTCGCCACAGAACAGGGGCGGTGGGAGTGCGTGGGTTGAGAAGCAGCGGCGGTTGCTGGCCGGGAGGGCAGAGACGGTGATGGTCGCAGGCAGCGACGGCGGTGGAGAGGGGCAGCGATCGCGCGGCTAGATCTGCGTTGCCAAGGGAGTGACGGGGGCTGGGTTGGTCCGCAGGCCGGGGGGCAGCAGCGGCGGTCCCTCTCGGGCTACAGCAGCCGGGGA
This sequence comes from Musa beccarii, assembly GCA_024322285.1. Classification (NCBI taxonomy): domain Eukaryota; kingdom Viridiplantae; phylum Streptophyta; class Magnoliopsida; order Zingiberales; family Musaceae; genus Musa; species Musa beccarii. The sequence goes on from CM044397.1 coordinate 20,272,005, forward strand.
GATGACCGCAGGCCGGAGGCTGCGTCGGCGACGGTCGCGGGCTGAGCGCAGCGGCGGCGGAGGAGCGTGGCCGCCGGGGAGGTGAACGCAGAGGTGCGAGCTGCGTTCTTCTGCGTTTGCCCTTTCTCTCTCCTTTTTTTTCCCTTTTTTCCCCTTTTTTTTTTGATGATGATGGCTGCAACGAGGTTGCAGCGAAAACGCCGAGGATCACTGCTCTGATACCAAATGATAAGACTCCTTAGGGTTTTATTGTGAAAAAAGCGAAAGGAACGGAGGAGCGAAAGTGGCAAAAGAAAAAGGAATAATGATCACTTCGAGGGGATCGACCTCCTTGATCGCTTCGAGGGGATCGACCTCCTTGATCGCTTCGAGGGGATCGACCTCCTTGATCGCTTCGAGGAGATCGACCTCCTTGATCGCTTCGAGGGGATCGACCTCCTTTGATCACTTCGAGGGGATCGACCTCCTTAGTTTAGCCAAAAGATCGAATAATTCTTCATTCCCCTAAAGAAACAGTTACATCCCTATTTATAGAGTTTCACCTAGAGTTCCCCCAGGACTTGGACTCTTATTAACCGACTCGATTCCTAACTGAATCATTAACCAACTCCCTACTAGACAACTCCATAACATTATCCAAAGCTTAGAAAGTAAAAGAAATAAAAGGTTCGTAACACGTTCATACTGCAAAACCATGCTGCTGCAGTGTCAAGTGTACTTCTCTCGGATAGCTTTCGCCATTTTCTACAAGCATCACACTGAACCCATGTCTCACTAGAATCAGAACCAACAGTCTCTTTTCTTAGCTTCTTGTAGTTATTGCTAACAGCAGGAAACACAGGTTCCTGATTCATCAAATGTTCTCCTTTTGCAGCAGTTGATATGTTTGTGCAGCCAACAACTTTTCCTGCAGTCTTTATGTTGTTATCAGAGATAATACCCTTTCCATATTTGTTTAGAAGATTTCTCTTAACTCGACTCAAGCTTCTAGTACTTCTAACAATGCATGTTACAGGCATTGGACTTGATTTTGTGCAAGATAAAATATCCGACTTCCAACTAGAAGAATCTATCAATTCTGCTGTAAACTTAGAATCTATCGATCTGCATCTATCATGTGGGAAGGAACTTGAGATTTCAACTGAACTAGGTCTCAGCAGGCCCTAATTAAATTGGGTGTCACCCCTTCCTAAATTTTGTGCTATAGATCTTTTTCTTACTGACATAAAGTTAACTGAATTTAAAATATCAGCAACAAGTTCATAATAACCACATCTTTGGTCCATATTATGCATGCACCAGACTACATCTGCATTATGAGGAGGGTCAGCAACAGTTCCATGAGTTTTCAGGATAAGAGATAGTGCAGTTACAGTCTTCCCTAATCCTGGTTCATCACAAAACATTCCTCCATGGAAATCACATACAGTCGGAGCCATTTCAGTAGATAGTTCACCAGAAACAGAATTCATGTAAAGTGAAAATCCATCCACTGTTGAAAAATCTATGTATAGAGGATGTGCCAGAACAGCAGTATGGTGCTCACGTTTTAGCAACCACTCAACTGCTGCTTCCTGGTGAGGAAAAAGCTTTAGCTTCATACATGGCATGATATGCTTAGCCAAGGATCTTAGATGATGACAAGTGGCTGCAACATTTACAAGGTCCTTGGGGCCAAGTTGATTCAACACATTTGTCAAAACATCATCCGCAATATCCCAGATACCAGGACTTTCAAATTCGCCATCAGGCCTTATTCTAGTAGAGTAAATCTTCTTTTCCTTCCCAATGCTAGGTAAGCTCTTGAACATTTCATGAAGATCAAATAGATTCTTATTGTTAGAACCAGATAAAGTACAGCGCATCTTGCAGCCCAAGACATGACAATCAGAATAGTTCCAAATGGATTCATCATCCAACTTGCAAAAATCCTTGGCTTTCCAATCAAAGGTGAGTAAAGAAATTCTGACTTCCCAATTACAACTGTAGACAGACATTTGTAATTACTGTTAGCAAATAGTTAATTAACCATTCGTGGTTTCGCATGGATGGACATAAATCCGATCCAAATTAATTAATTCACTAGATAAACAAACTGTAATAAGAACAATATACTGATCAGGGAACACATGGGGCCTATACAAGCAAATTTGTTGCTAACATAAAATTCGGATCAAACATTTGATGACCAACAGTGTTTACTCAGTGTGGTGGAGGACAACAATCTAAGTGAGTTTTTACAATGATGCAAAGAAATATAAATGTATGTATGTATGTATATTACTTATATAAAATTATCAAAACTATATCAATCATGTGATGCAAATGATATCTTTCCCTGGAAAAAAAGCCATAAACTTTCACTAGTTATAACTGATATTAACTATGCAAACTCCAACAGGAGATAGATAGATCTCAAAAGGCATGAGCCAAATTCTTTTAATAGCAACAGGTAAACTTCATTTTGTTGATTCTGCTAGAGCATATCCTTCTATCAAGCGAATCAAGCAATTCCTCTCAACTTTTTCATGAGGTTTCATTGAACCAACTATTTAGCTTTCCATAACAGAAACAGGTTACCGGATAATATTGCCAATTCATCTTATTCACTAAATCATCTTTGGCAGAGTGAGAAGAGCAATTGTCCCTCTATGTTTAACTTTCCAACCAGTTACCCACATCTTGTCATACAATTAACCTCATAATGGGGAACCTATAAACAAATAGATAAAGTACTCAACAAGGAAGAAAAAGATTAATCTAAATAATATCATCATATTGATTTGTCTTTTAACTGCTAAACTGTAGCCAATCAGATGGTATCTTTTATTCAATGCCAGCATCCTGCCAAATTACTATTCAAGTTTGCTGGTGTCTTTCTCTGAACTCTATTAACTGACCAAAATAAATCTTAAATCGCTAATGTCTTCTAGCTACTGTCCCATAATTTTAAACTGTTTAAGTTTTCACTATTTTACATATTTACCAAGCTTTGTTATGATCATTTCTTTTGCACTAAATGTTTGTTAAACCTAACCAATAACTCCTCTTTAAAAACATAAATGATTGAATACGTCTGTTGTTAATGATTTCATTCTATATAAGAATCCTAGAGGTTCCAGTAAAAGGAATAAAACACATGATTACAGAATCAGCAGAGCGAGACAGGCTACCCTAATGAAAGGTTTGATTCTCATGGTAATTGGAAATGGGAATAAGCATAACAGAATATAATGCTTAAAGTTTTTCTATAAGTTAGAATCAGTTAAAAGGCTTATGACTATTAAATGGATCTCATGATCATATATTTATATTGACTATTAACTAGATCCTAGGGTCATAAGCACCATAACCGCATGTCCTTTCCTCAAAAGTCATCAAGATCATTGATCAGGATATTTAAGGTGTGGCATCATTGATTTCAACCCAAACCAAACCCAGACTTGACATGGGCACCTACCTTCCAAACTGAACCCCATCCCAAACCCAATTAAAGGGGACTTGAACCCAATTTATGTGGGTTGGCAAGACAATGGACCAAAATACCTGAACTGCCATCCTAGTTCATGCTAGGATTGCCAATGTATCCAAACCCGACTAATTACCTAGGTATCTGAACGCTAACTCATGTACCAACTTCCCTACCTGAACACATCATAAACCTAAGAAGAATCCAAGACTAATTTAAGCAGGTCAGACCTGAGTACTCAAAAAAACCCAATCCACTGCCATCCCTAATCAATGGTTAAAAAGGTCCATCCAGCATTGCTGACAAAATATACATGAAATAGGGCTAATTGGAGCCTTACCATTTTGGTAGGGACCACAAAATCCTTGAAACTTGAAAGGCTAGCCAATAGCAAGGTTTTCAGTACCAGTCGGCTTAAACAGAATCCATGTAAGTATTATCTAAGATTGATCATATGTTTCAACACAATCAATCAAGTCAGTTTTTTTCTCTTTTCCCACCTTTGTCAATCTCATCTAATTGAACCAATACATTCAATTGGACCGATTTAACCCAACCAATATTGAAACTGATACAAAAATAAATAATGACTAACAAAATTAAATAATATTAATAAATTTATTTACACTAATAAAATAATTAGATAAAATTAACTGTTAAAATAAAAGGCAAAAAAATGATGACAAAAAATAAAATATGGTAAAATCAAATCATTACTTGTAAAATAAAAATATATGTTTTAGAAATACTAATTTTGAAACAAATCAATAAATATTAAATATTAATTAAACCCAATGTCATTATAGTGACACTTCAAATATTAAAATAATTTTTCATCAATATTATTTTACCTATAATAACAAAAACCTTTTTTTTGGTCAAAATTCATTCTAGAATTTTATATAAAAGAAATTTTAAGCTTTCAATTCATGAAGTTATTCATGAAATGAGTGGATAATTGATAAAGAAAAATTAATTTATCACAATTTTAACTTTTAATGGACTCAAATTAATAAAAATATCATTTTAAGCTTCAAAAAATAAATCTGTCAAATCTCATCTTACACATAATTTCCAAGAGTTGTCAATTTAGATGTTTTTATCTTCAAATAATATGGTTTACAGTTATTTTAAATGAGCTCACAGACTTTTACACTTACATGTACCCCTATCAACCAGGGCGTGAACTAGATTGTTAAGATTAGGGTTCATAGTACTAACTTGTATCGCTCAATACAAGCGATACGTATCGATTCGACAAAGGACCAGTACGTGGACCGCCCTCTACCAGGCGGTACCATAACCAAATCCCGTATCGAGCGATGTAGGGTTTGTATCGGATAGTAATGATCAAAATCCGACCGTTACCGACTTGAGGGTGATACCATAACCTGACCCCGTATCGAGCGATACAGGGTGTGTACCAGTCGATAACGGTCGGATTTCATCCATTACCGGTCAAGGACTAAGATCACCCTATTTCAAAATAGGAAAGGGTTTTTAAACCCTTTCCTCCTCCCTTTTTCAACTCATATCACTCTCAATTTTTTCAACTCTCTCAAAATTATTCTCACTCACATCTAATAATTCAAATCATTTCATTGTAGATAATTCAATATTAATGGAAGGACGATTTAGAATATACCACAAAGCTACTCCCTAAAGCCCAAAACAGATATATGTCACTATTCTTTCCTAAATTAGATCATTTACACTAAATTTATATTTATTTCCAACTTAAAAATCCTAAACTAATTTTTTTCTATTTTTCAAGTATTTTGGAGCTATTTTTGATTTTTTTGGGCGTACCGTCAGTATGCCTTGATACGTATCATACCGACCATTGGTCGATACACCGGTACGAACCGAAATTGTAAACCTTGGTTAAGATATCTTAGTTGACTAAGCTAGATCGATTAGCTTAATCAAATCAGATTGGGACTCGAATCATGGGGAAGGGTTAGGGGTGGGGTTAAGGATGTTTAGATATTTTATTTGACTGACCCATATCTGGCTCAGTCAAATTAGAGTTGGACTTGAATCAGGAGAGCGGATGGAGTTTGTTAGTTCAGACTTGGGCCCGTTATAGCTAATAGAACCAGACTCAATACATTTGGGCTGGCCCAACGAACGCTTAGGCAAACCAATGCCCAAGACTAGGAGTTCGCATAAGCAGCACCCAAGCCTAAGTGCCTCCCTCAAATTTATTTGAGGCGCTCTAGACTCATCTCACCCAAGTGCCTAGACAAGTGTCGAAGGCCTCTTAACAACATTGGCTCAACTCCCCAAGGATGGCACACATGCAATTTTGATTTTCTTGGTTGATACAAAATTGCTATTTGTAGCTATTCATTATCATTTCTATTCTTTGATCTTATATAAAGAATCAAACTATTTTATCACATATACTATTTGAAAAGCACATCCTAGACATGGATAATAAATACTTAGTAACCAATCTTAACTAAACACATTACAAATAACATATACCAAAGATGGGAATATATACCTTGCCCCAAACTCAGGGAACACCAAGAGAATCATTATTAGTAAGGATAACAATTCCTATGGCCTTTAAAGGAGTATGTCAAAGCCCTGATTTTGTATATATTTAGTCCCGCACAACAAAATAGGGCACGCCATAATATAGGATGTACCATACCTCGCCAGTTACAAGGCCCTCATCAAACCTTGACCCATCTCCTAGACATCCACCATTGTTACCGCTTTGTCCGTCATCAAACTTTAGTCTCTTTCAGCTAATCAGTCAAAAGAGACAAAAATGTCATGATATTTCATGGGCCATTTGCCCTAATTGAAACCAAAGATAACATAATTTAACATTAGGATCATTTGACTTGGGGAACAAATATTCAGGATTACTTCTATTAATCCTTAGATTAGTGAGGACTAAAAACATATAAAGAGCTCTAACAAACATCAAGGCAAGATTTGGAATTACACCTAATTGTAATAAGAAGATCATCACCATACATAAGTAATGAGATTTTGATTCCTTTGAGATTAAAGGGAATGATTTTCTTGTGCCTAACAAAATTATTGAGAATATTGGATAAGACATGGTGAATTAGGATAAAGGGATAAGGAGAGAGGAGGTTTCCTTGCCTAATTTTCCTGTTACTCTGGAACCAATTAGAAGAATTACCATCAATGAGGCAAACAAATCTAGAGGATGAAACAAAAGTCATGGTCCACTGAAGAAAAACAGAAGATAAATACATTTTACTCAGGGTTTCAAAGATGTCAGACCAAGAAAATGTCAAAAAGGCTTCACGTTGATGAGAATAAGAGGAGATATTTAAAGTTGGGACTTGAATAAACAAGCTCATTGGTGACAAGGATATCATCATGAATATTCCTACTGCTATCGGGGACAAAAGCAAATTGTTCTTGGAACTAAGAGGATCAATTTTTAACTTAATTTCATCCGCAAAGATTTTATCAAGTGATTTATGAAGGAAATTGCAATAGGTCTAACGTCTACAACCTTTTTTATGTTGACTTTCTTGTAATGAACACCAAGTTTTCCCCAAATAATGGCGAAAGATCCCCTTGAATGAAAATTAAAGAAAGCAAGCAGCTCATCATTCTTGAAGGTATCCAAAAGTGTTTTAAGAACTGAGCAATTAAGCCATCTCTTTGTTATGAATAAACACTTTAAAGATTTAAGTTTCTGGTCTGTGAATGTGGTTTCTTATGAGCTTACACACGGTATGATCATGTTGTTGTATCGGGGCACAGCACTGGGACCTATGAACAAGTTCACTTGACATTACGATATCTAAAATTGGACGACTTCCAAGCAATTTAGAGGAAAAGAGGTCCATACCTTGCATGCTTGAACAGAGATGCAGCCAATGCCCCGGACCTGGGGAATTGCCAACCGGACCACACCGCAATGGGCAAATACAAGTCAATCAACACCACCTCCCTCACCTCGCCGTCCCCTCGAGCAGAAATCCTCACGACTCTGGCATCAATCTTCACGCACTTGTAGGCCGTGAGCGCCTGCAGCTGGTGGACTACGCTCATGCTCCCGTTGACCAGCCCGGCCACCTTCCGCCTCCTCCTCTTCGACGCCAGCGAGGGTAACGTCGCGGCGGCATTCTCAAATGCGGCTATGGTCCTCTCCGGAGTCGGCGTCGCGGCGGCGGCGTCCTCAGTTGCGGGCGGAGGCGCGGCGGTGCGGTCGGGCAAAGGCAGCAGGAGGACGCCTTCATCGGAGCGGAAGCCGACATTAGGTCCGTCGGAGAAAAGGGAGCAGGAGGCGCCGGGGGTTAGGGTTTGGGTGGGCGAGGGCACGGAGAGGACGACCTGAAGGAAGCCGCAAAGCTTGTGGTCGCTCTCCATAATAGAAGCCCGAATTGGAGTCGGGGGACGAGATTAGGGTTCCGAATGCTCGTGGCGTTCGGCTTTAGAAGACATGGAAGGAGGTAGCAGGCAAAATAAAAGGAAGGATAAGTGAAAGATGTAGGAGAAGGATACGACGCAAAGCAGAGAGGGCAAGCTTTGAAGAAGACGGGATGGGTGAACAACAAACGACGACGTGACGGACTGGAATCGGATCGAGCGAAGAGGCCCGACCGAACTCATGATCCGTTTGCGTTTTATTTTTGTTTAATATATTAGACGAAGAAATAACCCGTTAAGGATACCTTTGTAAACGATATATTTCACCGTTAAATTATAAATATTATATACATTGAGAGATTATTGGCTTATTATTCAATAAAAGCACATGTTTTTAAGTTTTTCGCGTATCCCATTTCCATAATGCGTAAAAAAGTTTTATATTTATAAATTGATCAAAATGCTTTTATTATAAAAAAAATGTTTTTTTTTCCAAATCTAATTGGGTTGGATCGAATTTTTAGTCGTTAGACTAAACTAAGTGTAGATTTTTTTAGATAATTATAAAGATATTTAAAGATATTTTATTAGGATTAATTTATAATTTTTAAATGTTCCTTCTTGATTTTTTTTCCGATCCGATTGGCTGATTCAATAAGGAGTAAAGTTATCCGATTGTCCGGTATTTAATGGAACCGTTGACTCCCCTCTTTTTATTTATTTCGTTTATATTTGATTAAGTCAAACCGTCACACTCAAAGTTAACCGAAAGGGAGTGATAGCATATTTGTTGCATGGGTTATCCGAGACTTTTGAATTACATTGAAACATATACTATATGTAATAAATATAATTAATTTCACATCAGCTGAGGAGAAACAAAACAGCACAAGTCAATCCAATATGATAATAAGATCAAATCAATCAAGATGATATTTCAACGCCAATATGATTGAATCGGTCCAATACACTATTAATTTAAATAGAAGAAGGCTTTGTAAAATTAAGAATATGGTAATCTTTTATCCTGTTTATGTGGTCACTTTTAACTTTATTTTTTTATACTTAAATTAAATCATTAAGGAGAGTACATTATCAATTAATCATCATGTTAATCATTATTGGACGTATAACTATAATATGGTATGTAGAAGAAAAAGATAAAATCATCCTCCACCACCTGCCCATATAGTTAAGGGTCTAAAATAAATAATTATGGGCTCTCTTTTTCCTTTTTATTGTGCACGTAGAGAAAAGTTCAAGAAAAAATTATTAGAGACAATTAGAGATAGGATCTTTACATAATATTTTATAAAATATTATAGTATTTTACTACTAGATATAAAAACTCATCTCTCACATGATGATGGGGGTTTATCTTTTTTGACTGTTTACGTTTGTTCATACATCTCGGGTTATTAATTTGAGTGTCAGAAAAATTGAATAAAATAATTATTTCTGACCTCAATTTTCACACGGATAATATATCAAAAGTTTGATGTTTCCATCTCGAATGTACTTTGAACAACAATATATATATACGAATCTGAATCATATCAAACTAATCATAAATGTCAATAATTTATTCCTTTGTTAACAATCAATAGTAAAATTAATAAAAAAATATTAAAAAATAAAATTTGGCGGTCTAGACACTTATAAATTGATTTTGGAAACTTGAAGATTTTAGGAAATGTGAATGCCACGTCCAATAATTTGTACTGTGATTTTGTAAAGAATTTTAAATTGAATGTGCCTACAACTTATTCTTTGACGAATGATAGAAGGATTGAATTATCAATTTGCCAAATAAATTAGTTTAAGTACTAACTCTGAAATGACAGCTAAAAGTTGGAGTAGACCTAATTTTTGTTTTCGTTTAAGAACAAGAGCGAGAACATAAACGGTTCTCACACGTTTAAGACGGACCGTTATCTTCTTACTCCGATATATCTGTTAAAACGGTTCCGAGTTCTGGGCTTGGACCTTTCGCACTCCGTGATCTATCCTTCCACGCGTAGGCTCAGCTGTGTCCTTCAAATCACCAAACAGCATACCAACGTTCTCTACTGGTTGCAACTGTTGCGTTGACTCTTGTGTGGACCCCACTTAGCACCCGATTTATCGTTGTTAGTCGTCGTGTTGACTCACTTGATACACAGAATCCGCACCCCTTAACTCGTTTGAATCGGTCTTCTCCACGTCATCGTCAAGATTCACGACAAAAGTCGTCCTATCCCATTTCGTCATCACCGCGGTGCTGGGTGGCTCGGTCTCTGCCTCCCTCGACTACTTCTCTTCCCTACTCCTTTCGATCGCCGATCCTTCTACAGCAATTGCTTTCCCTCCTAGCCGATTCACCATGCAGCCCGCGGATTCTTTCCCAAACTGTCGAGCTCATCTCCCGCCTCTTGTGTTAGTCATATATGTTCTATAAATCAATCACATGAGTGATGACACTTATGATTTGATATGTACTTTTTTTCTTTACGTATTATTAGATATTTTATCATTTTATTTTACGTGTTACATATATTGTGATGTCCTTGAATCTGTGCAATGAGAATCGGATCGTGATGAGATCATGATAATGAAACTGATTCACCTTTAAACACAGATCCTAAATTATTCTGATTATAAGTTACTCGAGAAGGACATCGAGATAGCCGGATATACTGGTGTGCTGTATACCCATCCATATGATTGAGGTAGCTGGCCTCATAGCTACTCGTGTGGGGACACCAAGGGTACGGTGTAGGTGCTCATCGGAGAATGAGTTCACTGATTGATCCGCCTACGAAATGTTGGATGGTTATTGATACCTCATGTCAGATAGCGATTTCGAAGGATTTTAATACTCTTTCCTGTCTGATTCTCCTCTTCTTATTTCCTCTTAGACTCACTTACACTCATGATATGTGGAGCTGTATCTAGCATAAATAAATGATTATGCAATGTTCCTCTCATGATGATCTCATCATCTAATATTATTGAATAACCATTATTCTCAAAAACTAATTTATATCCAATAACTGTCAAACATGAAATGGAAATAATATTTTTTATAATAGAAGGAACATAATAGTATGTATCTAATGCAATAATAGTTCCACCAGGTCGATGTAAAGTGATCTTGCCAACAGCCACTACAGCAACCTTTGCTCCATTGCCCATCTAATGCAATAATACACTACTGGGACTACAAAATCGCTGTCTGACGTGAGGTATCAATAACTATCCAGCATTCCATAGGCGGATCAATCAGTGAACTCATTCCCCAATGAGCATCTGCATTGTACCCTTAGTGTCCCCACACGAGTAGCTATGAGACCAACTACCTCCATCATATGGACGGGTATATAGCACACCAATCTATCCGGTTATCTCGATGTCCTTCTCGAGTAACCTATGACCAGGATAATTCAGAGTCTGTGTTTAAAGGTGAATCGGTCTCATTATCGTGATCTCATCACGATCTAATTCTCATTATACAGATCCAAGGATATCACAATATATGCAACACGCAAGATAAAGTGATAAAATGCCTAATAATAAGCAAAGAAAAAAATGCATATCAAGTCACAAGTGTCATCACTCATGTGATTGACTTGCAGGGCACATATGACTAGCAATCTCCCACTTGACCTAAAGCCAATCACTAACATGTCTGATCCCCATCAGACCTCTGTGACGCTCAAAGATAATCTGAGTCAATAGCTTTGTCAGTAGATCTGTAATATTATCTTCGGATGAAACTCTTTCCACTACTACATCTCTTCGGGCCACGATCTATCTAATAAGTTGGAACCTCCTCAGAACACTTCTGATGAGACCTGGGTTCCCTTATTTGAGTAATTGTCCCGTATTTGTCGTAATATAAAGGAATCAGCTCCTCGCTGCTTGGGATGACTCCTAGATCTGTGATAAACTTCTTCATCCAGACTCCCTCCTTTGTTGCCTCTATCGCAGTAATGTATTTCGCCTCTGTGGTCGAGTCAGCAATAGTGTTTTGCTTGGAACTCTTCCAGCATATTACTCCTCCATTCAGGGTAAACACATACCTTGAATTAGACTTGCTATCATTGACATCGGACTGGAAGCCCAAGTCCGTGTAGCCCTCAACCCTGAGGCTACTACCTTCATATACCAGTAAAAGATCCTTAGACCTTCTCAAGTACTTAAAGATACATTTTACTGCTTTCCAGTGCTCTAAGCCTGGATCTGCCTGATATCTGTTCATGACACTTAGAGCATGCGTTATATCAGGCCTGATATATAGCATAGCATATATGATAGATCCTATCGCTGATGTATATAGTATCATATCCATGTGTGTCATTTTTTTAGAGTCTTTGGGGACATACTCCTAGAAAGTGATATTTCATGTCTCATTGATATGAGACCTCTCTTGGAATTTTTTATGTCAAACCTTTTGACAATGGTGTCTATGTACCTGGACTGGGAGAAGCTAAGCATCCTCTTAGATCTATCTCTATAGATCCGTATCCCCAATATGCATGATGCTTCCCCTAAGTCCTTCATGGAGAAATGCCTAGATAACCAAGTCTTTACTGTGGAGAGCATTCCTACATCATTCCCAATGATCATGATGTCATCCACATATAATACCAAAAAGGTGATAGTCCTCCCACTTACTTTTCTGTACACACAATGCTCATCTTCGTTCTTAACGAAGTCATAAGATCTGATCGCATCATCAAATCTTATGTTCTAATTTCAGAAAGCTTGCTTCAATCCATAAATAGACCTAAGCAACCTGCATACCTTATCTGGGCTATCCTTAGACACGAATCCCTTAGGCTGTATCAGATACACCTCCTCCTCGAGGTTACCATTGAGGAATACAATTTTGACGTTCATCTGTCAGATCTCATAATCATAGTGTGCTGCAATAGCCAATAGAATTCAAATGGATTTTAGCATGACTACAGGTGAGAAAGTTTCGTTATAGTCAACACCTTTCCTTTGACGATACCTCTTAGCCACTAGCATTTCTTTATAGGTCTCTACATTTTCATCTACTTTAATCTTCTTTTTGAAGATCCACTTGCAGCTAATTGGTACAGTACCCTCGGGTGCATTAACTAGGTTCCAAACCTTGTTGGAGTACATAGAATCTATTTCTGAATTTATGGCTTCTTGTCATTTCCCGGAGTCTATGCTCATAATAGCCTCCTCGTAGGTCTGAGGATCAATATTCTCAACATCCTCTCTTCTGATATGTCCCACATATCTCTCAGGAGGATGAGATACTCTATTAGACCTACGTAAAGTTGGAATTTGTATGTTAGGTATCTGAACAGACTCTGGCTATGGAATGGTGCTTGAGCTAGGTTCTCCAACCTCACTTAATTCTATCATGCTCTCACTGTCGCCAACAAGAATATGTTCCTTCTTAAGGAACACTGCTCTCTTGGCTACAAAGACTTTTTGGTCCTCGGGGTGATAGAAATAATACCCACAAGTTTCCTTGGAGTATCCTACGAACTTGCACCGTTCTATTCTTGATTCCAACTTGTTAGGATTGTGTCTCTTAACGTGGGAAGGACAGCCCCAAATCTTAACAACCTTAAGATCGAGCTTCTTTCCATTCCATATCTTATATGTAGTAGATATCACTGACTTAGTTGAAATTCTGTTCAGAAGATAAGCTACGGTTTCTAGGGCATATCCCCAGAATGAGATGGGTAGATCGACGAAACATATCATAAAATGCACCATGTCTAACAATGTACAATTCCTCCTTTCTGATACACCATTAAGCTATAGTATATAAGGAGGTGTCCATTGGGATAAGATCTCATAGTCTTTGAGGAACTGGGTGAACTCTGTACTCAAGTACTCACCTCCTCGATCTGATTGAAGGGTTTTAATACTCTTTCCTGTCTGGTTCTTCACTTTTCATTTCCTCTTAGACTCACTTACACTCATGATATGTGGAGCTATATCTAGCATAAATAAACCATTATGCACTGTTCCTCTCGTGATGATCTCATAATCTAATATTATTGAACAACCATTTTCTCAAAAACTAATTTATATCCAATAACTATCAAATACGAAATAGAAATAATGTTTTTGATAATAGAAGGAACATAATAGCATGCATCTAATGCAATAATAACTCTGCCAGGCAGATGTAAGGTGACCTCGCCAATAGCCACTGCAGTAACCTTTGCTCCATTGCCCATCTTAAGGTCTATCTCGCCTCTATTCAATCTCCTAGGTCCTGCCAAAACCTGCAACGAATTACAGATATGATAAGCACTCCCGGTATCCAATACCCATGTGTTATCAAAGGATTCTGACAAATGAAGACTGATCATGAATATACCTGAAGCTTCTACAAGCTTCTGTTTCGCCCTCTCTGTAAGGTACTCTTTGCAGTTCCTCTTCCAGTGCCCATCTTTGTCGTAGTGGAAGCACTGAAATTTGTCCTTTGTTGGGTCTTTCTTGGCAACCTTTGTCTTACCCATTTTGCCCTTACCCTTGCCCTTCTTAAGGATCTTCTCAGCCTTCCTTTTCTTTCTGGTCTCACCAGCATAGAGAACTGGCTTCTCTTTCTTGATGGTGCTCTCTGCTTCTCTCAATATATTGAGGAGCTATGGGAGGTTCACCTCAAGTTTGTTCATATTAAAATTTATTATGAACTAAGAAAAGAAATCTGGTAGGGACTGAAGTACAAGATCCACACACAGGTTATCCTCTAGGACTATTTCTAGACCTGTAAGTTTCTCGATCCACTCAATCATCTTAAGGACATGGTTCTGAACCAGTGTCCCCTCAGTCATCCTGGCACGGAAAAGACTCTTCGATATCTCATATCGCTGAGTTCTTCCCTGTTCCTCAAACAGTTTGTAGAGATGCAGGAGTATGGAATTAGCATCCATATTTTCATGTTGTCTCTGTAACTCAGTAGTCATAGAGGCCAATATATAACACTTAGTAAGAGTGGAATCATCTAAGTACTTTACATAACGAGCGATCTCATCCTCGCTTGCCCCTTCGTCGGGCGTAGGGATCACTGTATCAAGGACATACGTGATTTTCTCCGTCATAAGAATGATTCTCAGATTGCAAAGCCAATTCGAATAATTTGGACCAGTGAGGCGGTTGACATCAAGTATGCCACGTAAAGGATTTGAAAGCGATATTTTTCTGAAATAAAAGACGTAGCAGAAATAAATAACATGCAGACTTTACAGAAATTTAAACAATTAAGATAAGGACTTCTATCTTAATGTATTCCCACTAATTTTTTGTGATATACACAACACCCTCCGATATGTGAATCGGAGACCCCCGACAGATCTCTAGTGGGGATCGGGATCCAATCGGCGTCTTAACGTAACCTCGAGGGACTCGACCAATCACGTTAAGCCTGTAAAGGTAGGCAACTCTTGCCAATCATAACTCCTTATGATTCCCATCCTGTTCGGCCTCCGAACCACCATGGCCTCGAGGGACTCGACCAACCATGATATTCGGTTAAGTCATCACCATCGTTACTAGATGAGTCTGATTCGGTGATATACTCTCGAGGGACTCGACCAAGCATACCATGTCCTCAGGTCACCAATGACATCTCTATGTCGTAGATAAGATAGCGAAACGTGATATAGGTGAGTCTCGAGAGACTCGACCAACTCAACCTTCACCGAGAATCGGTTCCTACCTATAACGATGGAAGGCCACGTGGGTCAATCTAATTGCCTCACGTTTACCGACTTAATATTATTAATAGAGGGAATTTTGGTTTGGTCTCCTAATATAATGTGTCACACACATATATATACGTATTTAACATATATATCTACATCGCATATAAATAAATAAATAAATATATATATATATATATCCAGTAGATGTATAACTAATCACACATCACATGAGCAATCACACTAGATGATCATGGACCACATCCTAATGTGATTAGGCCCGAGCCAGTGGGCACAATCACTCACATCAAGATCTATGTGTACTTCGGTGCATCTCTATGCCATGTGATCATCCATTTCACTTCGTCGGATTCGTCGGCATCTCAATGCATTTGCATGCATCGGATCATCCGTCTTGACCTCGTGGGTCCCACTACCTCTGCGCCTCCTCATGTAATTATAACATAATTATATGCACGCAAGCCCGACAATAAACGAGAAAAATAGAGGCTTGCAGACCCCAATAATAATAATCACATGTACACACATCACATTACAAGTCCATGATCATCTGTCCACATCATACATCACATGTATATTACTTTATAGGACTATTAGATAAAAAAATAAACATATTTAATTTTCTGAAATCAAGGACATAGAGGGATTTTCTGTATTCTTAGGGGGTATTTTGGTAATTCTATCAAAGGGGACATAATCTAAAATTTCTAAAATTTTGAGGGGCAAAACCATCTTTTGCCCTAAAACCCTAATCCCTCACCCTTATTGCGGAGTTGCGGCCGCCGCCACTCTGCCGGCGGTGTCCACTGCGGCCGGGCGCGCCGCCCCTGTTCGCGGGCGTAGCGCTCGCAAGTTGTTTGTCCGTCGGCGGTGTTGCCCCTTGCGGGTGCGCCCACACCTGCGGGCAGGTCGCCCGTAGGCGGTATTGACCTCGAATGGCTAGTTTGGCAGCATCCCCTTACGGTGCAGGGCCTATCGGCACTTCTCGCCTACGGCGAGCGCCGCATCGCAGCGACGCCGACTACTGGGCGAGGCCGCACCGATCGCTACCACTGCGGTAGCAAGGCGCAGCGGATCTTTGACGAGCGGCAAAGCAGCATTTGCCCTTTCGCCCTTCACGCCAACGATTTTGGCATCAAAAGTAGATCTAAAACACAACACACGCAGTTTAAGATCCGATCTTCGCACGAACAACCTGGCTCTGATACCATTGTTGGGAAATCCTTCAGGGGAGCGACATCACATGCGCAGTGGAAGAACAGAAAATAAAACCCCAGATTTTTCGTAGAAAGTTTTCGTCGTCGTGTGAAGATCGATGCATCAAAACAAATCCGCGAAACTGCATGTGTAAAAGAAGATACCTAGGGAGATCGTATATCCCTGAATTCCTACAGATCTGTGGGAGAGGATGAAAGAGGTCAAGCGTCCTCCTCTCTAGTGGTATCCACATGATAGGGATTACAATGATGCACACCTCTCTCTTAGGAGAGGAGAACAGGAGGTGGCTACCAAAAGAAACCCTCAGCCTATAGAGCTTTGGTTCCCTCCTATTTATAGAGGTCTCCTGAAAACCCTAATGGATCTTTTGTCATATTGGGTATTGGATCTCCATCCAATTACCCAAGCCTCTTAGATTAGTGGGTCTCTACCCAATAATCTCTTATTAGCAATTATTGGATCTCATCTCAGGATCCAATAATTCATGGGCTTAATGGATATCCAATAAGATATGGGGTTCAACGGATATCTCATATCCGAATCTCTACTCGTCGCAACACCTACCATATGTGTGTGACCCTCTAGGCCCAATATCGAGCTGGTCGTGAGTCATACTTATAAGAACTCCTTTTGACATAGTGAATTATTATTAATTCACCCAACTCATCGACTTCGGACGTACCAGGCCACTACGCCGCGGCCCCCAGACGATACAGGGGAATCCAATCTTTTGGACATATCTATCCTCAGTTACCATGTATCTATAGTCCCTCATCCATCCAATATCCCAGAGACCCTATACCGGGCACGGTGTTGTCAGGCCCATACGGTGTCTCCTCGAGTCTTGCTCTTGTCGGATTCTCCCGGAGAACTCTTTTTCTCTCAATTCGAATAACCTTGGTCAAGGATTTGTTCGAGCAAGAACATATAGAACCGGCTATACTAGATCTGGAACTTTCCAAACCTATAAGTTCGGTATCAAAGAGTGGAGTACTCATACAGGACATCCTTGGTGTCTCAAGTCTAAGGACCAGATACACTACTGAGACTACGGAATCACTGTCTGACGTGAGGTATCAATAACCATCTAGCATTTCGTAGGCGGATCAATCAATGAACTCATTCCCCAAT
This sequence comes from Musa beccarii, assembly GCA_024322285.1. Lineage (NCBI taxonomy): Eukaryota > Viridiplantae > Streptophyta > Magnoliopsida > Zingiberales > Musaceae > Musa > Musa beccarii. The sequence continues at coordinate 20,289,894 of CM044397.1, forward strand.
GAGCACATGCACTGTACCCTTAGTGTCCCCATACGAGTAGCTATGAGATCAGCTACCTCCATCATATAGATATGTATACAGCACACCAGTCTATCCGGTTATCTCGATGTCCTTCTCGAGTAACCTATGACTAGGATAATTCAGGGTCTATGTTTAAAGGTGAATCGGTCTTATTATCGTGATCTCATCACAATCCGATTCCCATTGCATAGATCCAAGGACATCACAATATATGCAACACACAAGATAAAGTAAAAAACGCCTAATAATAAGCAAAGAGAAAAGTACATATCAAGTCACAAGTGCCATCACTCGTGGTGATCGCTTGCAGGTACATTGACTAGGAGATACCTCATATCGCAATGATTCCATAGTCCCAATAGTGTATCTAGTCTTTAGTTGAGACACCAGGATATCTATATGAGTACTCCACTCTTTGATCTGGGACTTATTGGTTTAAAAGTTTCAGATCTAGTACAACCTGGACACGGGATGGTAGCCAACCTTACGAGCTATTAAGTATCAATAGAGGATCATTCTCAGATCATGAGAGGAATATCACATGTGTTCTTACTCGAATAAATACTTGGCCAAGGTTATTCAGATTGAGAGAGAAATAGTTCTGGAGTATATCAGACCTTTAGTTAAATTATTGGATCGTCCTTAAGATATGGCTTTAAGGGTACCATCAATGAGACTTAGGGTATCAATATCCATATGCGTAAATGGATATCCATATAATAATCTCATCTCGCAACACCTACCATATGTGTGATTGTACCTCTAGGCCGAACATCCATTGAGCCATAGTATATAAGGAGGTGTCTTAGTCACCTAGGATAAGATCTCCTAGTTACGATAAACCATTACTGGGTAATTCACAAACCAAACCCAGACTTCATTACCTACCTTCCAGTGCAGGCCAACTCCAATTAAAGGGGGACTTGAAACCCACTTACTACCCCCAGATATAGGGGGAATCCCAAGGGTTTTAATCAGTACCAATCCTGAACACATCATAAACCTTCCATTTAGCAGGTCAGACCTGAGTACTCAAACCCTTCCATCATAATCAATGGTTAAAAGGTCCATCCCTGACAAAATATACATGAAATAGGGCTAATTGGAGCCTTACCATTTTGGTATCGATCCATGAAACTTGAAAGGCTAGACAATAGCAAGGTTCTTCTCTTGTCTTAAACAGAATCCATGTCATTATCTAAGATTGATCATAGTTTCAACACAATCAATCAAGTCAGTTTTTTCTCTTTTTCCCACCTTTGCAATCTCTAATTGAACCAATACATTCAATGGACCGATTTAACCCAACCAATATTGAAACTGATACAAAAATAAATAATCTAACAAAAATTAAATAATATTAATAAATTTATTTAATAACTGTTAAAACATATAGAGTAAAATCAAATGCATCTCTAATTTTGAAACAAATCAATAAATATTAAATATTAATTAAACTTTCATATAGTGACATCAAATATTAAAATAAGTCAATATTATTTACCTATGATAACAAAAAGTCAAAATTCATTCTAGAATTTTATATAAAAGAAATTTAAGCTTTCAATTCATGAAGTTATTCATGAAATGAGTGGATAATTGATAAAGAAAATTCAATTAATATTAATTCAAATTAATAAAAATATCATTTTAATCAAAAAATAAATCTGTCAAATCTCATCTTACACATCTCCAAGAGTTGTCAATTTAGATGTTTTATCTTCAAATAATATAGTTTCAGTTATTTTAAATGAGCTCTGGACTTTTACACTTACATGTACCCCTATCAACCAGCATGAACAGATATTAAGATTAGGTTCATAGTACTAACCTCGCTCAATGGCAAGACGTATCGGATTGATGACGTGGATCACCTCTACATCAGCGGTACCATAACCAAATCGTGATCGGTGATGTAGGGTTTGTATCGGATAGTAATGATCTGAGCCTCGACTTGAGGGGTGATACCATAACCGACCCGTGATCAGCGATAAGGGTGTGTACCGGCCGATAACGGTGGATTTCATCCATTCTAGGTCAAGGACTAAGATCACCCTATTTCAAAATAGGAAAGGGTTTTTAAACCCTTTCCTCCTCCCTTTTCAACTCATATCACTCTCTAATTTTTTTCAACTCTCTCAAAATTATTCCTCACTCACATCTAATAATTCAAATCATTTCATTGTAGATAATTCAATATTAATGGAAGGACGATTTAGAATATACCACAAAGCTCTCCTAAAGCCCAAAACAGATATATGTCTTCTCATTTACACTAAATTTATATTTATTTCCAACTTAAAATCTAAACTAATTTTTTTTTCCAAGTATTTTCTATTTTTGATTTTTTTGGGCGCATCATCTCGATGTTGATACGTATCATCAACCGACCTTGGTCGATACCGTCTATCGAACCTAAATTGTCTTGGTTAAGATATCTTAGTTGACTAAGCTAGATCGATTAAGCTTAATCAAATCAGATTGGGACTCGAATCATGGGGAAGGGTTTGTGCCTTTGATGATCCCATATCCATTCAAAAGATTGAACTTGAATCCGAGAGAGCGGATGGAGTTTGTTAGTTGACTTGGGCCCGTTATAGCTAATAGAACCAGACTCAATACATTTGGGGCTGCGCTTAGGCAAACCTAATGCTCAAGACTAGGAGTTAGATAGCGGCACCCAAGCCTAAGTGCCTCCTCAAATTTATTTGAGCGCCAGAACTCATCTCACCCAAGTACCTAGACAAGTGTCGAAGGCCTCTTAACAACATTGGCTCAACTCCCAAGGATCACATGCAATTTTGATTTTCTTGGTTGATACAAAATTGCTATTTGTCTATTCATTATCATTTCTCTTATATAAAGAATCAAACTATTTTATCACATATACTATTTGAAAGCACATCCTAGACATGGATAATAAATACTTAGTAACCAATCTTAACTAAACACATTACAAATAACATATACCAAAGATGGGAATATATACCTTGCCCCAAACTCAGGGAACACCAAGAGAATCATTATTAGTAAGGATAACAAAATGGCCTTTAAAGGAGTATGTCAAAGCCCTGATTTTGTATATATTTAGTCCCGCACAACAAAATAGGGCACGCCATAATATAGGATGTACCATACCTGCCAGTTACTAAGGCCCTCATCAAACCTTGACCCATCTCCTAGACATCCAGAGTTACCGCTTTGTCCGTCATCAAACTTTAGTCTCTTTCAGCTAATCAGTCAAAAGAGACAAAAATGTCATGATATTTCATGGGCCATTTGCCCTAATTGAAACCAAAGATAACATAATTTAACATTAGGATCATTGACTTGGGAACAAATATTCAGGATTACTCTTAGATTAGTGAGGACTAAAACATATAAAGATCAAGGCAAGATTTGAATTACACCTAATTGTAATAAGAAGATCATCACCATACATAAGTAATGAGATTTTGATTCCTTTGAGATTAAAGGGAATGATTTTCTTGTGCCTAACAAAATTATTGAGAATATTGGATAAGACATGGTGAATTAGGATAAAGGGATAAGAGAGAGGAGGTTTCCTTGCCTAATTTTTGTTACTCTGGAACCATTAGAAGAATTACCATCAATGAGGAAACAAATCTAGAGGATGAAACAAAAGTCATGGTCCACTTGAAGAAAAACAGAAGATAAATACATTTTACTCAGGGTTTCAAAGATGTCAGACCAAGAAAATGTCAAAAGGCTTCACGTTGATGAGAATAAGAGGAGATATTTAAAGTTGGGACTTGAATAAACAAGCTCATTGGTGACAATGATATCATCATGAATATTCCTACTGCTATCGGGGACAAAAGCAAATTGTTCTTGGAACTAAGAGGATCAATTTTTAACTTAATTTCATCCGCAAAGATTTTATCAAGTGATTTATGAAGGAAATTGCAATAGGTCTAACGTCTACAACCTTTTTTATGTTGACTTTCTTGTAATGAACACCAAGTTTTCCCCAAATAATGGCGAAAGATCCCTTGAATGAAAATTAAAGAAAGCAAGCAGCTCATCATTCTTGAAGGTATCCAAAAGTGTTTTAAGAACTGAGCAATTAAGCCATCTCTTTGTTATGAATAAACACTTTAAAGATTTAAGTTTCTGGTCTGTGAATGTGGTTTCTTATGAGCTTACACGGTATGATCATGTTGTTGTATCGGGCACAGCACTGGGACCTATGAACAATTTGACATTACGATATCTAAAAACGACTTCCAAGCAATTTAGAGGAAAAGAGGTCCATACCTTGCATGCTTGAACAGAGATGCAGCCAATGCCCTGGACCTGGGAATTGCCAACCGGACCACACCGCAATGGGCAAATACAAGTCAATCAACACCACCTCCCTCACCTCGCCGTCCCCTCGAGCAGAAATCCTCACGACTCTGGCATATCTTCACGCACTTGTAGGCCGTGAGCGCCTGCAGCTGGTGGACTATCATGCTCCGTTGACCAGCCCGGCCACCTTCCGCCTCCTCCTCTTCGACGCCAGCGAGGGTAACGTCGCGGCGGCATTCTCAAATGCGGCTATGGTCTCTCCGGAGTCGGCGTCGCGGCGGCGGCGTCCTCAGTTGCGGGCGGAGGCGCGGCGGTGCGGTCGGGCAAAGGCAGCAGGAGGACGCCTTCATCAGGCGGAAGCCGACATTAGGTCCGTCGGAGAAAAGGAGCAGGAGGCGCCGGGGTTAGGGTTTGGGTGAGCGAGGGCACGGAGAGGACGACCTGAAGGAAGCCGCAAAGCTTGTGGTCGCTCTCCATAATAGAAGCCCGAATTGGAGTCGGGGACGAGATTAGGGTTCCGAATGCTCGTGGCGTTCGGCTTTAGAAGACATGGAAGGAGGTAGCAGGCAAAATAAAAGGAAGGATAAGTGAAAATGTAGGAGAAGGATACGACGCAAAGCAGAGAGGGCAAGCTTTGAAGAAGACGGGATGGGTGAACAACAAACGACGACGTGACGGACTGGAATCGGATCGAGCGAAGAGGCCCGACCGAACTCATGATCGTTTGCGTTTTATTTTTGTTTAATATATTAGACGAAGAAATAACCCGTTAAGGATACCTTTGTAAACGATATATTTCACCGTTAAATTATAAATATTATATACATTGAGAGATTATTGGCTTATTATTCAATAAAAGCACATGTTTTTAAGTTTTTCGCGTATCCCATTTCCATAATGCGTAAAAAAGTTTTATATTTATAAATTGATCAAAATGCTTTTATTATAAAAAATGTTTTTTTTTTCCAAATCTAATTAGGTTGATCGAATTTTTAGTCGTTAGACTAAACTAAGTGTAGACTGATATTTAAAGATATTTAAAGATATTTTATTAGGATTAATTTATAATTTTAAATGTTCCTTCTTGATTTTTTTTTCCGATCCGATTGGCTGATTCAATAAGGAGTAAAGTTATCCGATTGTCCAGTATTTAATGGAACCGTTGACTCCCTCTCTTTTATTTATTTCGTTTATATTTGATTAAGTCAAACCGTCACACTCAAAGTTAACCGAAAGGGAGATAGCATATTTGTTGCATGGTTATCCGAGACTTTTGAATACATTGAAACATATACTATATGTAATAAATATAATTAATTTCACATCAGCTGAGGAGAAACAAAACAGCACAAGTCAATCCAATATGATAATAAGATCAAATCAATCAAGATGATATTTCAACGCCAATATGATTGAATCGGTCCAATACACTATTAATTTAAATAGAAGAAGGCTTTGTAAAATTAAGAATATGGTAATCTTTTATCCTGTTTATGTGGTCACTTTTAACTTTATTTTTTTATACTTAAATTAAATCATTAAGGAGAGTACATTATCAATTAATCATCATGTTAATCATTATTGGACGTATAACTATAATATGGTATGTAGAAGAAAAAGATAAAATCATCCTCCACCACCTGCCCATATAGTTAAGGGTCTAAAATAAATAATTATGGGCTCTCTTTTTCCTTTTTATTGTGCACGTAGAGAAAAGTTCAAGAAAAAATTATTAGAGACAATTAGAGATAGGATCTTTACATAATATTTTATAAAATATTATAGTATTTTACTACTAGATATAAAAACTCATCTCTCACATGATGATGGGGTTTATCTTTTTGATTTTACGTTTGTTCATACATCTCGGGTTATTAATTTGAGTGTGAGAAAAATTGAATAAAATAATTATTTCTGACCTCAATTTTCACACGGATAATATATCAAAAGTTTGATGTTTCCATCTCGAATGTACTTTGAACAATTATATATATACGAATCTGAATCATATCAAACTAATCATAAATGTCAATAATTTATTCCTTTGTTAACAATCAATAGTAAAATTAATAAAAAAATATTAAAAAATAAAATTTGGCGGTCTAGACACTTATAAATTGATTTTGGAAACTTGAAGATTTTAGGAAATGTGAATGCCACGTCCAATAATTTGTACTGTGATTTTGTAAAGAATTTTAAATTGAATGTGCCTACAACTTATTCTTTGACGAATGATAGAAGGATTGAATTATCAATTTGCCAAATAAATTAGTTTAAGTACTAACTCGGAAATGACAGCTAAAAGTTGGAGTAGACCTACTTTTTGTTTTCGTTTAAGAACAAGAGCGAGAACATAAACGGTTCTCACACGTTTAAGACGGACCGTTATCTTCTTACTCCGATATATCTGTTAAAACGGTTCCGAGTTCTGGGCTTGGACCTTTCGCACTCCGTGATCTATCCTTCCACGCGTAGGCTCAGCTGTGTCCTTCAAATCACCAAACAGCATACCAACGTTCTCTACTGGTTGCAACTGTTGCGTTGACTCTTGTGTGGACCCCACTTAGCACCCGATTTATCGTTGTTAGTCGTCGTGTTGACTCACTTGATACACAGAATCCGCACCCCTTAACTCGTTTGAATCGGTCTTCTCCACGTCATCGTCAAGATTCACGACAAAAAGCCGTCTATCCCATTTCGTCATCACCGCGGTGCTGGGTGGCTCGGTCTCTGCCTCCCTCGACTACTTCTCTTCCCTACTCTCGATCGCCGATCCTTCTACAGCAACTGCTTTCCCTCCTAGCCGATTCACCATGCAGCCCGCGGATTCTTTCCCAAAGCCTGTAAGAGCTCATCTCCGCCTCTTGTGTTAGTCATATATGTTCTATAAATCAATCACATGAGTAATGACACTTATGATTTGATATGTACTTTTTTTTTACGTATTATTAGATATTTTATCATTTTATTTTCGTGTTACATATATTGTGATGTCCTTGAATACATGCAATGAGAATCGGATCGTGATGAGATCATGATAATAACCGATTCACCTTTTAAACTGAATCCTAAATTATTCTCGATTATAAGTTACTTTCGAGAAGGACATCGAGATAGCCGGATATAATATACCCATCCATATGATTGAGGTAGTTGGCCTGTCATAGCTACTCGTGTGGGGACACCAAGGTGTAGGTGCTCGTCGGAGGAATGAGTTCATGATTGATCGCCTACTGAAATGTTGGATGGTTATTGATACCTCATGTCAGGATATAAGCGATTTTGAAGGATTTTAATACTCTTTCTGTCCGATTCTCCTCTTCTTATTTCCTCTTAGACTCACTTTACACTCATGATGATATGTGAGTGTATCTAGCATAAATAAATGATTATGCGATGTTCCTCTCATGATGATCTCATCATCTAATATTATTGAATAACCATTATTCTCAAAAACTAATTTATATCAATCTATCAAACATGAAATGGAAATAATATTTTTGATAATAGAAGGAACATAATAGTATGTATCTAATGCAATAATAGTTCCACCAAATAGTCGATGTAAAGTTACCACTACAAAGAACCTTTGCTCCATTGCCCATCTAATGCGATAATACACTCTTTGGGACTACAAAATCATTGTCTATCGTGAGGTATCAATAACTATCCACATTCCGTGGCGGATCATCTAAGGGGTGAACTCATTCCCCGATGAGATCTGCGATTGTACCCTTAGTGTCCCCACACGAGTAGCTATGAGACCAACCACCTCCATCGTATGGGCGGGTATATAGCACACAATCTATCCAGGTTATCTCGATGTCCTTCTCGAGTAACCTATGACCGGATAATTCGAGTCCGTGTTTAAAGGTGAATCGGCTCATTATCGTGATCTCATCACGATCTAATTCTCATTATCTGAGATCGAGGATATCACAATATATGCAACACGCAGATAAAGTGATAAAATGCCTAATAATAAGCAAAGAAAAAATGCATATCAAGTCACAAGTGTCATCACTCATGTGATTGACTTGCAGGCACATATGACTAGCAATCTCCCACTTGACCTAAAGCCAATCACTAACACGTATGCAGTCCCCATCGGACCTCAGACGCTTCAAAGATAATCTGAGTCGATAGCTTTGTCATTAGATCTCGTAAGTGATGAAACTCTTTCCACTACTACATCTCGCCACGATCTATCTAATAAGTTGGAACCTCCTCGAGAACACTTCGATGAGACACAGGTTCCCTTATTTGAGTAATCGTCCGTATTTGTCGTAATATAAAGGAATCGGCTCCCATTTGCTTGGGATGACTCCTAGATGTGATAAACTTACGTCGAGACTCCCTCCTTTGTTGCCTCTATCGCAGTAATGTATTTCGCCTCTGTGGTCGAGTCAGCAATAGTGTTTTGCTTGGAACTCTTCCAGCATATTACTCCTCCATTCAGGGTAAACACATACCTTGAATTAGACTTGCTATCATTGACATCGGATGGAAGCCCAAGTCGTGTAGCCTGACCACGAGGCTACTACCTTCATATACCAAGATAAAAGATCCTTAGACCTTCTCAAGTACTTAAAGATACATTTTACTGCTTTCCAGTGCTCTAAGCCTGGATCTGCCTGATATCTGTTCATGACACTTAGAGCATCGTTATATCAGGCCTGATATATAGCATAGCATATATGATAGATCCTATCGCTGATGTATATAGTATCATATCCATGTGTGTCATTTTTTTAGAGTCTTTGGGGACATACTCCTAGAAAGTGATATTTCATGTCTCATTGATATGAGACCTCTCTTGGAATTTTTATGTCAAACCTTTTTTGACAATGGTGTCTATGTACAGTAATTTGGGAGAAGCTTAAGCATCCTCTTAGATCTATCTCTATAGATCAGTATCCCCAATATGCATGATGCTTCCCCTAAGTCCTTCATGGAGAAATGCCTAGATAACCAAGTCTTTACTGTGGAGAGCATTCCTACATCATTCCCAATGATCATGATGTCATCCACATATAATACCAAAAGGTGATAGTCCTCCCACTTACTTTTCTCACACACACAATGCTCGTCTTCGTTCTTACTTGAAGTCATAAGATCTGATCGCATCATCAAATCTTATGTTCTAATTTTGAAAGCTTGCTTGATCCATAAATAGACCTAAGCAACCTGCATACCTTATACAGGCTATCCTTAGACCACGAATCCCTTAGGTCATCGGATACACCTCCTCCTCGAGGTTACCATTGAGGAATACAATTTTGACGTTCATCCATCGATCTCATAATCATAGTGTGCTGCAATAGCCAATAGAATTCAAATGGATTTTAGCATGACTACGGTGAGAAAGTTTAGTTATAGTCAACACCTTTCCTTTGACGATACCTCTTAGCCACTAGCATTTCTTTATAGGTCTCTACATTTTCATCTACTTTAATCTTCTTTTGAAGATCCACTTTGCAATAATTGTACAGTACCCTCGGGTGCATTAACTAGAGTTCAAACCTTGTTGGAGTACATAGAATCTATTTACGAATTTATGGCTTCTTGTCATTTCAGAGTCTATGCTCATAATAGCCTCCTCGTAGTCGAGGATCAATATTCTCAACATCCTCTCTTCGATATGTCCCACATATCTCTCGGGAGGATGAGATACTCTATTAGACCTAACGTAAAGTTGGAATTTGTATGTTAGGTATGAGCAGGACTCGGCTATGGAATGGTGCTTGAGCTAGGTTCTCCAACCTCACTTAATTCTATCATGCTCTCATGTCGCCTGACAAGAATATGTTCCTTCTTAAGGAACACTTGCTCTCTTGGCTACAAAGACTTTTTGGTCCTCGGGGTGATAGAAATAATACCCACAAGTTTCCTTGGAGTATCCTACGAACTTGCAGATTCTATTCTTGATTCAACTTGTTAGGATTGTGTCTCTTAACGTGGGAAGCCCCAAATCTTAACAACCTTAAGATCGAGCTTCTTTCCATTCCATATCTTATATGTAGTAGATATCACTGACTTAGTTGAAATTCTGTTCAGAAGATAAGCTACGGTTTCTAGGGTATATCCCCAGAATGAGATGGGTAGGATCGATTTAAATGAAACATATCATAAAATGCACCATGTCTAACAATGTACAATTCCTCCTTTCTGATACACCATTAAGCTATAGTATATAAGGAGGTGTCCATTAGGATAAGATCTCATAGTCTTTGAGGAACTGGGTGAACTCTGTACTCAAGTACTCACCTCCTCGATCTGATCGAAGGGTTTTAATACTCTTTCTGCTGGTTCTTCACTTTTCATTTCCTCTTAGACTCACTTACACTCATGATATGTGGAGCTATATCTAGCATAAATAAACCATTATGCCTTTGTTCCTCTCGTGATGATCTCATAATCTAATATTATTGAACAACCATTTTCTCAAAAACTAATTTATATCCAATAACTATCAAATACGAAATAGAAATAATATTTTTGATAATAGAAGGAACATAATAGCATGCATCTAATGCAATAATAACTCTGCCAGGCAGATGTAAGGTGACCTCGCCAATAGCCACTGCAGTAACCTTTGCTCCATTGCCCATCTTAAGGTCTATCTCGCCTCTATTCAATCTCTAGGTCTGCCAAAAACTCGCAACGAATCTGAGATATGATAAGCACTCCCGGTATCCAATACCCATGTGTTATCAAAGGATTCTGACAAATGGAGACTGATCATGAATATACCTAAAGCTTCTACAAGCTTCTGTTTCGCCCTCTCTGCAAGGTACTCTTTGCAGTTCCTCTTCCAGTGCCCATCTTTGTCGTAGTGGAAGCACTGAAATTTGTCCTTTGTTGGGTCTTTCTTGGCAACCTTTGTCTTACCCATTTTGCCATTACCCTTGCCCTTCTTAAGGGTCTTCTCAGCCTTCCTTTTCTTTCTGGTCTCACCAGCATAGAGAACTGGCTTCTCTTTCTTGATGGTGCTCTCTGCTTCTCTCAATATATTGAGGAGCTATGGGAGGTTCACCTCAAGTTTGTTCATATTAAAATTTATTATGAACTAAGAAAAGAAATCAGTAGGACTGAAGTACAAGACGAGGTTATCCTCTAGGACTATTTCTAGACTCGTAAGTTTCTCGATCCACTCAATCATCTTAAGGACATGGTTACGAACGGTGTCCCCTCGATCATCTGGCACGGAAAAAGACTCTTCGATATCTCATATTTGAGTTCTTCCTGTTCCTCAACAGATTTGTAGAGATGCAGGAGTATGGAATTAGCATCCATATTTTCATGTTGTCTCTGTAACTCAGTAGTCATAGAGGCCAATATATAACACTTAGTAAGAGTGGAATCATCTAAGTACTTTACATAACGAGCGATCTCATCCTCGCTTGCCCCTTCGTCAGGCGTAGGGATCAACGTATCAAGGACATACGTGATTTTCTCGTCGAATGATTCTCAGTTAAGCCAATTCGAATAATTTGGACCAGTGAGGCGGTTGACATCAAGTATGCCACGTAAAGGATTTGAAAGCGATATTTTTCTGAAATAAAAGACGTAGCAGAAATAAATAACATGCAGACTTTACAGAAATTTAAACAATTAAGATAAGGACTTCTATCTTAATGTATTCCCACTAATTTTTTGTGATATACACAACACCCTCCGATATGTGAATCGGAGACCCCCGGCGGATCTCTAGTGGTGATCGGGATCCAATCGGCGTCTTAACGTAACCTCGAGGGACTCGACCAATCACGTTAAGCCTGTAAAGGTAGGCAACTCTTGCCAATCATAACTCCTTATGATTCCCATCCTGTTCGGCCTCCGAACCACCATGGCCTCGAGGGACTCGACCAACCATGATATTCGGTTAAGTCATCACCATCGTTACTAGATGAGTCTGATTCGGTGATATACTCGAGGGACTCGACCAAGCATACCATGTCCTCAGGTCACCAATGACATCTCTATGTCGTAGATAAGATAGCGAAACGTGATATAGGTGAGTCTCGAGAGACTCGACCAACTCAACCTTCACCGAGAATCGGTTCCTACCTATAACGATGGAAGGCCACGTGGGTCAATCTAATTGCCTCACGTTTACCGACTTAATATTATTAATAGAGGGGATTTTGGTTTGGTCTCCTAATATAATATGTCACACACATATATATACGTATTTAACATATATATCTACATCGCATATAAATAAATAAATAAATATATATATATCTAGTAGGTGTATAACTAATCACACATCACATGAGCAATCACACTAGATGATCATGGACACATCCTAATGTGATTAGGCCAGAGCCATGGGCACAATCACTCACATCAAGATCTATGTGTACCCGGTGCATCTCTATGCCATGTGATCATCCATTTCACTTCGTCGGATTAAATCGGCATCTCAATGCATTTGCATGCATCGGATCATCCGTCTTGACCTCGTGGGTCCCACTACCTCTGCGCCTCCTCTTGTAATTATAACATAATTATATGCACGCAAGCCCGACAATAAACGAGAAAAATAGAGGCTTGCAGACCCCAATAATAATAATCACATGTACACACATCACATTACAAGTCCATGATCATCTGTCCACATCATACATCACATGTATATTACTTTATAGGACTATTAGATAAAAAAATAAACATATTTAATTTTCTGAAATCAAGGACATAGAGGGATTTTCTATATTCTTAGGGGGTATTTTGGTAATTCTATCAAAGGGGACATAATCTAAAATTTCTAAAATTCTGAGGGGCAAAACCATCTTTTGCCCTAAAACCCTAATCCCTCACCCTTATTGCGGCGAGCCGCAGCGCCATCGGCCTCGTAAGTTGTTTGTCCGGCCGGTGGTGTCCAACTGAGCAGTAAGGCATGTGCTTGGGGCTAAGCGTGGCGGCAACGCCCCTTCTGGTGCGGCGCATTGTGGCGTACAGCGCTCGCAGAAGTTGTTTGTCGTCGGCGGGTGTTGCCCCGATTTTGGCATCAAAAGTAGGTGCGCGAGTTTAAGCCCACACTGGCGGCGGTCGCCGTAAGCGGCGTTGACCTTTGTGAAGGCGGGCTAGCATGGTAAAAAGGCTAGGGGACCTTGCCCCTTACTGGTGAAAGCGCTCCTATCGGCACCCCTAGGGATTCTGATGCGCTTAGCGCGCAGTATCAGCGACGCCGACTCTATAGGCAGGCTGCCACATCGATGGCTACTGGACTCCATGCCAGTAGCAAGGCTGCAATGCTGAATCTGGATCTCGTCTCGGGATCCAATAATTCGTGAATGGGCTTAATGGATATCGATAAGATGGCGCAGCGATTGCTTACTTATGCCCTTTCTAATCTCGCAACCTTCACGCCAGGCGATTTTGGCATCAAAAGTAGATCTAAAACACAACACACGCAGATTTAAGATCCGATCTTCATACGAACAACTGGCTCAAGGACGATACCAGGCTATTGTTGGGAAATCCTTCAGGGCTGGAGCGACTCATCACATGCGCATGATGGAAGAACATCAAAATAAAACCCCTGATTTTTCGTCAAGAAAGTTTTCGCATGCCTTTGTAAATCGTGTGAAGATCGATGCATCAAAACAAATCGCAATGCTGCATGTAAAAGAAGATACCTAGGAGATCGTATATCCTCGAATTCCTCACAGATCTGTGGGAGAGGATGAAAGAGGTCAAGCGTCCTCCTCTAGTGTATCTAGTCTTTAGACTTGAGACACCAGGATAGTGGTATCCACATGAGATCTAGTACAATAGGTCGGCTGGGAGTGGTAGCCAACCTTACGAGGGATTACAATGATGCACATCTCTTAGGAGAGGAGAAACAGGAGGTGGCTACCAAAAGAAACCCTCCTATAGAGCTTTGGTTCCTCCTATTTATAGAGGTCTCTGAAAACCCTAATGGATCTTTTGTCCTATTGGGTATTGGATCTCCATCCAATTACCCAAGCCTCTTAGATTAGTGGGTCTCTACCCAATAATCTCTTATTAGCAATTATTGATCTCATCTCAGATGGATAATTCATGGGCTTAATGGATATCCAATAAGATATGGGGTTCAGCTAAGTCCGTGATATCTCATATCCGAATCTCTACTCGCACCCGACAACACCTACACATATGTGTGTGACCCTCTAGGCCCAATATCGATGGTCGTGAGTCGTACTTATAAGAACTCCTTTTGATATAGTGAATTATTATTAATTCACCCAACTCATCGACTTCGGATGTACCAGGCCACTACGCGCGCGGTGGGCCCCAGCAAAGGCGATACAGGGAATCAACTTTGGACATATCTATCCTCGATACCATGTATCTATAGTCCTCATCCATCAATATCCCAAAGTGAGACCCTATCACCGGCACGGTGTTGTCAGAGCCCATACTGGTGTCTCCTCGAGTCTTGCTCTTGTCGGAGGCTTGGTGCTTTCTCAGGAGAACTCTTTTTTCTCTCAATTCGAATAACCTTGGTCAAGGATTTGTTCGAGCAAGAACATATACTTGGTGGGAACCGGCTATACTAGATCTGAAACTTTCCAAACCTATAAGTTCGGTATCAAAGAGTGGAGTACTCATACGGGACATCCTTGGTGTCTCAAGTCTAAGGACCGGATCACTCGAGACTACGGAATCAGTCGACATGATGATCGTGAGGTATCAATAACCATCTAGCATTTATCCCGTGAGCGGATCAATCAATGAACTCATTCCCCAAAGAGCACATGACCTTTGTAGGCCCTTAGTGTCCCCATACGAGTAGCTATGAGATCAGCCTACCTCCATCATATAGATATGTATATCAAGACACCGATCTATCCTGGTTATCTCGATGTCCTTCTCGAGTAACCTATGACTAGATAATTCGAAGGTCTATGTTTAAAGGTGAATCGGTCTTATTATCGTGATCTCATCATTAATCCGATTCCCATTGCGGTGATAGATCCAAGGACATCACAATATATGCAACACACAAGATAAAGTAAAAAACGCCTAATAATAAGCAAAGAGAAAAGTACATATCAAGTCACAAGTGCCATCACTCGTGTGATTGGCTTGCAGGGTACATATGACTAGCAGATACCTCATATCAGACAGCGATTCCATAGTCCCAATAGTGTATCTAGTCTTTAGACTTGAGACACCAAGGATATCCTATATGAGTACTCCACTCTTTGATACCGGACTTATTGGTTTAAAAAGTTTCAGATCTAGTACAACCGGTCACTGGGAGTGGTAGCCAACCTTACGAGGGCTATTAAGTATCAATAGAGGATCATCCGCTCTCGGTATCATGAGAGGAATATCACATGTGTTCTTACTCGAATAAATACTTGGCCAAGGTTATTCAGATTGAGAGAGAAATAGTTCTCATTGGGGAGAATCCAGTGTGAAAGCGACAGAGCGGGAAGGAGACTCGAAGGAGAGACCAGGTATGTGACACCATGTGACACCATGTATAGGGTCTCTGGGATATTAGATGGATGAGGGATTATAGATACATGATAACTGAGGACAAATAGGTCCAAAGGATTGGATTCCCCTATATCATCTAGGGGTCGCGGCGTAGTGGCCTGGTACATCTGTAGTCGATGAGTTGGGTGAATTATTATAGAGATAATAATTCACTATGTCAGAGGGAGTTCTGACAAGTATGACTCACGGCCAGCTCGATATTGAGCCTAGAGGGTCACACACATATGGTAGGTGTTGCGACGAGTAGAGGTACGAATATGAGATATCCATCAGACCCCCTTTCTAATTTGATATCCATTAAGCCCCTGAATTATTAGATCCTGAGATAAGATCCAATAATTACTAATAAGAGATTATTGGGTAGAGACCCACTAATCCAAGAGACTTGGGTAATTGGATTGAGATCCAATACTCAATAGGGCAAAGATTCATTAGGATTTATATAGGGCCTCTATAAATAGGAGGGAACCAAAGCTCTATAGGCTGAGTGTTTCTTTTGGTAGCCACCTCTTGTTCTTCTCTTCTCAGAGATGTGCATCGACGCAGTCCTTGTCGTGTGGATACCGCTAGAGAGGAGTACGCTTGATCTCCTTCATTCTCTTCTACAGATCTATAGGGATTCAGGGATATATGATCTGTCGTGTGGATATCGCTAGAGAGGAGTACGCTTGATCTCATTCATTCTCTCCTACAGATCTATAGGGATTCAGGGATATATGATCTTTCTAGGTACTTTCTTTTATACGTGTAGTTTTTTATAGATTTATTTGACACATCGATCATTGCACGACGATGAAAACTTTCTACGAAAAATCTGAAGTTTTTATTTTCTATTATTTCGCTACGCATTAGATGTCGCTCCACGACGGATTTCCAAACATCTCGGAGTCCGTCGACGAGACCGCATCCCTCGCTGGGCCTACCGACGTCGCCGAGTCCTCCCACCATCTCCCCTCCGCCCTCCCTTATTTCTCGGCCTTGGTAGGCCGCCTCAACCCCATCCTCCACGTCCTGCTTCCGCAGCCGTCGGAGCTCGCCGATGCACCAACCGCAACCATCAAGAGGAGCGCTGCCGAATCCCTCGACTCCGAACTCCGCCGCTCTCGCTGCCTCGCCGAGAGATCGACTGGGTATCCCTCCGCGGTGGCCGCCCGCCTGCTCGACGGCGCCGCTCGCAACCTCGCGAGAGGAGTCCGGGTCTTCGCCGGCGCGTGGGCCGATGCACCGGCGAATATTAGGGGTGAGATGGAATTGATGGAAGCGCAATTCCAGGGATCGGCGAGTGACAAGGGTGGCGGCACTAACGTAGATACCGAAGACTTGGTCGTGCGGATTAAGAATGGGGACGAGGATGAACTCTGGGTAGTGATCTCTGAGATTGAGGTCCTACTTGGTGAGGGATTGGTGTGGGAGGAATGCGGGAGGTTGATCTCAGCTCTTCTTAATCGATTGGCTTCCGCAAAGAGTGCGAATAGGTTGAAGATGATGCCGGTGTTGAGGAGTCTTGCATCGTACAGCACCGAGGACAAGGTAGCATTTCGAGTATACTTATGCCCTTTTCACTTCGATTTCCATATTATTCAATGTTAGAAGTTTAAGGATTAGATGTGAGCTTGTTACTTTTGTGATCTCGCTTCTTGGAGATGTTATCATTTAGATCGAGTTGTTCACAGAGTCAAGCTAACTTGATTGCTAGATTGGTCATAATTCTGTATGCTAGGATCATGAGAAAGTGCACATGAGCACACTGAATGATGCATTGGTTGCATGGTTTGCTTATGTTGTCATTTAGTTTGCAGGAGAGAATGGCAGGCATCGAAGCTCTTTCTACTATAGTGAGATCTTTGTCAAGGTATGTTGAAGAGAGTAGAGAAGCAGTAGGGCTGCTTTTGGATTTGTCAGTAGTCCCAAAATTCGGCAGAGAATTGGTAGAATCCAAGGTTGTATGGTGATGTTGGTTACATTGCGAAATGGAGATGACCCTATTGCTTCACAAGATTCAGGGAAGTTACTGAGTGTTTTGTCAGGTAACGCTCACAATGTTCTTCTTATGGCAGAAGCTGGTTACTTCGGACCTCTGGTACACTATCTGAAGGAAGGTACTTTCAAGACAATCCTCTAATTTCAATTTTTCATGTATGATGCCAGATGTGAATTTCCATTATGTTTGATTTCTAAGCAACATCTTGTATGTGTTTTTAAAGTACTCATTTGTGTGTCCATTATTCAAGGTGTTCAGTTTAAGATGTTTCTTCTAAGATAAAAGTAATTATTTTAGTGTAATTTAATAGTAATAATAGCACTGACAATTATCTCTGAATCCTTAGCAAAGTAGCAGAAATGACTGAACAACCCCTGGAACGATGATCTAGATTTCATCTTCCTTCTGAGTCATTATGATGGATGATTAGGATTTCACTTTGCTAATCGTACTATGGTCTTCTGAGATCTCTTAGAAACTAAGTCGTTTGCTTAAAATATAAGAACTCCATCCAGCATTCTTAAATTGCAACTAGAGATTTTAAGATAATGAACTTGATTAAAAGATCCTCATCTTTTACTGTGGAAATTATATCCTGTAATTTCAGAATTCAGTTGGCCAACTTGAATGGAACTATGTTTCTTAGTGCTGCAAATCTCTAAGGGAAATATTGCTTTTTGTTACACAAATATAGGTAACTTAAATAAATGCCAACAAAGTTCTTGACATATTGTTTCCTCAAATGATACACTGTATAATGCATCAAGTGACTGAAAGTGGATTTATTTGTGTTGGACTGGAGGTGACAACTCAAATGGCCTCCATCTCAGACCATATTATCATAAATTCCTCCTTTTAATGAAATTTCTTTTTATCTTTGATCCCAAGATCAGTAATTTGTATGTTGTAAAAGAAGAATTTATGGATTAAATTTGGATTCTTAGGCAGAGTATGCTAAAAGCAGTTTAGATGTTTGCCCATAATGTGCCTCTTACCTTATATGCAGAATCCTGTTTGTACTCGAGGAATCGCAAAGGTAGCTTTAGCATTTGTACTCATTACAAGTTGACAAAGTTTTACTTTAGTTCATATTCTAATGGGTTTTTGATGATATTCATAATCAAAGACTACTTATGTATCTCCAGTAGGTACTACTCCATACCTAGACATGAAATCTGCATTGTCTTCATCTCAATATGTGGACTACAGTTGTTGACACCTGAAATTGCTGACAATGTATCCCTTTGTTGCAATATATTTCCAATTTCTTCCTGAAATAATATAAGGATCCACTAAATCCACTTCTATCTGGTTTACGAATTAGGAAACCATCTATTTAGCTATCAAAACGTTCAGGCCCTTCTGATTATTTTGGTTTCCAAGCATGTCATATTTTTCTCACATTTGACTTTCTGTATGCACATCAGTGCATTGACTGATAGCTTTAAAGAATTTATTTCCTTCTAATATGTATGACATAGTTATTCTTGCTGATTTGTTTGAAACCTATCCTGCTAACTTGGTGCATTCAATTAATATTGCATCTGCAGGTTCTGAAATGAACAAAATTCTTATGGCAAATGCAATTTCAAGAATGAAACTTACGGACCAAATGAAATCTACCCTTGGAGAAGAGGGCTCTATAGAACCCCTCGTAAAAATGTTTACGATGGGGAAACTCGAAGCCAAGTTGTCTGCACTGGGGGCCTTACGTAACCTCTCTGGCTTGAAAGAGAACATTCACCGTTTGATCAAGTCAGGTGCTGTAGAACCATTACTTCAGCTCCTATTTTCTGTTACATCTGTGCTCGTGACTCTTCGAGAACCTGCATCAGCTATACTTGCGAGCATAGCACAATCTAATCTAATCCTAATAAAAAAAGGTGTGGCACCACAAATTCTGTCGCTTCTTAACCACTCAAGCCCTGCAATCCAGATTCATCTTTTACAGGCTCTTAATAGCATTGCAAGTCACCCTAATGCCAAAAGAATTAGAACCAAAATGAAGGAAAATGGTGCTATGCAGCTGCTTCTGCCATTCCTAACTGAGGACAATCCTGAGATTAGGATTGCAGCCTTGACCTTACTATTCCACATCTCTAAAGATTTTGATCCAGCAATAGAGTGTTTTGAGCAGCTAGGAGAGGCTCATCTCAACATCCTAGTAAATATTGTCTCAACATCAATTTCAGAGAGTGAGAAATCCACTGCTGTTGGCATTCTTAGTAATCTCCCTGTGAATGACAAAAGAGTAACAGAAATTCTTGCAAGGGAAAACTTACTCCCTGTTTTGATTTCTTTGCTTGGGGTAACCATCATAGGATCTTTAGGTCCTACAAAAATGTTGTTACTTGAGAGCATTGCAGGTGTGATGATTCGGTTCACTGTTCCTTGGGATAAGAAAATGCAGAGAATATCAGCATCACATGGTATTATTTCTTGCCTTTTGAAGTTACTTTCATGTGGCTCTGCTGTTGCCAAATCTAAAGCTGCTATTTCACTGGGTCAGCTATCACAGAATACAATTGCTTTGAGCAAGGTCAAGTCCACTAGATGGTTGTGTGTTCCTCCATCATCTGAAACATTTTGTGAGGTTCACAAGGGCACTTGCATTGTGAAAAGTACATTTTGCTTGGTTAAGTCTGGTGCTATGCCTCCTTTGGTACAAGTGTTGGAAGGCAAAGAGCGTGAAGCAGACGAAGCAGTTCTTGATGCCTTGGCAACCTTATTGCACGATGAGATCTGGGAAAGTGGAAGCAATGCTATTGAAAAGGCATCAGGAGTGCAGGCACTTGTCAGAGTTCTTGAAGTAGGTAATCTGAAGGCTCAAGAAAAAGCGATATGGATGCTGGAGAGGATTTTTAGGCTTGAAGCTCACACGGAGCAGCATGGTGAAG
This sequence comes from Musa beccarii, assembly GCA_024322285.1. Taxonomy (NCBI): domain Eukaryota; kingdom Viridiplantae; phylum Streptophyta; class Magnoliopsida; order Zingiberales; family Musaceae; genus Musa; species Musa beccarii. Next base: position 20,310,606 of record CM044397.1, read on the forward strand.
CTGCTCAAGTTGTGCTCATTGATCTAGCACAAAAAGGAAGTCCAACTCTGAAACCAAAAATTGCAAAGATACTAGCACACCTTCAGCTATTGCAAACACAATCAAGCTACTTCTGAGAGGCTTTAATATTTCTTTCGTATTTTGGAGAAGCTTCATAAAGCAACTCAGCAAAGTTTGTAATTGTTCAACGATAAAGGTTAGTAGCTTTGCCTTCCATGTACTTGGGAAACAAGGACTACTCGGTATATATCGATACTGTTCATCAAACGAAGGGAGAGATATACTTGTACCCTTGTTGCTGTGACTGGCCCATTATGATCTTGTTGCAACTGCAATGAGATAAAACTTTGGGATGAGAATCTACCGTGTACGAATAGGGGAAGGTACCGAATGTGAGATCTATAGTGGCTGTTTGATCTTTTATGCCAGAACAGTTGTGTACTGAAGACGGCTATAATTTCACGTTCATCGGAAGGCAGATCACAGCAGACTTTTCTATACAATTTTCGTTCATGTCTCCAGAAATAAAAACGAATGTAGGTATTCCAATTCTTACATGTATATAATTTGCATTATAAAATTGCGTGTGCAATAATATACATTATGCTGTAACAGTTGTTGTAGAGGATGTGCACAGATTTGTTGGGTCTATGGAGCTGTACTTGAATGGTCGAACTTTGAAGTACAAAGTGTCGTTTCATTTATGAAATCATTCTTCGATGATTTAGTCCTAATGTACATCGGTCTCTGAAACTGCTTCTGGCAATGGTGTGTTTTCCTGCTGCTGTGTGATTGCTGATGTCTACCTCACTGGTAGCTTTGTTCAATGGTAGTAGATCTTCTATTGTTTCAGTGCTAGCTTTATTCTTCGGATGTCTATGTAACAACTGAGGGATGCGTACTTGGTAGGGCTGTATAAGCTCATATCAATGATCCTCGTTGAGCTCCAATTGAGCTTTGCGAGGAATTGTGGATGTCGTCCTTGACAATAATTTACTGGTCATGATTATAATAATAAACTTTCTTAGCTTTTTGATAGGTAGAACATTGTAATCATCCGACATATGATCATCATATGGTTTTCTAGATAAAAAGAGAAGATAGAGGTCATTTTTCATCCGTCTGCCCATATAGGTAAGAGTCCAACATAAACGGTTATGAGCTATCTTCCCTTATCGCTCACGTGGATAAGAGGTTAAAGGAGAATGTCGTCCATAAAATATTATATTCGACCCCTTTATGATCAAATATAAAAGCTCATCTTTAATCTAATGAAAGGGGATCATATTGTTTTTATCACTAATGTCTATATTTATATATCTCAAATTACTAACTTGGGCGTCAAAAGAATCAGATAAAAAAACTTTTCCCAACCATGATTTTCGTGAAGGTGGTACCTCGAGAGCTTGATATTTTTACTTCAAGGGTATATCGGACAATCTTGCATATATGAGTTTGGACTACGTCGGTATGTCAATTTTTCCATGGCATATAGTTTCTAGCATAATATTCGATCTTTCTAGCATGATGTCTGAACCCTTAGCATGAAGTTTGATTTTGGCACGTTGACCAATTCTTTGACTCTATGTTAAATTTTTGACATGCTAAATTTTTAGCACAATTTCGACTCTCATACTCAATAGTTGGCCTTTCGATAGTTTGAGTTCGTGATCGAAGTATTTCCTATATCACTTATTTCAAAAGCATATTAGTCTAATAAACTTATCAATTAGTTTTATTATCAAAATTTAATATTCAATAGAATATTTCATAAAATATTCTACATCTTTACGATAAGGTTTAAATGCTCATCACTCAACATAATGACATAATGAAAGGGGATCACCTTTTTGACCACTCACATCTACACTCATATATCTTGGGTTACTAACTTAAGTGTCGAATGGATCGAGTCAAAAAATATCTTCCGATCACGATCTTCATGTATGTGACATATCGGGAGCTCAATAGTTTTACTTTGAAGGCATCTTGAATAATCTATTGCATATAGGTTCGGGCTGCATCAGATCAACTAGGACCAACTAGGACGTCAATACTTTTTTCCTTAACACTTCTTTCTATTCATTCATTTCCTTTTTAAGACTAGTTGTTAAATTGTTTACGTATATGCAGAAATGACGCCTTTGTTATTATAAATAATGGCTTAATCAGCCTTAAAATTTTTGGCTAATATTTTATAGGATACGTAAATCACTCAATGGCTAGTCATTGAGTTCCTTTCATGCCATGACGTTCCCCTTCACCAATACGTTCCTTTCATGTTTAGATCAGGTTCCTTTCTCTCTTAAAAACTGGAATTATTTAAAATTCTGCAATAGGCTGTGACTTTCTTTATATAAAAAAAATAAATTTGGCAATCTCTTCACAATCATGTTTTAGATTGCTTTTGCTTCAAATTACTCCAGGTTCTGTGATAGGAAAACACTTCTATGATGTAAAATAATATATCTGATAATTAATAAATTTATTATTGATAACATGATCATTAGTACTAGCAACACCATCTCCCTAGTGAAGTTAGTTAAGGTCCAAGATGAAAAAACAATTTCTTAACTTGAAAAGACAATCAATCATACTTGACAAGGTTGATAGTCGCTTGACTTACCATACTTGGCAACTAGACCTAGGTCATTATGTCACATCGTATCTTCCTTCGCTAATTCAAATATCGAAGTTTCCCCTTTTGTTTCACTGAGTCTCTAACATAGCCTCTCCTTTAAAGCATCGATGACATTATAACCTATTTTGAACAAGTCGACCCATGCTCGTCTTAGATAGGCTAGCCTTTGCTTGACTTCCGAAGGTTGGCCTTTGCTCAATCTTATGAGATTGGGCCTAAAGCATTGTCTCATTCTGTGTGATACATTTGTTCGAGGAAAAAATATATTTGAATTACTTGATACAACCTAAAGCATCATATCTTGCTCGTGATATATCAACGTGACATAACCAAAGTATCTCCTCGGTTGCGATATGTTTATATGAGATAAAAAAATATTTAAAGTATCTAATATATCTAAAGTATTCCTTTATCCATGGTGCATTTGCCAAAGCAAAGAAAAACATACGAAGCATCGAATGAAAGCTATTTATCTTATGCATGATGCATTCATCTATTATAAAAAAAATCCAAAGCATGGAATACAATTGATGTAAAGAAAACATTCTCCCTTGCACATAAAGTATTTGCCAGGATAGTAAAACATTTGATGTGCCTTATGCAACCAAAGCGTCCCCTTGCACATGCTCGGATAAAAAACATTTGGAGCATCCACAATCAAAGTATACGTATGACATAAATTTTTGAGTGTAATAATGTAAATGTTGTCTGTTTTCCCATGAAAATAACATCAAAATAGTCATTCTATAATATTTTTTTTATTTTTTTAATATAAAAATATTTTATCTTAAAATTTCACAATGGAGAGGCAAGACATTATGATAATGAATATATATTTTTATATTTTATCTGAATTTATGGATGTTTGTATTCATATTTGGCATATTTTTACAATAATTCCGAAAACAAGTATAATGACTTTGATATATGGGTGTATATGACATAAATATTATTCATTTTATATTTGACTTAGGAAAAATAACACAAGAATAATGAATGTATAGTTTTTCTAGTTTGTGTGGATTTAGGAATATCTATATTGACATTTTTAATATGATTCTATAATTGATAATTACAACGTTTATGTATGAATGTGGTGAAAATGATGTGATCATATATGAAAAAGTCAAAATCACCAACGAAGGGGTAGGAAGAACGAGGATGCCATAAGTGATGATACAAAGTCAAATGATACAGAGGATGCCATAAGTGATGATACTTATGCCATAAGTGATGCTATAGATGACTGTAGCGAAAAGACGAGAGGATAATGACGATAGAGGAGAAGAAATGAAAGAAAAGAGAGGCGATGATAAAGGTAAAGTAGAGGTGAACATTATAGAAGATAGAGAGGACAAAAAGGAGCAATAGAGGAAGAAAAGAGACATCACAAATGAGACTAATGGACGAAAATAATAACGAATGAAAAGGAGAGACGAGCATGATAGAAAACGGAGAGTATAGCGATAATGGATGACAGGGAGAAGTGAGAATGACAAAAATACAGAATAAACGATATGAAAGAGTAAAGGAGGAAGGCGGAGCTCGCAAGTGATATCAATGTAATTGAACAATGAGAGGAAGAGGCAAATATGAAAAACAATTCATAATGAATCAAACAGTTGCAATGGTTGATGAAAAACGACAATATCAATGAACCCTTTCAATGGTTTTCTAGAAATTTACCGATCTTTGGTGATTTCTAGAAATAAAGGTGCTGCAAGATAAAATCTCATAAAGTGGTTATTTTAGTAAATTGGCATGAAAATGAGCCAATCAATAATAATCACTTAATTGCTTTTTAATCCCCCCCCCCGAATTTAACACTCTCTGAGTGGGATTTTTGACCTGACCACTTGACCCCTCTAAAGTTTAAATTAGCCACGAGGAATTGTATTTATATCAGGTGGGATTTTTTTAGAGATCGATCCTCTGTTCAGGTGTCGAGGATCAATTTTTATACTTGTAGAACTGGTGGGAGGGAATTGTGGCTATAGAGGTTTATATAGGCGATCGACCTGTATAGCTCCCAGCGGTGTGGGGCTGGCAAGGAATGACTAAGAGGGTGTCAATCGTGTTGAGTCTCGAATTTTGATGATGAAACTAATTGATTATGGTTTATTGTCTAACTACGTTTTGAGTGACGCAAGTCTACTCGATCAGGATTAGATAATTGACGTAGGAGGAATTGATACTGCATCGGAGGAAATCATATCAGGATATTAGACGTCATGCTAGAGGTCCGATCGACAATCGACATAAGGCTTCAGACGTCGGGCATCAGGCTAAGAAGAGTGGTGTTGCACCAAGGATATCAGGGTTGCGGAGGCCAATCGCCGATTAGGCAATAGGCCATAAGAAAGGACGATGCACCGAAGAACTGGATGAAGCACCAACCAATGACGTGCCGGGTAATAGAATGTCAATTCATATTGTAATAACTGTCTAGATCGAAGTAGAATTAAGGCTTATGTGTGCAGGATTAACTATGATAAAAATAAAGATATAAAGCGAAATAAAGTGCTGAAGTCAAGTACGATGGAATCATTAGGAGTTTGAGAGTTCGATGGAAGTCCTAAGATTCGTCGAGAGCATTATTGGAGCTCGTCGAAAAAGATCAAAGCTTGCCGAAGAAGCTCGTCGGAACTCGCCAAGATCAATTGAGAAGTCTAGGAGCTTGTTGGGAGTCCGCAAAATGGTATCCGAGGGTTCATTAGAAGACCGTCAAAAGTTCGCCAGAAGCTCACCGGAAGAAGTCTTGACTTTTCGAACTTTGTAATAGCTTAGGAATGTCTTTAATTTTGTAGTTAGCACGTGAATTGAGGTTAGGATTAGGTGTTAATCCTTTAACCCTATTAGAGGCCAACTGAGCCAGGTAATGGATTGGTTTGGGTCGAGTTTAAGGCCTAACCAAGAGTGCTGGACACTATCTAGCGGTGGCACCGCCAGACTAGAGTGATGATATTGCCCAATGACAGAGCACCTAGGCGGTGGTACTGTTGGCTGAGCGGTGGTACCGCCTAGTACACTGATCGTGTCAGTGTGTTAAGCAGTGGTACTGCCAGAGTGGGCGGTGGTACCGTCCAGTGTTAGAGTCAGACTGGTGGTGGTACCGCCAGTACTAGAAAAATTAGGATGGAAAGTTTTTTCACTCTAAGTTTGAATCAAATTAGAGCCTATAGAAACCCCTCATATCCCTGGGTTGAATATACAAGCACACTGAACCAAAAAGTAAGAAAACTTTGTTAAAATCCTTTCTCTCCTTTAGTCTTCACTTGTATTCAAGAGAGGAGTGTTTTAGTGCTTGTAAGGGTTACTTCCTAAGCCCGTCAAAAGGAGAGAGCTGTAAGAGAGTCAGTTCTCGCTTGTTGGAAGGAGGACAACTAGTGGAAAAGCCGGTGGCCTCAAGAGGAGAGGAATTAGGAGTGGACGAAGGTCGTATGACTGAACCACTATAAAAATTCTGATTTGCATTTACTCATTGTTCTTTATATTTCAAGCAAATCTTATTTACTTATTACTCCACTTCACCATCTTTTTTAAATGCATTCAAATTTAATACGCTTCCGATCAGCTTTAATCGAAAATAGTTTTATCGTACGAAGTTTCCAAAAATTTGGTTTAAATAGCCAAAATTTATCATTCTTTACCACTGCACTAATTCGCCCCCCCTCTCTCCTCTTTGTGCTACTCTAGATTCTAACAATTGGTATCAGAGCTTCGTTATTTCTCTTTCGGATTCACACCTACGAGAAATGGCTCTTCACGACTTTCAAGAGGGTTTTTCGATTGTTCATCCCCCGTTCTTTAACGGATCGGACTACATATATTGGAAAACTCGAATGAGAGTTTTTTTTCTCTAGATTTAAATTTATGAAATATTATTGAAAATAACTTTTAACTTTCCTCTAAACCGACAAATGAATGGTCAGACTTGTTGAAAAATCGGGAGATTCGGCATCTCATGCGTAACGGAAAACAAAAACAAGACCGGATTTTCCATAGTTACGTACTTGGCCGTTGTGCGACGATTGATGCATAAAAATCATAAATCCAAAAAATTCGCATGTATCATGTTAGAAGCGTTACCTGGGGAGATCCTATATCACTGAAAATTTCAGATCCGATGAAGAGGATGAAGGAGCACTAGCGTACTCCTCTCTAGTGGTAATCCATACAGCGAACGCAGCAATGACGCTCCTCAGATCACTGTAAAATCTCTTTCCATGTGCACCACAAGGTTACTGGAGTCAAGGAGGAGAGGAGACTAAGGAGAATAGGAGGATGACTACCAAGAGCTCTCAGCCTATGAACTAGTTGGTTCCTCCTATTTATAGAGGTGGAGGAAGTTTATCCTTAACAGATCCTGTTCACACTAGATCTTTATCCAGTTGAATCTCATTGGATCTTATCCACAAGATCCAATTTGATATCATCCAATTTGATCTTATCCAATCATTTAATTAAATCTTATCCAATTACCCAATTGGATCTTATCCACAGGATCCAAACTAGGGGCTTCGCAGATATCTTATATCCGTACCTCTACTCGTCGCAACATTCACCTTATGTGTGTGACCCTTTAGGCCTGATACCGAGTTGGCCGTGAGTCACTCCTATTAGAACTCTTTCTGACTTAGAACACCTTATGATATAGTGAATTATTATATCCATAATAATTCACTTGACTCATCGACTATAGATGTACTAGGCCACTACGCCATAATCCCCAGACGATACAGGGGGATTTAATCCATCGGACTTGTCTGTCCTCAATTATCATGTATCTATAGTCCCTCATCCATCTAATATCCCAGAGACCATATATTAGGCATGGTAAAGTTAGGCCCATATGGAATCTTGTTCGAGTCTCGCTCTAATCGGATTCTCCGAGAGAACTCCTTCTCTCTCAATCCGAACGACCTTGGCTAGAGATTTTTCCTAAGCGAGCATACGCGAGATATATCTCTCACAATACCGAGAGTGGATAATCCTCTATTGATATGCAATTGCCTTCGTAAGGTTGGCTACCATTCCCGAGAACTGGCTATACTAGATCTGAAGCTCTCCAAACCTGTAAGTATGACGTCAAAAATGGAGTACTCAAATAAGATATCTTTGGTACCTCATGTCTAAGGACCAGACACACTACTGGGATTACGAAATCGCTGTCTGACATTAGGTATCATTAACCATACAACATTCTGTAAGCGGATCAATTAGTGAACTCATTCTCCAATGAACACCTGCATTGTTCCTCTAGTGTCCCTATACAAGCAACTATGAGACCAGTCACCTCCATTATATAGACGAGTATACAGCGCACCAGTCTATCCCATTATCTCGATGTCCTCATCGAGTAACCTATGACCAAGATGACTTAGGATCTGTGTTTAAAGGTATATCGGTCTCATTATCGTGATCTCATCATGATCTGATTCCCATTGCACAGATCCATGGACATCACAATATTCATCCAGATAATGTGAGAAAATGCTAATAATAATATGCGAAGTGACCGACATAACATGTTACAGGTGCTATCACTCACGTGATTGGCTTGTATGGCACCTACAACTAACAGAACTTGAAGAGAAAATCTTTTTCTTTAAATGCAAAGGCTATGAATGCCTTATTTTATGCTCTAGATAAAACTAAGTTTAATCAAATTTCTACATGTGAAATGACTTTCAATATTTGGCACACAGTTGAAGTCACACACGAAGGAACGAGTAGAGTCAAAAACTTGAAAGTTAATATTTTAATGTACAATTTTGAGCTTTTTTGAATGGAACCAAACGAGACTATCGATGACATGTTCTCCTGTTTCTCGGATGTCATCAATAGTCTAAGAACACTAAGTAAATGTATTTTGAATTTTGAACTCGTTAACAAGATTTTACGTTCTCTTTCGAAAAATTAGGATTCTAAAGTAACCGTTATACAAGAAGCTAAAAATTTAAATGATTTACCTATTGAAGAACTAATTAGGTTTTTAATGACCTATGAGATGATATTCTTGGAATATAATGAACTTGATGAAAGAAGCTAAAAATTTAAATGATTTGCCTATTGAAGAACTAATTGAGTCTTTAATGACCTATGAGATGACATTTTTGGAACACAATGAACTTGATGAATATATGAACCACCTTCCAAAGAATAAGAAGGATTTGAAATACAAATGAATACCACTTGAGTGATGACTCAAGTGATGAGGACAATGATGAACTTGAACTTCGAACACCAAAATTTAATAAGTTCATTAAATAAAAATCTAAAATAAAAAATAAATTTGAACGAAGAAAGAGGTCAAAGAAGAGGAAGGTACCCAAGAGTGAATCAAGTGCATCCGAAGGCAAAATAGCAAATTGGGCTTTGACGGGTTTCGTTAACAAGGTAAGTATCTCACATGAAATGCTTTTTTCTTATTTTGAAATTACTTGATATCTTTTTCATGAGTGCTTAATTTAGATAGTAGAAAATAAAAAAATTATTTTAAAAAATTATAGTATATTTTTCGTTCTAGTATTTTTGAAAAGTAAAAATTATGAATGATAATTGCTTAATTTGTGATAATGCATAAATTCCATGTATGCTTTCCGTATCGAATTTCGGTCTTAAACTTAATGCATATCTATGTTTGTTATTCTTGAAAGTGTCTTAATAATAATTGCATCTCATGCTTGTATACCTAACAAGATAAAATTAATGAACATTTATCTTGATGACTTTATATTTTAAAACTCTGTATGATGAGCGAATCTTATGTGTTAATGCTTGGCTTTCAAATTAAAATGATTTTGATGATGTATTATGAAACCATGCTTAATGATTGTATCATGCTTGATGACTTGAAATCTCATATTTTAAAATAATGTGTATGATGAATCCATGAATTTTAATGGTTTTGACGATGCTTTCGGTTTTAAATATGATGCATATGAAAATTTTGAATATTCCCATCAAAGAACACATCACTTAAATTAAAACATATAAAAATGAAAAAAAAACACTATCATGATGATTTATGTGCGATGCATTTGATCTTAATGTGTTTGATGATAATACTCATGTTTTGGATTTAAACTTTACTCATCTTTTAATACATGAGCATGCTTATATGAAACAAATAACTTAAAATAAAACATATTATGTATGATGAGTGACTCTCACGTTTTGAAATAATGTGTATTTAGTTTTAATCATTTTTACGATGAATTTTTATATGGCGTGTTATTTCTTTCAACTTTAAAAATCTTGATGATGGTTTTTGCCTTTACGTCTTGAACTTTTGTGTTTATCTCTGCTAGTTATATGTGCTCAAGTAAATTATATGAGTGATGACACTTGTGACTTGACATATACTCTTTTTTTTCTTATTATTATTAAGTATTTTATCACTTTGTCTTGCGTATTGCATATATTGTGATGTCCTTGGATCTGTGCAATGGGAGTCGGATCGTGATGAGATCATGATAATGAGACTGATTCACTTTTAAACATAGGTCATAAATAATCCCGATCATAAGTTACTCCAGAGAGACATTGAGATAACCAGATAAATTGATGTGTTGTATATCCGTTCATATGATGGAGATGACTAGTCTCATAGCTACTTATGTAAAGACACTAAGGATATAGTACATATGCTCATTGGAGAATAAGTTCACTGATTGATCCACTTACGGAATTCTAGATGGTTATTGATACCTCACGTCAGATAACGATTCCGTAGTCCCAATAGTATATCTAGTTCTTAGACTTGAGACACCAAGGATGCCCTGTATGAGTACTCTACTCTTTGATACTGGACTTATAGGTTTGGAAGTTTCAAATCTAGTACAGCCGGTTATTGGGAGTGGTAGCTAACCTTACGAGGGCTATTGAGTGTTAATAGATGATCATCTGCTCTCGGTATCATAAGAGAAATATCCCATATATTCTTACTCAAACAAATCCTTGGCTAAGGTTATTCGGATTGAGAGAGAAAGAGTTCTCTGCGAGAATCCGATTAGAGCGAGACTCGAGGAGAGACCGTATGGGCCTGACAGTACTATGCCTGGTATAGGGTCTCTAGGATATTAGATGGATGAGGGACTATAAATATATGGTAACTAAGGATAGATAGGTCCAAAGGACTAAATTCCCTTGTATCGTCTGGGGATTATGGCGAAGTGGCATAGTATGTCCACAGTTGATGAGTCAGGTGAATTATTATGGAGATAATAATTCACTAAGTCTGAAGGAGTTCTGACAAGTATGACTCACGGCCAGCTCGATATTAGGCTTAGAGGGTCACACACATATGGTAGATGTTACGATGAGTAGAGGTTCAGATATAAGATATTCGCCAGAGCCCCTAATTTATTGGATATCCGTTAAGCCCCTTAATTATTGGATCATAAGATGAGATCCAATAAGAGCTAACAAGAGGCTTGGGTAATTGGATGGAGATCCAATACCCAACAGGGCAAGATCCATTAGGGTTTATAGGGGGCCTCTATAAATAGGAGGGAACCAAAGGCTCATAGGCTGGTGTTTCTCTTAGTAGCTACATTCTATTCTCCTCTCCCTAACAGAGGAGCATCGTTGCAGTCCCTGTAGTGTGAATTATCGCTAGAGAGGAGGAACATTTAAGCTCATTTATCCAGTCCTACAGATTTGTAGGGATTCAGGGATATACGATCTCCCTAGGTACTTTCTTTTATACATATAATTTTTGGATTCACAGATTTATTATTTTACGCACCGATCTTCGCATGACGACGGAACATTTTATGAAAATCTAGGATGTTTTGTTTTTATGTTCTTCCGCTGCACATATGATGTCGCCCCCTTGGATTTCCCAACAATCTCTATTTGACATTAAAAGATAAAGGCATGCTCATATGAAATGAATCATAAAATGGAAATGCATATTTCTTGAAATCTTTCTCTCTAGAGTTTTTGATTTTTCCATAAAAGACAAGTGATGAATTCATTTATGATATTTTGTGAATCACTTGAATTATGAATGAGATTTTGATAATGTGTTAAAAGAATCACTTAAAAAAAATACTTTTCTCATCTTATCGAGATTAATGATTTTATGATATCTTATGAATCTCTAAATTATGAAAGTGATTTTGATGATTTGTTTATGAGTTCGAAGTTGATAAATTGAACTAGAATGAGTCTTATCTATATCGTGATCTTGATAACTTAAGTTTTTTAAGATCTCTTACTCCATACTCTTTTATGATTCTCCCATATTATTGAAGAAAAATGCAAATGAATCATAAATTATTTTCTTTTGACTTTTCGATACTCAACTTGAGAAAATGTGCTTTGATGATTGAAATATTGCATGTGTAATTTGATTTTTTCCTCCTTCATTTTAATACTTATTTCTACACATGACTTGATGATTGAAATATTAATGCAAACGTGGTTTGAATATCGAAGTAAAAGAAATTTTGTTCATCTTAATATCTTGATACTTGAATTTCTTTGTTATGAAATGTCATCTTGATATCTTGATACTTGAATCTCTAAATGAGATCTTGATGAGAATTTCTATACATGAATCAAGTTGCTCTTTATGCTATCTAGTTTCAAATGAATCCCGAGCTTTGATATCATAACCTTTCATGATATAGAAATGACAAGATTTCTTTACCTTATATGACTCATGTGATGATTGAAAATTAATTTGCTTTATGATGAATTATTGAATCATGATCTTGATACTTCCTAAAAGGAATATTTATGAACCATGATTGATATCTTTCATGATATGAATTCTTTGCATCTATGGTTTGAATGTATCATGTGATGATTGAAAGATTATTGTAAACTCTTATTGATGCAAATTTATAATTGATGTAAAAGTTTATATCATTGGATCCTCCACTTCATTTTGACAATAACTAAGGGGGAGTTAGATTGCTAGCTTGTGCATCACATGAAAAGAAGTTGCTAGTTTATGTATCACAAAGAAAGAGTGCTAGCTTGAACATTGAGAAGCAAAAAGTTGCTATCTCAAGAGTGGCAAAAATCTTACTCAACTTCACTTTTTCAATAAAACTGCGAGCATTTTTATACAAATTATTGAATCGTGTGCAAAAATTATTTGATTGAAATATTATTCCCTCCCTTCTTTTTGACAAAAACAAAAGGGGAGCTAGCTTGCTAGTAAAGGAAAGCTAGTTGCACTTCTTAAAAAAAAAAGGAAGCTAAGAAAGTGTAACTTGCACATCTCAAGAAGCGAATAAAAAATTACTATCATGCTTATCTTTAAAAAGAATTTAAAACTTGCTATGATTGAATGTGGTAAATCTAGTTTATATGAGTTGACTTGGATATCTTTTAAAACAGCTAGAGCTACTTCTCCTTTTTGTTAATGACATACGGAGAGAAGTAGATTGATGACTTCATGCATTGAATTGAAGATTTTACATATTTGTATGATGGATTGATGTTTCTCATAATATGTGATAAATGTTGCTTGGATTTGAGATAATCTAAGTGTTCTATTAATGACATATTGATAGGGGGAGTTTGGTTAAACTCCGAGAGTTAAGGTTAACTCCGTCAGTCATCAATTAGTTGTTATCATCAAAAAGAGAGAGACTGTTGGGTCTCGAATTTTGATGATGAAACTAATTGATTGTGGTTTATTATCTAACTGCATTTTGAGTGACGTAGGTCTACTTAATCAGGATTAGACAGTTGACACAGGAGGAATTGATGTTGCGCCGAAGGAAATCACATCAAGATATTGGACGTCGTGTTTGAGGTCCGTTGACAATTGGCAGAAGGCTTCGGACGTCGGGCATCGGGCTAAGAAGAGTGGTGTTGTGCCAAGGATATCGGGATTGTGGAGGTCAACCGTCGATTAGGCAATAGGCCGCAAGAAAAGACGATGCATCGAAGAACCGGATGAAGCACCGACCAATGACGTTCCAGGCAATAAAATGTCAATTCACATTGTAATAACTGTCTAGATCGAAGAATTAAGACGTGTGTGCAGGATTAACTACGATAATAATAAAGACATAAAGCAAAAAAAAGTGCTGGAGTCAAGTACGATGGAATCATTGGGAGTTCAAGAGTTCGATGGAAATCTGAAGATTTGTCGGGAGCATTGTTAGAGCTCGCCAAGAAAGATCGGAGCTTACCGAAGAAGCTCATCGGAACTCGCCAAGATCAATCAAGAAGTCTAGGAGCTTGTCGGGAGTCCGCAGAATGGTATCCAAGGGTTCGTCGGAAGACCATCGAAAGTTCATCGGAAGCTCGCCGGAAGAAGTCTTGACTTTTCAGACTTTATAATAGCTTAGGAATGAGTTTAATTTCGTAGTTAGCATATGAATTAGGGTTAGGATTAGGTGTTAATCCTTTAACCCTGTTAGGGGCCAATTGGGCTCGGTAATGGATTGGTTTGGGCTGGGTTTAAAGCCCAACCAAGAGTGCTAGACACTGTTTGGCGATGGCACTGCCTAGGTCTAGCTCCCCAAGTTATACTGGGTGGTGGTATCGCCAGATTGGGTGGTGATACCGCCCAGTGTCAGAGTCAGACTGGTAGTAGTACCGCTAGTGATAAGCGGTGGTACCGCCAGTACCCAAAAAATCGGGATGAAAAGTTTTTTGGCTCTAAGTTTGAATCAAATTGGAGTCTATAAAAATCTCTCATATTCCTGGGTTGAATATATAAGCACACTAAACCTAAAACTAGGAAAACTCTGTTAAAATCCTTTCTCTCCTTTAGTCTTCACTTGTATTCAAGAGAGGAGTGTTTTAGTGCTTGTAAATGTTACCTCCAAAGCCCGTCAAAAGGAGAGAGCTGTAAGGGAGTCAGTCCTCGCTTATTGGAAGGAGAACAACTAGTGGAAAAGCCGGTGGCCTCAAGAGGAGAGGAATCAGGAGTGGACGTAGGTTGTATGACTGAACCACTATAAAAATTCTGATTTGTATTTACTCATTGTTCTTTATATTTCAAGCAAACCTTATTTATTTGCTACTCCACTTCATCATCTTCTTTAAATACATTCAAGTTCGGTACATTTTCAGTTTTATCGTATGAAATTTTCGAAAGCTTAATTTAAATTATCAAATTTATCATTCTTTGTCGTTACACTAATTCATCCTCATCTTTTAGTATCGTTCTACATCCCAACCGATCGCTAGTTCATCCCATTTCTATGTTAGACAAATGCCGCATTGTCTAATTCCCTAATGGTTATTAGCTGGCGACCTGATGCCAAAATATTTTCTATTAATTTTAATGCCATAAATCTACGGTCCCCTTTCATTTGATGATTCTGATATCACATATACCATCACTGCTGGCAAGCTCGTGTGCTTCAACACTAGTGTTTCAGCTAATGTGCTGAGGGTCAAATGTAAAATAGCATCAAAGATAAATTTTACGCACCAAAGGCATCCTCTCAAACTTGTTAGCAAAATTGATACACTTGGGGAACATAGCAACATTTTCCTAGAATGACCAATATGCCTTCCATCTTGCATTCCTATGATAGAGCATGCCATCATAGGTAAACTGAAAGCGTGGGAAGTCCCATTGTATGGATTATAAATGAACTATATTCTGATTCCTTGCTGCTAAACTTTCTATTCTTTTTTTTGTTTTTACAATATTTAGAGAGTCTCTCCCAAATTTAATAATGAAAGTGACATTTGGTAAGAAACATTTTGTAAAATCATGAGGTTAAATCACTCCATTCAGTAATATGTTACATATATATAATTCTATAAAATGTAAATTTCAGAGTAGATATACTAAATTATATATTAAATGTGTTGATTAATTAGAAAATTTAAAATTGCAGTTTTTGAAGATTGGAAAGCAATCAATTGATATTGATTTGACTGCATAATTTAACATCTGACATTTTTGGATTTTATAATTAATTCTTTGCATTTCTAATATCCACGAGAAGTGGTTCAGCCTATTTTTCTAAATAAAAAAAATGGAATTTCTGTTGTATCAGAGATGAGGAGAATGTATCACTGCAACTGCTAAAGCTATATACATCTTTTCAAATGTAGTTAAAGATTATTAAATGCAGATTGATCCCCCACCATCTTTTCAAATATCGCATATACATCCTTCAAAGTGATTTTATTTATATATCATATCATTATAATTAATTTCTTGATTGTTATCTTAATGTCATTAAATATCCAAAAATGTTATTACTAATACCCTTCACATATATTATGTATGTTTCTATAAAAGTATTAACAGATATTTCTTATTTTAATTTTAAAATTTGTAAAAGCCATTACTAATTATGGCGAATTTGACGGATATATATATATATATATATATATATATATATGTATATAATATTGGGAAGGAGATTAACGTAAAATAAGATTTGGAAAGGATAGACAAGTAAAAGCACCAATTCCGCGTGTACATCATACGAGTGCGCCATTTTTTCTCAGCGGCGGTTGGAGCGCCTGCAAGTAGACAAAAAGGAAACATGGCGATGCCGCGAAGGGGCCATAAGCAAACACCTTCTGTGCGCGTCCATAATAGTTCGGTTTTCCTTGGCAATGGTCGGGTACTGGTAGAAGAGCGTCGTTCCCTTCTCGGCTGCCGTGACAAGTGTCTTCGAAGAGGAGGGATCTCCACTATCCTCTCTGTCTCTCTCTTCGTCTCTTCCTCGACGTATCTCATTGGCCTTTGTCGGCACTGATATCTTATTCTGGGGTGTTGCGTGCTCTTGGACCTGTTAGTGTAAACCAGAGAGGGGGAGTTTCTTTGGTTTGACCGGTGGAATGGAGGCGAACCGCTGGAGGCCTGTCCGGGAGGAGGCTTCCGCGGCCACCTCGGATGGGAACTCTGCCGACTGGAGGGTCCAACTCGATCCCGAGGCGCGTCAGAGGGTTGTAGGACAGATGTAAGTAAGAGAACCATCTTTTCATCCCCTAAAATATCATTTCCTTCTATTTGATTTTAGGTTATCTAATGATGTGATGGAATGGATTATCTCTTGATTTTGATCGATAAGTTGTGGAATCTTTGACATGATGACAGTGTTTTGGATGCGACTAGGGTGCCTCTGTTGGTTGGATGTGAAAATTTGAAGTTATCGCGAAAACAAGCATTTTTTTACTTCGATTTCGTATGCGTTTTTATTATGATCTTTTGCTTTTAAGAATGAAGTTGTTATATTCAAAAAATTTATAATATTTTCATGTAAATGTTAAATTCCCAATCTTTATCCACTTCAGCTTCTCGTTCCAGATTTTAATGTTCTTTAATTGATTGCTTCACGCCCCTTGTCAGACATGTGCACACGTATGCTTATGACATATTTTAGAAGGTTGCTCTTGTAGGGTGCTTAACAAGGTTCCCTGATTTCAATTGTTGGGCGTGACTTATGAAGGGTTGCGATGTTGCTTCAGTATCTGACCAGATTTAATTTGTTTTAACTATCTGTGAATTTTATGCCTGGAACTAGGAGGAAACTATGGAATAATTTAAAATAGAACTGATTCTTTCTTTGTGTAGTTATAGATCTTGTCGAGTTGCTGAGGTGGAAGAGAGTTTGGTTTTTTGGTAATTGGATGTTTAAATGGGATCCCTATAAGAATATGCTTGGGAAGTTCAGATATAGACCAAGTCTATCATGATAAAAGGAGTTCAATTTTCCACTCTGCCTTGGATTTAGAAAGTGATCCATATGCATTTTATGGATGGGATATAGATGTAAAAGACTCAACTTAACTTAACCACTGCATTAGTTAAGTTGGAACCTACATTATACTTTTTCTTACTTGATAAAAAAACAATATGCAATTTTTTCCTCTCAATTTACCGTCACGTCTTTACTAAATAGATATTATTGGCATTGATCTTTGACAATTTAGTCTTTAGAAATTTTTTTAAATATTTTTATTTCAGAGTTTCATACTATGATTTGTTCAAACTATAATCTGTCTAATTCCGGACAAATTCCTTGTTCTTATATATGGAAGACAGTGCATGTCCTTCATTTGTCTTCTTTGGTTCTCAAAATGTCTTCTGTTCATAATGTAGCTGTATAAAAGAATGTGTGCTATTTGTAGAATGGAGGCTTAGGAGATGGGAATGCTAGTCTCTATGCCCGAGGATTTATATGGACTTCAGAAAATTGCTATTGAGTTTGAGGAGAAGATATATACTTCAGCTGCTAACCAGGTAATTTAGTTAACCTGTCTATAATCTTGGCCATTCTGTATGATTACTCTATGCCTGATTGTACTAGATGACTTTACCCTCTCTTAGGTGCATGCTTAATTGTTGGATCTTGTTGGTATTTAATTTTTGGTTCAATGTTAATCAATACCAGGGTCTGCAATACCGTACCGTACCGGAGTTTCGACGTTTCTGGTGCGATGGATGCGGTATAGTACCGAAAGCGATACGTTTCAAACGTATCGCTTCGGTATATATTTATAATTATAAATATATATATATATATATAAATGGATTTTTTTCCTTCCGACGACGTCGCCCTCGCAACGTCGCCTCGGTAACGTCGCCCTCTAAGAACGCGTCGCCCTCGACAACGTCGCCAGGAGGTGTCGCGGGCGACGTCGCTCGAGGCAACGTCACCCGAAAAGTTAAAAAAATAATTTTTTTAAAAAATTTGGAGCCTCGGGGACGTCGCCCGAGCCTCGGGGACGTAGCCCGAGCCTTCGGCGACGTCGCCTGAGCCTCGGGACCGTCGCCCGAGGCTTCGGGGACGTCGCCTGAGCCTCGGGACCGTCGCCCGAGCCTCGGTGACGTCGTCGAGCATTAAAAAAAGCTTAAAAAATAAATTTTTTATTAAAAAAAATAAAAAAATCCTACCGACCGATACAGGGCGGTCCGCGTGCCGGTATTCTGTCGGACCGGTACGTACCGCCCGGTACGGGCGGTATAGATCGGTATTGCAGACCATGATCAATACTTTCATGAATTTTTCTTCTTCCAGGCACTGTGAAAAAGAAAAAAAACGAAGCTTTTGTCTGCTCTCTTTCTGCAACACATTATCATTTTTTTTCAAGCAGCAAAATCTTCTGTTTGTTTGATTTTATCCTTGAAGAAATATGTGTTGCTTACTGGCTTTTTGCTTGATAATCAAATTTCACTAGTGCTGGCAGACTGTAGATGCATTATTTTAGACCATTTTGAATGTCAAATTTGGACCTCTAGTTTGGTTTATTTATCCACATATATGGTTTTAGAGTTAAAAGGAGAAAAAAAATCTGTTTGATTATTTTTTCTTGCCTATTGCTGTTAACTGTAAGCTTTCGGCGGAGCGTTCTTTTAAATTTTAATCATCTAATCTTTCAGGATGATTATGTGAGGAAAATTTCTCTAAAGATGGTCTCAATTAAGAATAAGCCTCAGTATTCTACATCAATCAACCCTTCAATGTCCAACAGGGCAGTTATCAACCAAAATTCTGCAGACCCAGGTATTTAAATTAAAAAAATGCATTCCCTTTTATCACAAATTAGGCATTCTGATTAATTGTTCAGACATATTCTAGTTGGAATATTGCAGTCATACTTTCTTTTAATTTTTTTTCTCTCTTTGTGCATATCTATGTAATATTAATTCTCTTCTTGATTCTTTTTCCTATCAAGCTGAATCAATATGTTGTCAGATAAACTGGCACAGATATTTTTGTCTTCCTGCTGTTGTTTCAGGATTTCTTCCTGCATATTTACCATGGTTATCTAATGTTTCATTGGTACATGCTAGCGTTTGAAATTTTTTTTAAGTTTAAGTTAATTCTATTCCATGCTTTGTGCCCATCTTTTGTATTCCTATTGTCTAGTTGTTTTCCTTTAATATATCATGCTTACATGTTTTTGTAAATTCTTTAACATTCATACTTAACAAGAACTTTGTGTTATTTAATTTCTCTGTCATGGATAAGACTTGATTTAATTTTTCTAATGCCATGAAGTTGAGTCTAATGTTTTAATTACTTTTTAAAGCTCTTTCTAGATTGTTGTCTGAGGCTCTGGCCTCCGAGCATGTGTTTCTTGTTCCTGCCTAAAGATTAACATAACTAGGGAGTTCCATAACTGTCTGAAGCTCTAGCTGGTCAAACCAGATTTATTTTTCTAAATTAATTTAAAATTTTATTTCTTAGCAATAAATCTAATTAAAAGTGAGATTCAGGGCTAGTTCACTTAGGTATAATTGACTAGATACCATATTCTTTGACACAAGGAATGCATATCGATACCACAGTAAATCATGGTCCTGTCCAGTCTGGGTACATTGATCAGCTTAAATTGGGCGATATAACCCGGTTTAAGGCTTACCGGTGAGCCTCTTTTGGTTGCCTTTAGACAGCCACCCATTGCTCATCTTTTCCTTCTTGGACTCTCTCTCTCTCTCTCTCTCTCTCTCTCTCTCATTCTTTTCTAAATTTCTCCCAAAACTCACTTAATCTCTCTCAACTTCCTTACAATTCATTGAAGACAAATTAAGGGAGGTTATTTGCACTAGAAAAAAGTTTCAAATCTCAAGATCTGGTTATAATTTGTTCAAATAAATCTAAATCCAAACCTTATCTCTAGGTTAATTTCATGAAATTAGATTATGGTTTATGTTTAATCTTCCATCCTTAGCCTAGATTTCTTTCATTTATTCTTAATTTAGGCTTCTTGTACAAAAATGCAGCTTATATTTTTCTAGATCCAAGCTAGATCAAGGAGGATCTAGGCTTGATTCATGAGGATTAAGGTTTGATCCATTTGGAACTGGCCTCGGTTCCCCTAGATCTATGCTAGATTTTTGCAGATCGAGCATAGATCCATGTGGATGTATGCTAGATCTTTGTGGATCTAGCATTGATCTGCGTAGATCTACACTAGATATTCACAGATATAGCTTAGATTTGCCACAGATATAGGTTAGATAATCTAGCCTAGATTCTTCTGGATCCCGTCTTAATTTTGGTTCGATTATGGATTTGTGGATTTGATCATCTGTTGACAACTATTTTTATCGGAAAATAGCCCCAAAGCGGCAAAGTTTCAATCCGACATGTCATCATGCCTGTTGCTTGAAGTAGTGCCATCATTGGTGGTACATCCATTGCGATATAGCACATGGAATGCTTACTAGATCCTTGCTGGATCAAATACTAATTACTCACTTAAATATGGTTGAATGCTTTTGGTGATAAACAATAAAATTAAGAATGGTACAATGTCAAGGAGATATTTGATTAGGAGGCATATCTTGTTAGGCAAGATTGGAAAAGCTAGGCTAGTCAGCTAAAACATAATCATGCTTGTCCAAGTCTCTTTTCCATTCTTTAATAAACAAGTTTTCATTTGAATGCTTATAATTATCTGAAAACGGATGTGGTTGACTTGCATCTTGCACATCAGATTTACAGGCCCTGCGTCTAAGTATAATAATTTAAATGTAAGCTTGTTGAAAAAGTGTGGGAGCAAGTTTGGGATGTGCATTTGGATTGCTAATTATTGCCAGGTTGATCATTAGAACTAGTCAACACAGGCTTTGGTAACTATGCTTCCTCACTTGAAAATCTAAAAATTTAATTCTTATAGATTAAATTTTGTATTTATGGCTCTACAGAAAATCAATGGATTTCCATTGGTGCAAATATTCTCATGTCTGTTTAAAAAATTGCAACCACGTAGAAAATATGTTTACTCATTCTTTCATTTACAACAATAATATGATGCAAGGATATTTTAAGCTTTAAATGTAAGATCTAAATAGGATCATTGCCCTTGTAAATTTCGATTAGTTTGAATTTTGGATAACTTTTCCCTCAAAGACCCCTTCTAAAAATATTTCCCAAAGGATCCTCCTCAAAATATTTCTGAAAGTTGACTTGCATGTGAGAAAGCACTAATTATGTTGTTGTTTTCTCTGCAGAAAAAAAAACTATCTTTGATAATGGTTTTATATGTGAAATTAATTGCAAACCTGAAACTGCTATCATGAAGTGATTTAGTAAATTAGCTGATTGCAATACTATATTTACAAAGCTATACATGCTGTTTACAGCAGTAGTTTTAAATTTTAAGCTTCTCTGTTGTCAGGAGCAATGCTACTTGGAGAAATACTTTGAAAGAATTATTTTCAAAAGAAATTAAAGGGTAATTTAGAGAAAATATTCCATTTTGGATGAGAGTATAAAATTGGGTAAGAGTAAGATAATGGATGGTTTGTTGCAACACTAGGAATGTGAGGTTGTGCCATACCCTGGCATGATATATGTTGATGGACTATAATGCCATGTTGGCATACCAGTTCTGTGTGAGTACACCGTACTGTCATGTTATTTGCCTAGTGCTGATGCTCCAGCGGCATGGTATTTAGTGGCTTGATATGTGATATTGATCAAATGACTGTTTTTTATTACTGATACATGCATACATACATGTCCAGTATTGACACCCATGACAATTCTTAAGAAACTGGTTTTGATTATTTTTCAGATTAGATGACAGAATGACCTTTACATCTCTTCTTATGACAAAGCTTGCCATGCTTTAAAATGTACCACGCTAGAAATGTGCAGGCATGCACCATGTTAAATTGGTGCTGAAGGTGCTGAATATGGTTGCACCAATTTTTGGCCTATGCCAAAGAATGGGCATGATCCCATGCCACGAACTGGAAATCCTTGCCTCAAGGTATTCAATAAGGACTTATAACCTGGTTGAAATGCATAGTCTGTAAAAATATTATTGACGATAACAAATAAAAATCATATAGCTCGGCCAGCACGTTGTTGGGTTGACAGTCCAATTCAGCCCATATGAGATTTATCAGTCTACAGCCTATTCTCTTTTTTTAACCTAAATCCTAATTATAAATAGGACTAATGGTGACTGCTAGGAGAAAACTACAGCAAAAGGCAGAAACTTTGCAGCAGCAAAGGGGATTCAAAGAGAGGAGAAAAGGGCAGAAAAATGAGAAAAAAAGAAAGGGAAGAAGACAAGGAAAACGTAAAAATTGTTCTCATTCATCCAAATAGTTTCTCATCTCAGGTTAGATCAGATCTACAGTGGATTTTTACTGTGATTGCTTGGGGAGGTTTTGGATATTGTGCACAATGACATGATCCTTGTATCCCAGTTATTCTCTTGTAATTGTTGCTTGGGTTTTGGGCAAGAGATTCGAGAATTGTACATTCATTATTTCTATAGTGGATTTTCTCTGATTTGCCCCGTGGTTTTTACCCTTCACGTTGAAGGGGTTTTCCACGTAAATCTTGGTGTTCTATTTGATTGTGATTTTCGTTTAATTCTGTTGTGTGTTACGACCTGCTAGTATTTGTTCATATGCAAAAGTCCTTCCTTGTTTGTTACTCTTTTTATCTCATCAACTAGTATCAGAGCAAGGTTTTGGTAATTTAATTTTTGTGTTTGAACATGGAGGCTGGTAGTGTTTCTCGCATGATTAGTTTGAACGGAAACAATTGGATGATATGGAAACCAAGAATGGAAGATCTCTTGTATTGTAAAGATTTGTATGGACCTTTGTAAGGGGATAGTGAAAAATCCATAACTATGACAGATGATGAGTGGAAGAGGTTAGATCGAAAAACGGTTGGGTTTATTCGATAGTGGCTCGATGATAGTATCTTTTACCATGTTTTTACTGAAAGTTCTGCATATTCTCTTTGGAAAAAGTTGGAAGGTCTCTATGAAAGAAAAACAGCTGGCAACAAAGCTTTTTTAATCAAAAAACTTGTGAACCTAAAATATAAAGAGGGTACTTCTATTCAGTGATTTAAAAAGCGCTAGGCGACAAAAGGCGCCAAGGTCTAAAATCGCCCGAGGCGTTAGGCACTCGCCCAGGCGCTAGCCCGAGCGAAGCGAGGCGCTAAAATATAAAAATTTATAAATATAATTAAAAATATAATTATTTAAATAAAAACTATTAAATGAAGAAAATCTAACGTATAAACTCATAATGTCACATTACAAAAGTTTCAAAAATCAAAAAATAAAATTTTACATCAAAGTCATTCATCATCATCAATGTTATCGTCATTTTCGTATAAATCATCTTCATTGAATTCATCCTCTTCATCTTGTCCTTCCTCTTCATTAAAATATGTTTAATTCTCAATGTCTTCAAGAATAGCAGGAGTCGAGCTTGATGCTTTTGCACTCATTTTTCTCTTTGTCATCTGTCTTGTATATGTTTATAATTCTCCAATACCTGAAGCTCTTGCCACATCTCCCCATGTCAATCTATCGTCTTCAAATACAAGCTCGTCTTCGGCATCTTACAAGTTGGTACCCATTTCTCCCACTAACCACTCATTTGAATCATCAATATCTTGTAATGAGATTGGATCAATAGTATTTCGCAAATTATGACGAGCCTTCAAAGCTTGATTATACTTTATGTAAACAAGATCATGTAATCGCTGATGTTCCAACCGGTTCCTTCTCTTTGAGTGAATCTGTCATGTAATATAATTTAAAAAGATATTAATATATCTATCTAAATAAATAAATTAATTGAAACAAAAATATTTATTGATTCTTACATGCTCAAAAACACTCCAATTTCGCTCAAAACCCGAAGCACTACATGTCAAACTAAGTATTTTGATAGCAAATTACTGTAAGTTTGGGGTAAAATTTCCAAATAGACTCCACCATTCAGCTACAAAATTTATATTATTATTAGCAATAACATAATAACATACTATCAATAAAAATTAATTATCTCAAATTATTAATACCTGGAGACGTAGTTGTCCTAGATCGAACTGCCATTGGAATTCCAAAAAGACCTTCGGCATTTTTATACAGAGATAATTCACGAATAATTTGATTTTGCACCTCAACGCTTGGAACTAATCTTGTAACACACCGATATAACCCATCCAAAAGCATCAAACCCAACAGATTTAATCGATAAAAGAATTCAGGGTTCAAATAATATCCCTGCTGCGTAAGGGACGATGAAGTTGACAATTCCATCTTTTCAATGATCAAAAATTTTCTCATATTTTTCTTCATTTTCATTAAAAGACCTTTTAATCGTCTCCTTTGCTCTATCCATAGCCTCATAAATATATCCCATTGCAGGCTTAATTTCATTATCCACCAATCGAAGGACTCGAACAAGAGGGCCCATTACCTTTAATATATAAACCACATGATTCCAAAATGATGGCATTAAGATGATATCAGTAGCCCTCTTGCCTTTTGTTTCTTTTGCCCATTTGCTTGTCACCCATTTCTCAGAAGTAAACATGTTTCTCAGATTATGCTTTTGACGATGTACACTCTGTAATGTCAAAAATGAAGTAGCAAATCGGGTGATACCATATCTCACTAATTCTTTGTTGCCTGTGAATTCTCTCATCATATTCAAAGCCCCAGTATGATTATAAAGAAATCCAACAATAAAAATTGTCATTTCTAAAGTTTTTTTGATGTTTGGGATCTTTCCAATATCCTCCAACATTAAATCAATACAATGTGCCGCACATGGAGTCCAATATAAGTGCTGTCTTTTTTATTCAAGTAATTTACCTGAGACAAAAGATAACAAAAATGATAAACCTTACGAGTTTAATTCATTTAATTGAAGATTAAATAATTAAAAATTTAAAAAATTCAAAAGATGAATATTACCAGCTAATACATAGTTGCTTCCATTGTCGGTTATGACTTGAATGATGTTTTGTTCTCCAATTTCTTCCACAAACTTGTCAAGAAAATCATATATCTTATCTCCAGATTTTACAAAAGATGAAGCATCTATTGACTTCACAAACATAGTCCCTAAAAAACAATTAACCATAAAATTAATTATACTCCTGCGTCTCCTATCAGTCCAAGCATCTAACATAATAGAGCAACCATGTGTTACCCATGATTCTTTATGACCCTTTAGTAAGTCATTTGTATAATTCAACTCTTTTTGTAACAATGGAACTCGCATCTCATAATAGCTTGGAGGTTTTAATCCTGCACCATATCTTCCAATAGCTTCAATCATTTCCTTAAAATTGTCTAAACGAGTAGTACTAAGAGGAAGACCAGCCTGATAGAAGAAGCGAGCAATGTGCGGAATTGTTCTTCCTCTTATTTCTTTATCACAAGTATTACTTATATTTGTTTGTCTAAATTTTGAGCCTCCTGCTTGTCTTTGTTGCTTCTGTGATCCTTGAAACATATACAGATCCATCGGTCATTTTTTAGCCTTTTTAGTACTCACAACTTCTTTTCCTCTTCTGTCAGATACTTTTTTCCCACTTTGGTTAATACTCAAAGAATAATCTTCTTCTTCGTCCCTGAGATATTCAACATCATGTTCTCGTAAATTCAGTAAGATTCATTCTTTGTTATCTTCTTTTCATTCATATAACTCAAAGAACTCTTCTTTAACCTCGAGTGGACACTTTTTTGCAAGTTGTTATTCTTGAAATTTCCTACTAAATGTTGTTTTGCACTAAAAATACCACATTTAGTAGTCTTGTCGCAGAACATACAAAGTCAATGTGATTAGGATCTTTCTGATCCTTTAAATAATTATACTTCTACGCAGGATCTTTTTTGATGTCATTGTAGAATCAATTGAGTTGCTCTCAACACTTGTCATTTTTCCGAAACATAACAATAATTTCAAATAAATAAAATGTAAATAAGTATTAAAAATAAAATAATATATTATTATTTTAATAAATAAAAAAGTTAAATCAAAGATACTATTAACAAGATAAAGATATCGTTAACAATATACTCGTTAAAAATGATATCGTTAAATAAAAATTATGTTAATAGTATATCGCATGAAAGATAAGATATCGTTAAATAAAAAGGATATCATTAATGTGATAATCGTTAAATAAAACTTATGTTAACAAGAGATATGTGCACGATAAGAAAGATATCGTTAATAGTATATCGTTAAATAAAAATTATGTTAACAAGATATCGTTAACATTAACAAGATAATCGTTAACTTAACCTCTGTATCAAGCAAACGAGAGAGAATCGAGCCTGCCGACAATGTGGAGCGCAAGTTTACGGCAGCGATAATGGAGCGCCCGAGAAAGGTGCGGCGAAAGCATGAGCGTTCGAGCAGCAATAGGAGCGAGCGGCATGGAGCGGAAGCAGCGGTAGCGACGGCGAGGATGGCAAGCAGCAACGACGAGAGCGGTAGTGGCGATCGACGGCGAGCAAAGCGCAGATACAAGTAGCGAGCGAGCGGCGAGCAGGGCAGTAAATGGCAGCGGCAGCAAAGCAAAGCAGCTAATGGCCATGCGCAAATGAGAAGCGCCAGGGCTAATCATGAGGTTAGGGTTAGTGAAATCGATCTTATCGGTGATTTAGTTGGTTCGATTGAACCAACTAAATCACATTAGACCGAACCAGATGCGACGCTGATTTAAGCCAGCGCTGCCAAGCGCCCGACGCTGGGCTCGGCGGCGCCAGCGGCGCTCGTGAAGGGCACCGCTGGAGGCCTAAATGAGGCGCCGGGCCTCGCCGCTTCACCCGAAGCGCTTAGTCTAGCGCTTCGAGCGCTTTTTTAACCATCGCTTTATCAGAGTATTTGAATGAAATGCAGAGTATTACTAACCAGTTATTTTCTATGAAAATGTCTCTTGATGATGAGTTGCAGGCATTGCTACTTCTCAGTTCATTGCTAGAAAGTTGGGAGAAACTGGTGGTTTCCCTTAGTAATTCTACGCCAGATGGTATTGTCACCATGAGTCAAATAACAAGCAGTTTGTTGAATGAGGAGTTGAGAAGAAAGAACTCACCAGCATCTCAAATTGATTCACAGGCACTTATCTCAGAGAACAGAGGAAGGTCAAAGTCTAAAGATAGAAGCAGTTCACGCATAGGTAGAAGCAAGTCAAGATCAAGGAAAGATATTGTTTGCTATAACTGTGGTGAGAAAGGACATTATAAGAATCAATGTAAGCAACCTAAGAAGAGCAAGAAAAAGGGAAAAGAAGTGGAGTCTACAGAGTCAAAAGAAAATACCACAGCTACAGTGCAGGTTGGTGATTATTTGATTTTGTCCCCTTCTAATGATATTTTTTCTTGTGTGTGTCAAGATCTCGAGTGGATAATTGACACAGGAGCTTCTTATCATGTTACACCATGGAGAGAGTTCTTTGCTACCTACAGGTCTGGAAATTTTGGTATTGTCAAGATGGGCAACCATGACACAATAGACATCATTGGCATGGGTGACATCCACATAAAGACCAACCTTGGATGTAAGTTGGTGCTTAAGGATGTGAGGCATATGGTTGATTTAAGACTGAATTTAATCTCAGTTGGAAGACTAGATGATGAAGACTATGATAGTAGGTTTCACAGAAGGCAATGGAAACTCAGTAAGGTTTCTCTTGTTATTGCTAATGGAAAGAAATGTCATACTTTGTATAGGTTGCAGGCCAAAGCTTGTGGTGAGCAACTGAATACTACAGAGAAAGACTTCAGCATGGAGTTATGGCCTAGGCGATTGGGACACATGAGCGAGAAGAGACTGCAAGCTCTTTCCAAGAGAGAGGTATTGCCTGACCTCAGAGGTACACGTTTGAACCCTTATATTGATTGTTTAGCTGGTAAACAATATAGAGTTTCATTTGCTAGTCCTGCTTTGTTTAGAAAAATACATGCCTTGGACCGTGTTTATACAGATGTATGTGGTCCTTTGAGGATAAAAACTCCTAATGGTTCTATTAATGTTCCTGGGTGCACTTTATTTTGTTATTTTTATATATGACTTTTCCAGAAAAGTTTAGGCCTATGCTTTGAAGACCAAGGATCAGGTTATTGGTGTCTTCAAAGAGTTTTATGCCAGAGTTGAAAGGGAGACAGAAAGACAATTGAAATGCATAAGATCAGATAATAGTGGTGAGTATACAGGATTGTTTGATGATTATTGCAGGTCACATGGCATTCAACATGAGATGACAGTTCCTGGTACACCTCAAAGATAATGCAATTGCAGAGAGGATGAACCGCACCATCATGGAAAAGATCAGATGTATGCTTTCACAGGCAAAGCTACCTAAAAGGTTTTAGGATGAGGCTTTGAGGACTGTAGTTGATGTGATCAACTTATCTCCTTGTACAGCCCTAGATGTTGATGTTGTAGAGTATGTTTGGTCAGGGAAAGATGTTTCTTATAAGCATTTGAGAGTGTTTGGTTGTCGTGCATTTGCATATGTTCCAGACAATGAAAGATCCAAGCTAGATGGTAAGACAAAAGAATGTATTTTTCTTGGCTACTCACATGATCAATTTGTTACTGAGCTTTGGGATCGTAAAAGCGAAGGTGTTTAGAAGCGAGATGTGGTCTTCTTTAAGGATTAAACCCTTGAGGATTTGAAGGAGGAGGCACCACCAAGACTGCAGAAGGATTAGCAGTGTGACCCGCTTATTCCTCCAGTATATCAGGGTGATGGGGAGATGTGCGGGGAAGATGATGTAGAACCGGATGTTAATCTACTGCAGGACATGTTGAGCAAGAAAAAGTTGAGAGTAGCTTCCCACGGAACCTCGGTTGAGAAGATCTTCTAGACAACGTCGACCTTCCGAGAAGATACTCTGCAGATGAGTATATGATGCTTACTGATGCAGGTGAACCAGAGGAAACAGTTGAAAGTGAGCAGAAAATGAAGTGGTTAGTTGCTATGCAGGAAGAGATGTATGCTCTACAGAAGAATCACACATATGATTTGATACAACTACCACAGGGAATGAAGGCCTTGAAGAACAAGTGAGTTTTCAGGTTAAAGACTCAAGAATATTGTTCTCAACCAAAGTACAAAGCTAGATTGGTTGTGAAAGGCTTTGGTCAAAAGAAAGGCATTGACTTTGAAGAGATTTTTTCTCTTGTTGTTAAAATGTCTTCTATTCATGTTGCTCTAGGTATTGCTGCTAGCCAGGACTTGGAGGTGGAGCAGTTAAATGTGAAGACAGCTTTCCTTCATGGTGATTTGGAGGAGGAAATTTATATGGAGCAACCAGAAGGTTTCAAAGTCAAAGGTAAAGAAAATTTTATCCGTAAGTTAAGAAAGAGTTTGTATGGATTGAAGCAAGCTCCAAAACAGTGGTACAGAAAGTTTGATTCATTTATGACTGAAAATGGATACAAAAGAATAGCTTCAGATCATTGTGTGTACATCAAACGGTTTGGTGAGGATTTTATTATTCTCTTACTTTATGTTGGTGATATGCTTATCCTTGGGAAAGATATGTGTACAATTGACAAGTTGAAGAAGGAACTGAGTGAGTCTTTTGTAATGAAGGACATGGGGCCAGCAAAGCAAATACTAGGCATGCAGATTTCTCGTGACAGGAAAAATAAGAAGATTTGGTTGTCACAGGAGAAGTATATCGAGAAGGTATTAGAAAGGTTCAGTATGAGCAATACAAAGCCAGTTAGTTCTCCTCTTTCAGGTCACTTTAAGTTGTGTTCAAAGCAGAACCCATCAAGTGATGAGGAGAAGGAGAAAATGCAAAAGGTTCCTCATGCTTCAACAGTTGGAAGTTTAATGTATGCAATGGTATGTACGAGGCCGGACATCGCATATGCAGTGGGTGTTACTAGCAGATTTCTTGCAAATCCAGGCAAAAACCTTGGCGGCGCAAGTGAAGTGGATCTTGAGATATCTCAGAGGAAGCTCTAAGGTTTGTTTAAGCTTTGGAGGTGGACCACCTGTGCTAGTGGGTTACACAGATGCAGATATGACTAGAGATATTGATACGAGGAAATCTACATCAGGTTTTGTATTTACTTTTACAGGGGGAGCTGTGTCATGGCAATCCAGATTGTAAAGGTGTATTGCTCTCTCCACCACAGAGGCAGAATATATTGCTGCTACAAAGGTTTGTAAAGAAATGTTATGGATGAAAGAATTATTACAAGAATTGGGGCTGAAACAAGAAAACTATGTGGTGCATTATGACAGCCAGAGTAACATCCATTTATGTAAGAACCCAACTTTTCATTCTAAGTCAAAGCATATAGATGTCAGATATCATTAGATTCGAAATGTACTTGAAGAGAAACAGTTGCAACTTCAGAAAATTCATCTGAGATGATAATGGAGTAGACATGTTGACAAAGACCTTACCGAAAGAGAGGCAGGAGATGTGTCGACAGTTGGTCAGCATGGATTTACACTGAGGAGTCATGGGACTGCCTCTCTTATGGGCTGAAGGGGGAGGTTGTTGGGCTGACAGCCCAATTCAGCCTATATGGGCTTTATCAGTCCATAGCCCATTCTCTTTTTTTAATCTAAACCCTTTCTAATCTAAACCCTAATTATAAATAGGGGCTAATGGTGATTGCAAAAAATTAGGAGAA
Organism: Musa beccarii; assembly: GCA_024322285.1. Lineage (NCBI taxonomy): Eukaryota > Viridiplantae > Streptophyta > Magnoliopsida > Zingiberales > Musaceae > Musa > Musa beccarii. The sequence goes on from CM044397.1 coordinate 20,341,598, forward strand.
AACTGCAACAAAAGACATAAACTTTGCAGCAGCAAAGGGGATTCAAAGAGAGGAGAAAAGGGCAGAAAAACAAGAGAAAAAGAAAGGGAAGAAGACAAGGAAAACGTAGAAATTGTTCTCATTCATCCAAACAGTTTCTCATTTCAGGTTAGATCAGATCTACAGTGGATTTTTACTGTGATTGCTTGGGGAGGTTTTGGATATTGTGCACAATGACGTGATTCTTGTATACCAGTTATTCTCTTGTAATTGTTGCTTGGGTTTCGGGCAAGAGATTCGAGAATTATACATTCATTATTTCTATAGTAGATTTTCTTTGATTTGCTCCGTGGTTTTTACCCTTCACGTTGAAGGGGTTTTTCACGTAAATCTTGGTGTTCTATTTGATTGTGATTTCCGTTTAATTCCGTTGTGTGTTACGGCCTGCTAGTATTTGTTGATATACAAAAGTCCTTCTTTGTTTGTTACTCTTTTTATCCCATCACACATGTTATGTTGTATAATAGGCACCAGACATTGTGCGCCAAGTGTCATGGCCCACATGGGCACTTTACGTACATATGATTGGCATGAGGACATCATGGTTTCATGTTGTTGGTCATCTACTAGCAGTACCTTGTGTTACGACAACTTGATTCAAAGAGCTATCACTATAAAAATGCAGAAAACTTGGTAATTTAGAGTTGTTCAAACTTCAAAGTAAGCAAAAGTTTTTTTTTGCTTTTTTGTCGGCATCACTTAGTATATAATTACAAGTCAATTATCACAATCTGACTCAAAATGTTGAAGTTAAAATTAACAGTAGTACACCCACACCCAACCCTTATAAACCCTTATAACTCAATCTTAATTTTAGCTTACTTCCGATGTAGTACTAAGATCCTTAATCTCTTGCTTGGTAAATCAACCTTTAACATGACGGCAACTTTTGCCTAAGAATATTCAAAACAACACTTTGGTTACAGCGCAAAGTTCTGCCAATCTTACCTGTGTATTTTCATCCATCACAGGTCTCAGTCAGCCCAATGTATCTGGTGTTAGCCAGACATCCAACCTACAAAACATGGCTCTCACATCACAAAACTCTGCCAACAACTCTTTGGGGCAAGCTGCAGTGCCAGATATTCTTACAAACACAGAAGGGCAAATGCAGGGATGGCGACAACAGCAACATCTATCACAAAATCGATATCTATACCAGCATCAGGTCAAAAAACAATTATTGAAACAAAGATTACATTATTCTTCACTCTTGCAATGACATATTCAACTGCACCACTATTCTCTTTTGCAGACAACCCAACTGCAATCTTCTCAACAGCCTTCAATGCAAATGGCATCCTGTTTCCAGTCAGGTCAGTCGACCATTCAACTGACACAGCCTGGAGCAATCCAGTCAGCTGTGCAACCTGGACTTCAACAAAATCAGCGAAATTCAATTCAGCAATCTGTGTTGCCCTTGCTTCAGCAATATCCACAATCAGATGCCAGACAGCAACAGCAGCCACAGAATACCATGCAGCAGCAGCAACATCCTACTTCAGCTCCTCAGCAATCTAATCTGGCCATGCATCAGCATCAGCATTCAAATGTCCAACAGACCCACCTGCTTGGGCAACAAGTAAGTGTCACAGAGATGCAACAACAACCACAAAGAATGGCAGTTCCACAGAATTATCATTTTAGCATGCAATGGGTCCAGCATTTGTTGAATCAACAGAATTTTCTCTTGCATCAGCAACAGCAGTTAGGCACCCAAAGTAACTATAACTATTCAGGGCTTCAGCAACAGCAGCAAATACATGGATCAGTATATAATGTCTCAAATGTGCAGCCACAACAGTGCCCTATGCATATGCCTCGGCCACCAAAGGCAGCACTACAACAACAGCAGCAAAACCAGCAGCCACCATCTGTAATGCTCCAAATGCAAGGTCAGCAGCACGAACATCAATCACCACAGCAGCAATTGCTTTCTCAGTTCAAATCTCAGCCTGTGCCATTGCAGCAGCCATTGGTAAAACAACATTCAAGTTCTTTACAACCAGCCACGCAACAAAGAATTCAAGTTTCAGGTACCTTGCTTTCACAGAATGCGATTGAGAAGAAGTAATTTGTTCAATCTCAAATAGGGCTTCAGTCGGTCTTCATGCAAGTAATGACTCATCATAGATTGCAAAACCGATCGTGGTTTTACTGATCCAACCGCCCAAACTGGATGATCTGGTCCGGTTCAGTATAATTATATATAATATATTATTTTTTCTGTTAACTTTTAAAGACATGCTAGTGCTTGGCTCATGCGACATGACTCTTGCACCTTCACCCTTAGTCATTCCCACACCCACCGCTCGCTGCCCACAACTCGCCCTTCACAGCCCGCTGCTTGCTGCTTGCCGCCTGCCATCCACCGCTGCCCATGCGCCCACCGTTCTGTCACGGACTTAGCTGGTTTTGCCTAAGCCGTGTGGCACCAATGCGTATCACCGCAAAGGTCAGCCTCCCCGAAATCTCCTACAATCCCTTAGGACCTACAAAAGAGCAGACGGGACAGAGAAAGCGCTTCACACGGGATCCACAAGCCACTCTTTTAGTAAACACTTTATAGCCAATGCACATTCCAACCATAGATATCACAAGCTCAAAACGGTTGCACAACAAAGGCATAAAATTGGTCCACTACAGACCGAATTCTAGTACAAGTATGCACTCGACGCAAACTTTATGTACAAGCCTACAATGGTTACCAAACTCACTCAAATGGGGCATTTTGCCTTTGGCAAGCCCTTTACAAGCTTTACATGCTATGACAAACCAAAAGGGACACGGACATGCATAAACATTACCCCGAACAAGCCGTTTACAATTTGTCCGTGACATTCTCCCCCACTTATTCCTTCGACATCCTCGTCGAAGCCTTTGCTAACGCTGTAACTTCTTTTCTTTGTTGGATCTTCGATCTTCTGCTCCTGCTGCGGTGCGCCTCTTGACTCCCAATTGTTCTCCGCTTGTTGTTGAGTCGTCGGACTTTAATCCGCCATGCTGCTTCAACTCGCCAATAACTCTAACTCCGGTGTGGGGTTAGCAGAGTTGTGCTGATCCTTGTTGGTTCTTGCGGATTCATCTAATGAAGGAAAAAGACCATCTTTGATATGCGCCAGTCTTCAAATTCTTCTTGTCTCTTGAACTGGATAGATACTTATTGGAGCTTTAACGAGCATCGCCTCGCAACCTTTAAAGTTCTCAGGTCCTTCCTCCGCAAAATTTGCCCATCGAATCTTCTTGTACTTAGTTGTCTTGCCCAAGTAGGTTCACATCACTTCCGCTTTCGATTGGCATTCAATTGGGAAATGAAGTGGATAATCTACTCTCAGTAGCACTGATCACCATTGGTGAGGACTTGACAACAGTTGTCTTCCATTAGTCACTTCGAAGGGTCTTCAGATTTGTGCAGAGCTCCTCTGCTAGATAACTAAGAGAGCTGGGTACTCGGTTTCGCCCATTCTCTTGAGAGTTGAGAAGGCAAAGGTTACTTGACTTCGCCCGCCTCCTCGAGGTTGTACTTCGTGCATCAAGCTGGTTACTAGACTTCGTCTGCTCTTAGCTCACACTTCCGAAGCACTTGAAGTGTTTGCAATCCTTGCACTGAGTCAGCTACTATGATTCACCTTCTCATTGCCATTGAACTTCTGGAATGCAAGAAGTTATCACTCCAACTTGGAGTAAGTCTCCGATAGATTTGGTCGCCTTTGGGATTGTACCGCCTTCTCCATCATTTCTGTCGCCGACTCCTCTAAGTAGCAAAGGTACAGCACCGCGTACTGTCTACTCCGATCCTTGGTCATGCACTCTTGCATTGACCCGAAGTCCCTCACTCACGGCTATCTTGATGGAAAGTCTGTTGACACCGGTCTTACGAAGTTCTCTGGCCTTCGCCCTTCAGCCTTGTCTTGGTACATGGAGTTTGCCAAAGCATTCTCCTCCTCTACGGCCCATATTACGACCAAGTGCTCTCCCTCTATGAGAGCAAGGGATTGATGACTCCCCGGAAGTCCCGCCTCTGCGATACCATGGCACTACTATCCGTTGTCTCGCATCTGCATCCCTTTCTTCATGATCGGTAGATCCGCTTCTGTGGCATTGTGACACTCCTCTGAGTCCACCTTCAATCTAACCGATGACTGATCTTGGGTAGCTGAGTCCCTCTTGGACTCGTCATTGTTTCCTCGCCCTATTTCGACCACCTGCTTCGACACCTCTGTGTTCGCTGAGCAGTTCCACTTGGTCACTGGAAAAACAGACTACAACTCCTATGTATGGCAATTGCCATTCATGTTGTAGGGCTTGCACCATTTCTGTTCTCCTTAGCTTCATTGGCTGCAATGTTCGCTTACTCGGCCTTGTTCTCTGACTTGCCGGGCTCCCTTAAGTGAATGTGAGCTCTGAAGCAGTTCCACTCTTCAGCCGCTCTGATCATACCTCTGCATGATTCGGTCCCCCCATGGGACTCTCTGGTACTTGTATCTGAACTTCTTCCTTGATAGTGCACAGCCCCCATAAGCTGATGTCCAAGGCTTCCATTCAATGCAACATTTGGTGCACGCCCGGAAGACCCGCCTCTGCGGTACCATGGCATTCACTGCTTGAATCCATAGCTCTTCTTGCCGTCGTGTTATTCACCAAAGTGGCGCTCCCAGTCGCGCTCCCGGTCATACTTCCAGATGACCATGTCCCTCACGAGACACATTGTGTGAGTCGCCTTGCCACGAACCATTCCACCACGATCCGCTGCATCATGTCGCCGCCTGGTGACATCTCCTTGCATTCTGATCCTTGTGGTCTGAACTCGAACTGCGATATCTCCATGTGTGGACTCCGCCAACACATCGTAGGGCCTTTGCCACCTTCGATTTGGTTCGCTCCTTTAGCAATCGACCTTCGTCCACCCACTCTCGGGTCACACTCGGAAGAAGCCTAGCTCTAGGACAGTCCATCGCCTAGCAGCTCCTTTGAAGTCCCCTGACTTCGCTGAAATTGGTGCACCATTGTCTGGATCCTGGGACTCTGCCCCTACCAGCACAATCTCCGCTGCGCACCGCTTTCATCATGGCAACTAGAATAGCAACACTGTGGCATATTCTTCAAGAGTAACTACCTCTGTATCCTCTTGTCCCGTGCCAAGGCTTTCTAACACCAACTTCGCCACTGCAAGTTGTATCGCCTTAGTTCCTCTGTCAAATGCTTCACCGAGATGAGGTGCATATGCCTCGAAGTTCCCTTCGTCTTTGGCACCATGCAAGATAAGTCTGCTCCATCAGAATAGAGAACCCATGGAACGACATGATCCTACTCTTATCTCTGCAAGAGTCCATGCCCTTGACCTCTGTCTAAGGAAAGCTTCAAGCCTCCGCTCCATGTTCTATCTTCTATGCCAACTCCCTTCATGCGGCTTGGGTACATCACAAGTTACCCCCAAGTTGCTCCACTCCTCGATTTGCATTGCGTTAATGGTGGCCCTCACGCCCACCATTCCACGGGTCAGCCCGCTGTTGAGACCGATCTCCCTATCGGCTCCAAGTGTGCCTTCACTTTGTGTTGCCTTGGGTCGCTCCCCCACTTGATCTCGCTATGCATCCACCAATGCATCACCACTTGCGAGATCGTGCGATGACTCCTCACCGCTCACTCGATCCATCGAGCTTTGTCTTGAGGTACTCCTCAAGCAGTTCATTGCACCAGATTCTCATTCTGGAGAACCAGGACTTATCCCTCCTGGATATCTGCCCCGTTGGAGCAACATCTCTCTTCGCATCCTTTCCTCTGGAAGTTTTAGAGACCACCATACCCTTGGACTACTCCGCCTTTGCTGAACAAACTGTGCCCAATTCTGCCTTTGCCAATGCACATTGCTAGATTGTGACACTTCGCCAATACAAAGACGCATCGCACCCCTCGGGTCTAGCAACATCTTTGAACTCTGCTTTGTACACTTCAGCCTCTTACGAAAGTATCCTGTGCATGCCGAAGAGAGTTTTAGTGCTCCATGGCGCCGACCTTCGGCCGCCTTGGGATGGCCACGGACAGTCCATCGTCCGCATGCAAGCCCTTGCATGAGTATCGAATTCCTTGAGTTTACAACTCCCCTCACCTCTGTGAGCTTTGCATAACTCTTTCGATCATTGAACAACCCAATCCACCTTGCACGGTCTCATCCTTTGCCAAGCACCCTGCTTGCCTCGAGCACCGTCAAGTTTGGGTGCCAACGTCGAGCCACTGCTCAAACACAGCCATCCCAACCTTTGTGCGCTACGCAATTCTTCTTAGCTTGTTGTCCTTGTGGTGTCTCGCTAGGTCCCCCACGTTTGCATGCTAAGTGTTTCTAGGTGGGCTTGTCCCGCTCTGATACCAACTGTCACGGACTTAGCTGGTTTTGCCTAAGCCGTGCTGCACCAATGCGTATCACCGCAAAGGTCAGCCTCCCCGAAATCTCCTACAATCCCTTAGGACCTGCAAAAGAGCAGACGGGACAAAGAAAGCGCTTCACACGGGATCCACAAGCCACTCTTTTAGTAAACACTTTATAGCCAATGCACATTCCAACCATGGATATCACAAGCTCAAAACGGTTGCACAACAAAGGCATAAAATTGGTCCACTACAGACCGAATTCTAGTACAAGTATGCACTCGACGCAAACTTTATGTACAAGCCTACAATGGCTACCAAACTCACTCAAATTGGGCATTTTGCCTTTGGCAAGCCCTTTACAAGCTTTACATGCTATGACAAACCAAAAGGGACACGGACATGCATAAACATTACCCCGAACAAGCCGTTTACAATTTGTCCGTGACAGTTCACTCCGGTATGCCTCCTCCTACTCCACAATCTCCTCTCCTCCTTGGCCTTCTCTTCATCCTGCTCTTTGTTATTTTTCTTCTTCTTTCTTTTTCCTTCTTGTCTCTCCCTTCCCCAATAGTACCATGGTATGTTTTGGGGTATCATGTGTCGATCCGTTAGAACAGACCGAACCTGTAACAATCCAGCTGGCTATGGACCAACGTAGGTCCGATAACTGAAATCACAGTAGCACTTAATTTTGTTCTCCCTTAACTGGTGGATATCTTATTATGACATTTCCAATTTTTATTGCAAATAGAGAGTCTTTTTGTTTTCTTTCGTGGAAATGGCATTTCTGGGTCTCTATTATCTTACCATGAATTTGGTTGTTTATGGTTTTTTACTTTTTGTGTCACTGGTATATTCCAGTAGGTGATTATTGCCATTGGCCAATGCCTGTATTATTGTTGGAGGTTAGTTGCTTAAAGAATATGAATATAATATAACAACAATGAGGATCTAGGTAGTTGTAGTTCCCAGAGAATATTTGTGTAAATGTTCAGATAAAAATAGATGATATAGTTTACTGTTTGGTGGTATAATTCTATGCATTATAAGAAACATCACAAGTAACAAAAGACTAAATACATCTATTATGATTTAGATGGTACAGAAGTATATGCTTAGTTATAAGATTCGTGGAACCATTGAGAAATTTAAGCTGGTGATTGTTCAAAATCTTAGAGGGTGGATTCTTTCCAGTAGGTTTGACTTGAGAGATGATATCAAATATAGTAGAAGGTGGTGCGGCATATCATGAGGTTTTGTTATGGGTCATAAGTTTACTTCAACCATATAATGTGGCCCCGTCATGCTATTGTTGGGCCAACCATGTAACATTGGTGAGTAGTCCTGATGCATTGGGAATGGCAGCCACCATGGTTAGCTTATTGGATCCATTGACCTTGTAGATGAATGAGATATATAAAAGGGATCTTCCTAATAATTTATTAGGTCCTCCAGGTAAACATTAAAACACCTACTTGCCAGAATTACACCAACAATGTTGTACTCAGTGCCTCATTTTCTAGCCCAAGCAACATAGCTCAATTAAAAGTAGTGTTACTTAGAATGAGGAATTTTCTTTAAGCCTAAAAATGGCAATATTGAGGATGGGTCTTGGTACAACAATAAGATTACTTCTTCGCAAATTGGATGATCAATGTTTGAGTCATAGAAACAACCACTCTATATATAGAAGTATGGCCTTGTGCTATTACCCTCCCTAGATTTGGTATGGATGGGAGGTTTGTACATTGGGTTCACCCTTGAAAATGAGAATATTACATGGTTACATATTACTGTTGCATAGATGTAATTAGTACACTTTCAACTTTTAATATTGAATCATTCAACAATCAACATGACCCTGTTATTGAATACTTCTAAGTTAAGATCAGCATGCATTAGAACCATCACCATTCTTGTATTGTTCTACTGGAGAGAGAAAGTTAAGTATATTTTATAGTGGACATGGAGGAAGTTCTGAATTCCAGGCTAATAGCAAAAACCATATCGGTTTGAAATTTATTGCTCATTCAAAAGGCTTTCAGAACTTAAGGCTATCCTATGATCTTCTAGATATCGAACAGACAATGGCATGTTGTTATCAACTTTGAGTTAAGTGTTTAGCTCTGAACTCAAAATAAAATTTTCGTGCTCAAACCATACTTAGTAATTTATTGTCTAATCAAAGGGTGAGACTAGGTAGTTAGTGCCATGATATGATATATTTAGTCCACTGAACCCTGGTTTCCAAAGATGTAAATCATGAAAACAAGCTCTAGCTGCTGGGATCATGGCTGAGTGCATAAAATTATCTCCAATCATTATATTGGTGATACCTTGTTCACTAGGATAACCTATAATATTTTATTGAGCTGATCAGGGTATAAAATATTATCTTCTGTTCTCATTGTTAAACAAGTCCAATGAAATACCACATACTTTTAGAAACACCATTTGGACTGTCGTGACTATTTGCATAACCTTGTCAAAGCTTCTGTAGTCCAGTAGTCCATGTACTTAGGGAAGCTAACATAGTGGCTTACTGATTTGCTGATGCTGTTTGAATCAAAAACAGGGATTATTCCTGGACCAGCTCTGTTCGTAAAGGTGGGTGACATTTTGTCCTCTGATGTCCTAGGGCTTATTGTGGCTGTATTAAAAGAATATCTCTGATAGCAGAGTAAGGTTTAGGTTTAATGAATAATGATGTTAGTTATCTTTTATCTTGATTTTCTCTGATCAACATTTTGTTTATCATCTTTTTGTTCCTTGTCATACCATGCTAATTTGAAAACATCATAATTTTACTCTTGTTGTTGACTTTCTGTTTGCTTTTAAATAGTTTTTACTTGTGTCCTTGGAGACTCAGATAACTTTGGTTGTCGATTCAGAATTCATTATTGATTTCCTATCAATCAGGTGTTTTTCTTTATACAGGGACACCGAGTTTCACAACTCAAGAAGGACATATTGGTGATGTTGATTGGAAGGAGGAGATTTATCAAAAGGTGAGTAAACATCAAAAGTTGAGTTCTTTGCTCATATTTATTCATTGATTTATCATTATGGAAGAGTTTGATTAATAAAGTTGTCCTGTAAGAAATTTGATATCTCATACTGAGGTCAATTACCTATTTAGCCAGAAGATATTTGATTTATGAGATTATAAGAGTAAAACTTGTATTGTGGTACCCATGGTTCGATGTACCATCTGATATGGTGTGAAACAGGTGATATGTACCAGTCCGCTGATTGGTATGGTTGACCGAGATACGGACCTGCCCGTTTTAGGCAGTATGTTGTTAGTGGGTGTAACAGTTAGTACGCCTCTTGTATCACATGATACAATCAAAACTAGATCTTTATCGACTGACATGAGGTCAGTCAGATTTTGATCATACCGATCTCCTTTGGGGTCAAATATGGTCCCAATGATCAAATTGACCATCAGACCCTTTTTTGGTCATTTATATTCTCCACCCTCTTCCTCTTTCATTTATCTCATTCACTCTCATTCAATTTTTCATCCCTATAACCTCAAATTTCTATTCATATATGATTTAAATACAATTTCTTCTTATCTAAATATAATTTATATACTAAGAAATTAGAAGAAAAACCCTAAATAGTTTTTTTTGAATTTCAAGCTATTTTCAGTCTTTTTTTGGAACACTGGTACATAGTGGTATAACAGCACATGTTACATCAGTAATACCAATCCGACCAGTGACCAATACAGTTGGTTAGCACGAGAAAATGTTCCTTGGTGATACCCAAGGTTTGATGTCTCAGTATTATACTAGTCATTGGGGAAGAGGAACATTTCAATACATATCAGATTTCGGTATTTGCATTAAAAAACACTGGAAATCAAGAAGGAAACCCTACTTTCGGTTTTCTTCCATATTCTAGTTATATGCAAACAAATTAGACAACCTTAAACTAAATTTAAATTATAAATGAGATGTAAAACAACGACATATACCTGTTTGGACCTGTATTGATACATCTAGGACCGATACGGATCCAATATGATGAAAGTGAATTAAGTGAATTTTGAGAGAGATTCATAGAAACTGAGAGTGAGAAAGAGGAGAAGGTGAGTGAGAGTGAGGCGGATTTGGAGGGTTTTGGGGCCTTTTTATAGGCTACCAAGAGCCCTCTAACATTTATCCAATAGCTAGTTAGGTAGCCTCTCCTCCTTGTTAGGTTACCACTCGGTACATGGGTTCTCATATTAGAAATTTTGTTATCCTGCATTGCTTGTCACATCAAGTGAATCAAGTAGCTTATTTGCAGCCTCTTTTCTATTTCCACATGGCACATGTTACATATAGCAACTCGATAGCTTTGATGATATCAGTTATTGAATTTCAGAATATAGAGGAGAGGATACACTACTTTTTTTTTTTTTTTTTTTTTTTTTTCTGTCTGAAGACCTGTATATCAGGAGCTGACCGTTTTCAATGGAAGTGAGTGTCACCTTTTTTCCGATCTTCCACTTTTGAATGAACTTAAAGGCAATGAATGACAAACCAAGTGATATCAGGTCATGTTATTGCTCTTTACATGAATTTTTGCATCAATGCTCACATTCAGTAATGATTCTATATGTGTCAATTGATGCTCTGTGCCCTTGCCACTGTCCTTTTCACCACTATGATGTCACAATTGATTTTCATTATTGAGTCGGACGTAGTCGGCTGCATATGACTTTCCAAAATAAAAGTTTCTCTTAAGTTTAGAAACTGCTCAACTGACTTCTTGAAGTTTTCCCTATTATATGTAACCACCTGCATAATATGCCACAATCCAATCTCCTCTACAACCCTCTTGTGTATTGTGCATCATGAAACTTGTTGAAAGTATAAAAGTATCCTTCGTTACAAAAATAGGAAGTCAATGATGCTCATCCGAGCGGGTCCGGACTAGCTAGCACACATCAATGTGACATGATATAGGATTCACTACATTTTAAATGATATAATCTAAACTTTGAGCCTATGAACTTGCTCATCCTGATGGTTGCCACGTATTTCTCCTGGTCTGGGAGGCTATATGCTAGAACCCACCCTCTGAATGCTAGTCAACATGCTCCGCTAGTGCAGGCCTTGAACTGCATTTGTTTGGATTTGGTGAAAGTTGAATTATTTTGCATTGCTTTACTGATTCCCCCCTTTTTTTCTTTCAGGTGGGTGTGATTAATGTGTGTTTAATACATATTTACCAAAGTATGCGATGAAACTACGTCAAAGTTGTATTAGTTGAGCTTTGTAATGAAATATTATTTGTCTCTTTTGTGTGGGCAGATAAAATCCATGAAAGAGCTGTACTTTGCAGAATTGAGTGAGCTTTACCAAAAGAGTGCGATGAAATTTCGGCAGGTTCTTCAGTTATTGGTTTCTGCATTGACTTTCTTTTAAGATTCACAGAATTTCTGAACATAAAATGAAACTTGCTCAAAGACTTTTTATGTTTTTTCAGCATGAAGTTCTTATGCCATTTGCAAAGACATCAGAATGGTTTGAGAAAAGGAAACGTTTTAAGATCATGTTAGAGTATATATTACAAGTTTTGCAATTTTCCAAGAGCAATATTGAACCTGATTTGAAGGACAAAATTCCTCTGTATGAGAAAAAAATAATAAATATTCTATCTTTAAATAAGATAAATGTTGCTCCTTCACGGTCACCTGGACAGCAACAATTCCAGCATCCTGGTGGACATTCTCAATTCATGCCTCATCAATCTCAAGTTCTTGGACAACATGACAATCGTATAAAACAGCAAATAAATCTTCAAGGTTCAACAACTTCGATGCAGCCAGCTGCTGTTCCAGGCTTGCAACATGGTTCTGTTCTTTTATCAGATTCTGGTGTTACAACAACTCAACAGAAAATCACAAGTGCATTACAGACTGATTCTACAGTTGAGACTGTCCAAGGGAGTTCTTTTAGGTCATTGCAGCAGGGAGCAAATGCATCCACACAACAAGGTGGATTGATATCTGGAAAAAGTTTTGTTAATGTTCCTCAACAGACGAATGCTAATGCTATGTCAGATGGCTTGATAGTGCAATACCTTGCCAATACCAAGCAACCGAGTTCTAGTGCAACACAACAGCAGCAGCATTTTAAGCAGCAGGAACAACAACAAAAGCAGCACCACCTGAATCATAATCACCAATTAGAGCAACAATTACGACAACATCAATTGCAGCAACTACTTCAGAAACAGCGGCTCCTGCAGCAACAGCAACAGCAAAATCAACCACAAGCACCACAGACACCAGTGCACCAGGTGCCACAGCTTAATCAAACAGGTGAAGACAATGAGTTGAAGTTGGGACAAGGCCCTGACATTATGCCGGGACTTTATCCACATCATTACTCGACTAGCCAACACCCTAGCTACTATCAGCAAATAAAATCAGGTGCTTCTTTTCCATTTTCATTACCTCAAGACTTTCAAGCTTCATCCCCCCAAACTTCTTGCCATTCTCCTCAAAGTGATCAGCAGAGTCTCCAACCATCTCAAATAATATCTGGAACCCCCTTGCAGTCAGCTGAGTCACCATTCTTTCCATCTCCTTCCACTTCAATAACCCTCTCTCCTGTTCCAGCAAATGAGAAACAACTTTCTGGTGTTATGTCACTACCAAATGCAGGAAACATTGAACATCAACAAGCAGTTGTAGCACCTTCTGAGGCTCAATCATTCACTGTCACTACACCTGGAATAACAGCTTCACCTTTGCTGGCAGAATTTACCAGTCCAGATGGCAATCAGAAATCAGAATGATATTCCAAATCTGGTTGTTGGCAAAGCAAGTACAACAGAAAAGCCTCTCGAACGTTGACCGGAAGTGGTCAGTACTCTTTCTTTTGTCCTTTTTATGAATCTTGTACATACTTATTCAGTAACTTGGTAGATGAAATGATTGTTATGTATCCTTTTTTACCCTGTATAAGGTGAGAAGTCTGAACTTCTGACCTATTTATTGGTGTGCTGTGCTATCTGTTTATACAACTGCTCTAAAACCAACTGAATGTAGTGGCTGATAGCGGATAAGATTTCCTCAAACTGTATGAGGAAATCCCGCTGGTTTGTTGAGGAAAATCCTCCTGGTTGTTGAGGAAAATCCTCTCTTCTTTCTCTCTTCTTATGTGTATAAATAAGACTCTATTGAGCCATATTCAATATACTTTTTATCTTTATAATTCACTCTAACATGGTATCAGAGCAAGATATGGAGGATACTCCAAAAGGTAGTCGATGACTTTTATTGCTAAGACAAACATCACAATGCATATTAATGCTACTGGTTTTAAAAGTATGAAGAGAATAATGAGAAAGTAATTTATGCTGGATAAAGGAGGAGGGATGACCAAGACGCACGATGCCACACATCAACTGGAGCTGCAATCAGCGGAAGAGTGAGCGAAGAGGGTGGGTAAGTTCATGGCCGATGGCCACTCATAAATGTTATCTTTATTCTGGCCTTGGACTAGGGATGCTCCTGTGCTCAAATCCTTGACAAGAAAGGAGTCAAGAAAGAATTCAATTGAGGTATTATTCTGTTTATAGAATTGAGAAACGGAAATGAGATTTTGTGAAATGTGAGGTGCACATAAGACATCATCGAGTGTAAATGTTGTTGTAAGTGAATTAAGTGTTGTGGAACCAGTATGAGTAATGGGAACTCTTTTACCGTCACCGATGATGATATCTTCATTGACGCCATAGGTGTTGTAGATGGATAGGTTCTGAAGATCAGACGTGATGTGATGAGAGGCTTCAGAGTCCATAAGCCAATTAGATTGGCTAGTGGTCGGAGTAGTCATGAGATTCGCTTGAGGCCACCGTGATGGAGCAGGGGGTCTGGGTCGAGACCGGCATACTTTTGTAGAATGTCCAACTTTATCACATAGCTGGCAGACAACTCGTTGTTGGCTGATGCGATTAGGACGCCAGGGCTGTTGAGTTGCGCATTGTCCTGGTTGCTCTTCCTTTTGAATTTTTGACTGACCTGAGCTGTGATAGTTGGTTCGGGCGACTTGTCATGGCACTTCAAATACATCTCATAGTCAGTCAACTTGTCATATAGTTCTTTAAAAGATATTTGTGAGTCGCGCGTCCGAATTCTTTGCTTCGCTAGTTCTTTGTATTCATCCCCTAGGCCATTAAGTGTGTGGATGAGGACTTCTTCTTCACCAAGGGAGTGACCTATCAAAGTTAAGTCATCGATGATAACTTTGATATTTTGTAAGTAATCAGTAATAGTACTTCTCCCTTGTTTCACTTTCATCGATTGGATAAGAGTCCGAGCATGCGAGTACGCTGTGAGCGATTTGCCAATGTGGTTTGCAACTTGGACCATGCTTCGCAGATCGTGATACATGAAGATATTAGTGGGGCAACGGACCCAAAGAATCGAGGCTTGAATAGCTTGGAGGATGAGGCGGTCTTGACATAACCATAGTTTGTAAATTTGGATTTGGTGTTGGGTGGATCCTCCTGGGATGTTGAGGACTTAGATGGACAATTGAGAAGGCCATCGATGTAACCTAGGAGGTCATATCCAAATAGAAGATTAGAAAATTGTGCACGCCAAGATGCGTAATTTTCGCTTTTGGATAACTTGAAAGGAATGAGTGCCGCTGCATTGATGGTGATGAGGTTTGAAGGTTGAGAAATACTATGGTTCCCTGTAGGTACAACGACTGGGATGTTAGAGGTAGACGATGAAGCTGATGAAGCCATTTGATGAGACGATGGCGTCAATCAGTTGGGAAATTTATCGGATGTAGCTATCTTGATATGCCTTGAGGAAGCAGTCGGCTCTGGTGGGTCGCAGGAGAGCAGAGTGTTTAATGTCGCTAGACAGTGAGGAAGGAGGATACTGCCGCTGCCAACCCGCCGGATTGGTTCTGCTGCGAGCGGTGCAGTGAAGCAGGTGACACCAAGGAACGAGTGCGTTCGGTGGAGGTCAGCAGCAGACGAGAGAGTGGTCTCGGCAGAGAAGAGCGCCGAGACTGAGAGCAGCGGTGCTGTCCTATTTCTGTGACACCGCACTCTGGCTGCGGGGGTTTGAGGAAGCAGCGACATCGATGGTCGCTGGCAGCGGTGGCAATAGAAAGGCAGCTGACCGAAAGGCGTAACGGGCGACGGGGCCTTGTAGGCTTGGACGGGGTGCTTGTTTGACGCGGTCGGACGCAACTCCTACCCTATCGGAGAGTGGTAGAGGGTAGCTTTCGCCCGTGGAAGAGGAGGAAGCAGGGGAGGAGACCTGATCTGGCGCGATCAAGGTGGTGGTCCGTTGGCCAGAACAGCGGCGAGAAAGCTTCCGCCCGTGGAAGCAGAGGGAGCAGAGGGTGGAGGGGAAGAGTCGGTGAGAAGCTTACAAGATGGCAGCGGAGGATAGCTTTCGCCGAACTTGCAAGACACCGATTGCTGTCGTCGAACAGCGAGAAAAAAAAAAAGAGAGAGCTTGCTCTTAGACAAGCGGCTCTGATACCATGTTACTTTTGTGGAGTCTACTTTTCCTTTTCACAAATCTCCTACCGTGCAAGCTATTCCGACAAACATAAGTCACTAGGGTATCCCTCCGATCTCATCCCACGAACGTCCTATAACACCATCCAATCCCTTGCCTCAGGATCCACACTCTCTTGTTCTCCCGGTTCAACAACTTCTCACTCTCTCTATTTCTTCTCCTCTTCCTTCTTCACAAGCTTCTCCTACTACTGACGTAATGCCCTCGGAAACACAACATTATTTATCCTATTCTGAACACAATGATACTGAAGTACCTCAGCCAGCTCCAGCCCGTGTTAATGTCTCTCCACTACCTATACCAACAACATAAGCTACAGCTCCTACACATCCAATGACAACACGCTCCAAGAGTGGTATATTTAAACCACGTTAAGTCCTCGACCTACATGCTACCACAAAATCCTCTTCTGAGATCAATGAACCTACCACAATTACTCAAGCCCAAAAATCTCCACACTGGCGTAAAGCCATGTGTGAAGAATATGATGCCCTCCTCCATAACTCCACGTGGACCCTTGTACCCCCTCGTCCTACACAAAATATCATCGGGTGTAAATGAGTCTTTCGAATTAAGCGGAACTCAGACGGATCTGTTGCTAGATATAAAGCACATCTAGTAGCCAAAGGGTTTCATCAACGGCCTGGAGTTGACTTCACAGAGACTTTCAGTCCTGTTGTTAAACCCACAACAATTCGACTTATTCTAAGTTTGGCTGTCTCAAAAGGCTGGCAGCTACGACAACTAGATGTTAACAATGCCTTTTTACAGGGGACTCTAACTGAAGATGTCTATATGCAGCAACCCCCTGGCTTCATTCATCATCAGTATCCAAGACATGTGTGCAAACTACACAAAGTTATTTATGGACTTCGTCAAGCTCCAAGAGCCTGGTATACTGAACTTGGTTCATTTTTGACATCAACTGGTTTCATCAACTCGAAGTCTGATACCTCGTTATTTTTATGACAACAAAATAGACACACAATATATCTTCTCGTATATGTGGATGATATTATTATTACAGGCAATGGTCCCTTAGAGATTCAAACGTTCATAACACAATTGGCTGATCGATTCTCCCTCAAAGATCTTGGACCCTTAAGTTACTTTCTGGGAGTTGAAGCAACATTTACATCTTCAGGTCTTCTCCTATCACAAAGAAAGTATATTCAAGACCTATTATCCAAAACAAACATGCAGGATGCAAAAGAAGTTACAACTCCTCTCTCTACTAGTGAATCACTCAAATTATGTGATGGAAGTCCTGCTTCGGATGCTACTCAATATCGACAAGTACTTGGCTCCTTACAGTACTTGGCTCTCACCCGTCCAGATATCTCATTTGCAGTTAATAAGTTGTCCCAATTCATGCACCAGCCATCTACTACGCATTGGTCTGCCGTCAAACGAATTCTGCGATATCTTAAAGGAACCCTTCATCATGGCCTGTTTCTCCGCAAACACACCCCACTTAATCTCCATGCCTTTGTCGATGCTGATTGGGCGGGGAACTTTGATGATAGAACTTCTACGTCAGGGTATATTGTTTTCCTTGGAGCTAATCCTATCAGTTGGAGTTCTAAGAAGCAAAAGACAGTCGCACGGTCTACGACTGAAGCTGAATACCGTGCTATCGCTACAGCTACTACTGAACTTAATTGGGTCACAAATCTCCTCAAGGAACTCAACGTCAACTTTACCCTTCCTCCTACAATATATTGTGATAATATTGGAGCTACCTACTTGTGTGCCAATCCAGTATTCCACTCACGCATGAAACACATCGCCATCGACTTCCACTTCGTGCGAGATCAAGTTGTCAGACATCAACTACGTGTCTCTCACGTACATACAGCTGATCAACTAGCAGACTCACTCACGAAGCCTCTTGCCCGTAAACTATTTTCATTACATCGATCCAAGATTGGTATCCTTGATAGGAGTACCATCTTGCGGGGGCATGATAGCGGATAAGATTTCCTCAAACTGTATGAGGAAATCCCGCTGGTTTGTTGAGGAAAATCCTCCTGGTTGTTGAGGAAAATCCTCTCTTCTTTCTCTCTTCTTATGTGTATAAATAAGACTCTATTGAGCCATATTCAATATACTTTTTATGTTTACAATTCACTCTAACAGTGGCAACAGAGTCATGTCTCACAATCATACGTATCTTTCTATCTGGTTCAAGTAAAGCATGAGTTGTAGGATGTAGTTTGAAGTTTGAACTAAATGAAAATTTTAAAATAATAGGGTTCAGAGATGCCCTTGCAGATAATATATATTGGTACTCATATTGTAGCTAGTGGCAATTACATTAGTAATAAGGGTAACCTGCTGCCTGTCAGTGACCTCCTCGTTGCCCACCATGCGCCACTGACCTTGGGTATGCTTCCTCTCCTCCTCCTTCACCTCTTATTTTATGACTTCCTCCTTCCTCTTCCTCCTCCTCCTCCTCCTTCCTCATCCTCCTCTTCTTCCTATCCCGTCATCCTCTTCCTCCACCATCCCCTACTCTTCCTTCCCCTCTTCCTCTTCCTCCTCCTTCCTCCACCACGTCCTCTTCTTTCTTACTCTTCCTCCTTTTTCTCCATTGCATCCTCTTCTGCAACCACGTTATCTTCTTCCTTCCTCTTCCTCCTCCTTCCCCTTCTCTTTCTTCTTCCTTCCTCTTCGGTATGTATCAGTGTATCTTGTGTCGATACACCAATACCACATGGTACACTAGTACCGGTGGGTACATACGGTACCCTGATACAAAACTACAATCCTTGATTTGAATCATATCTTGGTTTTATCAGTTTAGATAATTATGGTAATACCATATTATATAGTGAATGATAGACTGATCTCTTGTCTAATAACATCATAGTTATAGAATTAGTAGTCCATATCCTGTTCTAAATAGATCATTGTAAAATCTTACTTTTCACCTCATATTTAGCAGTCCTGGGTCAATCCAGAAGTCAATTTTATTTTATTGAGGTGGATAGAGTTGCAAGATGGAATAGTCTATTCCTTGCCACAAGACAACTGATATATCTCCTATAACGAAGTTCATTAAAAAGATGGGGTAGTTTGCATGGTCTCCTTATAAATAGTGTCAAATGGGATATTAAAATTTTGTTTTGATCTCTTCTAGTATTCAGAAAATGTTCAATAGAATTTTCTTTCTTCCACAGCTTACCATCATAGGCTAATGTTGAAACAGAGATTGTGGGTATGAATGTTCTAGAGATTAACTTATATAGACAACAGGACAACCGAATTGATCCACCTTGAAATGTTCTTGATGCCTAAACTTGAAAATTGTCGTGAACTTTTGGATTGCGAGGTACAAACATTGGCTGAGGTTAAGTTACACAGACTCTTAATTTTATGTAGGATATAGAGCATGCAGATATTGATATTAGATCCTGTCTGAAGCTAAATTTTTTTCATGAAATTTTAAGAAATTACAAATACCAAGCAATAAAGGCAACTTGATTAAATTTAATATAAGAATCTATTACTTCCAATGCTCCAGTATATTTTTCACATTTGTCAATTGCATTAGATCCTACTGCAAAAGATACATTTTAGTAATAATTTTTGAGGCAAGATAGAGCTAAGTATCATTTTAGACTCTTGGTAGTATTTTATTTTTGACGCAAGATACAACTAAGTAGTGTTGACATTTGCATTTTAGATTATTGAAGGGACTGATATATGATGAGTAGATATGTCAGAATCGACATCAAATAGATATGTAAATGCATCTAAGTGTCTAATTTGACAAAGTTGTATAACAACAGAGGGACATGTAGGGGAAGCATAATTGAGAATAAATTAATATCATAGTTATTTTGTTGTGAGATGTTGGATCAGAGGTCATAAGAAGTATTAAAATTATAATGAATAGTCTTCTCTTATTGGTATCTAATAAAATTATTGAAGGTACTGATATATCATGGGTAGATATGTCAGAGTCAACATTGAATAGACATGTAAATGTATCTGAGTGTTTAGTTGGGATAACAATAGAGGGGCATCTATGAGAAGGATAATTTAAAATAAATTAGTATCACAGTTATTTTATTGTCAAATGTTGGAACATAAGTCGTAAGAAGTTTTAGAATCACAATAAATACTCTTATTATATTTGCATATAATAAGATATTAGAACATTATAATTAAAATCTTGGAATTATGAAACAGAACTGCATGCTATACTAATTTACCATTTGATATTGGGACAGTACAGTCAAGGAGTCTCATAAACATGTAAAACATACCCAACATGGCCTGTGGTGTGGATGCAAGACTCCTTATAATGTTGTATGGAATTCATTATCCTAACTTTATCCAAACTGTTAATGGTTCTTCAGTTGTCATTTAGGCCCAATCCATATAGCCGACAGATCATTTTAAACCAGCAAGTTCTTTATTGGCCAGTCAGGAAGGTCAAATTTGACCCATTCCATTTGGAATGTAGCAGCACTTGGTAGCCAAAATATCATGCTGTAGCCCTTGGTAGCTTTATAAATTTGAGACTCATTGAATTTTAGTGTTTATCAGCCAAGAATTTCAATGTCATGAACTTGGGCCTTGTTGGTGATTACCGACACATATCCCTGCATTGCTCAGGTGAGGCTTGTGGTGATTGGCACATGCTTGTGTCTGGCAAAAGGTGTGTTGGCACACCCTTGGCATGATGCCAAGCTTTATGTTGGTGTCATTCTGGCATACACCTGCATGGCTAGAACATGTGGTCTTTGTCAAACCCTTAAACCTATGTCCCTTTTTGTAACATCTAGGTCTACTGTTAGCATATTTATTTGGTAGTGAATCCAATGGGAAACTATTTTAAGAAATAAATATCTTAAGCAATGAAATAGTGTGTTTGCAAATTTTTGATGTTGGCTGGAATTATTGGGAGAAAGATATGTTGTTTGCACACATAAATAACCTCTCAATATGTAGAGGTAAGATTGTGAACGTTAGCCCTCTCCAGACTCCACAATAAAGGGAGCCTCAAGCACCGGAATTGCCATTTAGATATGTTGATTATACAAGTTGATTATACAAGTTTGACTAAAGAGTTATAGAAAAGGCATCAAAGAATTTGATGCAAGTAAAGAAGTCTACACCAATGTCTTGATTTGGCTTTTGACATGGAAGTTGGCTATCATAAGCAAAGAGCCATTGCCAACCCTATTTATACTGCTATTTAGGTCTCAGCTCTACTATATATCCTGTATCATCAATGTCCACAATGTTATCACAAATTCACAATGTTATATCAAATAGAATTATGGTCAATTGAGAAGATCAAATTGATCGTTGTTGCATGCTATATGCAGAGATCTGTTACATGAACAATATGTAATAATTAGACCAAGCATGTCCTTTGTGTATACTTTATCTGAGGCAGTTTATGCATTAAAGTCTAAATTAAGGATCAAGGTGGAACACTCTGGCTGCATATTTGGTTAGGTGCTTGCAGGGTAGGGTACAATTAATATTGTTGGGTGCTTTGCTCTCATGTCTGGCAAAGTGCCAGAACACCTTGGTGGAAAATAAAACAAGCTGGTACTACATTTTTATCTATGCTTCACAATATTATCATGCTATGGCATGGAATGATAACAAAGACATGCCTTGTCACAACCTTGGATGAAAATGATGGCCAAAATGATGAGTTTGTTGTGTACATTTCCCAGGATCACCAAGTCCTAGGAACCTTTGGATAGTTGGAGTATTTGTCGTGGATTCAAGATGGATTTTTCCACATACTGTGATGTTTGAGATTGTTTTTTGATGTTGTATGGATGGATTCAGACATTTTATGTAGTTTTCATCTGGTTAAATTTTTGTACAGTTGGTACTTATGTTTCTTTTGTAATAAGTATATTGGGTTATCGATATAATTTTGAGCAGGTGAGCTTTGGGGTTGTCTCTTTTTGTCAGATTATTTTTAAATTACAACAACAAGTCACGATGTCACAATTATTTGGGACCAGCTATATGAATCTTTACTCTTTATTGAGCTCTTTAGGACAAATACTATTAGTCAAATTAAGAGTGATCACTTTTTTAATTATTTTTGATCTTACCAACCCATTGGTTGTAATTTCTCTGATGGATGATTATGTAAAATATTAGTGAAATTCTTTGTAAATGTCTATCAGCTTCTTCTCGCATGACCATTTCAAAATTTTGAGCATCATCAGTTTTCTTTCAGCTTCTTATTTCTGCTGTGTAGCTACAAAATTTTGATTATGCTCTGGTTTATTTTCTCCTTTCTCTCCACCTTCTCTTTCTTAGAATTGTTCTCCTTACCTTGCTGCTGCACACACCCTAGCTGCCTCTACTTATAGCTGACAGACTGACAGGCTAGCACTTGCTTTCTTCTGCAACCTGATCCACCACAACCATAATCATATCTAGCCATCACAATCTGTGGGCCCCATGCTCCTTATAATATTTGCAAAGACTGGAGCACCTTTGCGGATTTGTTTTGACTTCTAATAAGTCATTCATAATTTGTGGTTGCAAAAGCATTACAATAGGTTGCTGTCAACTGATGATTTGTGGTTAAATTTGGAGACCAGTTTTCTTTCTGAGTTTATTCTTCGGATTTCTTTGTATATTAATGTTGGATTATCTGCATTAGAATATCACTGTAGTTACCCTATACATCACTTCGTGTAGTGCCCTTGTCTTCCTAACATTTGCATTGCATCTCATGTATATTCACCCTCATGATCTACTAGCTTTTCAATATTATCAGTTTGTTGGACTTTTAATTGGCTGAAAGGACAATGGTGATATGCTATGAATAAACAAGTTGTCCGCATTGATTTTATCTTAAGAAAGCTTCGAAGCATCATAAAAATACTTAATAAGTGAAAGGACAACTTAATGTTCCATGAATGTCAACATAAAAAAATTGTTTTTGTGGAGCTTGATGAATTTCTGTATGGACTAACTTCTTTAAGGGCTAATCTTTGTATAATTAAATTGTGTTATTGGTAAATTTTAAATAAAAAAGAAAATATTCTTCCACTTGACAAAATTGCTGTATGACTGCATCATGATATCATTCTCTTGCATCTATAATGAAGGCCTGATTTACTTTCTTTTGGCTATGAATTTATTGATTCAACTAGTTCTCTTGCATTTATTTAAACATGTCACTTAATTCTTATTTGCTTACCAGCATCAATGCATTTGTGCTCTTGAGTTTTATGTATCACCAACCCCTAACATGAATGAAGTTCTTTCAGATACGATCATCAACACCCCCAACTTTTATTTCTGCTGTTAGCGATATCAGGTCTGTTGTTAGCATGACAGACAGGATATCAGGTTCAGCAACAGAAAATGGTTCTAGGGCTGCAGTTGGTGAAAATTTAATCACCAGCAAAAGGAACCGTGACACAAGTGCCATGCCCTTGAACAATCTGTCATCTGCTGGAAGTGTAAATGATAGAGAGAAACAAACTTATCCTCTTGATACATCTGAATTACAGTTGACTGTGACATCACGAGTTAAGCGGCAGAAAGTTGAGGTTTGATATTATGCATTTGATTTCATAGCAAAGTATTTTCCTGTTATGCTTGTTCTGTTTTTTAATTGGATAACTTGTCTCGATCATTTGCTTTGGTGTGGATTTCTTAGTTGCTTTGTGATTCCAAATTTGTAGATGCTTTGTAGTTCTAAGTATATCATGAACTTCATTTTTCATCTCTCTTTTAAAATCACATGTATTTGCATTTAAAGCTTAATTCTTCTTTCATGTATGGTTATTCTGAAGCAGCAATTTCCACTTTTGAAACCCAAAGAAGAATCCTAATCTCTTTCATCTTTCAGGTGTTGAAAACAAGGCAATTGCCTTTGCAAATGTGCACATAATTGTGAAACCTGTTGTTAGCATTTGTGCACAATGATATTTGAATATAACAAGACTGTTGCAGTATATTATTTATGCATTTAATCATTCATAGAAGCACCAGTGCCTTTCGCTAATTGTGGCTATTTTCTTAGGGTGTTGATTTCTTAGATCCGTTGTAGTTCCAAATAGAGCTTGAACTACTTTTTCATTCTCTTTTGTATGTTACTCATTCAAAGATTAATTAGTTTAGAAAATTTAACTTTCGAAGCCTAAAGAGTAATCCTGAACTCTTTTATCCTTCAGCAATTAAAGAAAAGGAAAACATTGCCCTTGTAGATGTGTGCATAATTGTGAAACCTGTTGTTAGCATTTAGCGTATGGAGATATTTACATAGAACTACTAGATTGTTGCTATATAGATATGCATATCATCACATACAAGGCACCAATGTCTTTCCCATTTGTAGCCATTTTAAACCATTGGATTTGGATTTATCTGACCTGCCTATATATTTCACAATTATATATATGTATATCAAAATGTACTGATAACTTACTATTTCTGGTAGTGTCATTTAAAGATTATATCAAAATGTTATCCGAAACAAACTATTCTAGTTGCATGTTACTGGTGTTTGTTGTCATTTGATGGTGATGAACTAAATCCTTCTGTGGTCCCATCCTCCTGAGTGCATTGAAAATATTTCATCAGTTGCACTCTTCCCTCTGTACATGTACACATATGGTAAACAAGTATGATCCGTTCATCTAGGATATGTGGGATCTGTTGATTCCATACAAAGTTTGAAAGAGAAAAAGAACTCATTCTTATGAAAAGCTGTATCCTTGTTCAATGCGGATATAAATGATGTGTTTCTAGTTGGTACACTATACCAAGATGCATCTGTTTCTGATTATTTAAAAAAGAAACTCATTGCTTCTAAACTGTTTCCTCTTTTGCTTCCCTTGTTGTAATAACTTCTCTTCCATTCCAAGTGTTCCGTTCATAATATGATATTTCTTTCCTATTGGTGCACTGCTTACCCTGGCATTTCTTGGTTCCAGTAAATCTCAGCACCATGTCTAACTTCAGACGAATCATGCTTTACATGAAGAGATCAGGGAGATAAACCAACGGCTAATTGATACGGAGATAAAAATAAGTGACGTGGACACCGATCTGATATCTACTGCTTCAAAAGGCAAAGGAACAATTGTGAATTTTTTCTTCGCTCCTCTGATTCGATCTCCGATCTCAAAATTTTCATATACTATGATGAGCTTCAATCAGAAAGTATCATGTGCAGATAATGTACATAAGAGCTGCATTTAGTGTTCATGTTTCTCTCATTCTTTTTTGTTCTTTTTGGTCATCCAGAGTCCAATTCAGCCTTTGAATTTGCTTGCTCCTGCTAGTTATCCAAAATGTTCACCTGTTCTTTTGGACGAGCTTCCAGATGAGCAAAGGTAAGACAATGCTAAGTATCATCCATAACCTTACATTGGGGACACAACAGGAAAGTAACCTGCTTCTTCCCCCCATTTTTTTGGACCATGTAGCAGGGAATCTGAAGATCTATCTATCAAGGCTAGGTCAAGGTTCGACAATTCTCTCCGTGGCCTATCACAGCCAGTCTCACTAGGAGAACTGGCAAGGACATGGGATGCCTGTGCCCATAAAATACTGGTAGAATATGCACAACAGACTGGCGGAGGTACCTTCAGCACAACATATGGCACTTGGGAAAAATGTGTAGGTGGTTGATGCTCCATTTGTCTGAGGATGCTTGCCAGATTTAGTTACAGAGAGGTTTAGCAGATAACCTATCGCTCTGTACATACAATTACTTATTCCCAAAGATGAAAATTTCAGCCCTCATATCCCCTACAAATGAACCGGGCCATGCTTGTAACATTTACCAGGTCATCAGAATTTTTCCTTGTATTACTGTAGTGGTGCCTGTACCAGTCAGTACTACTAAATGGAAAATTTATTATTGGATATGAGTTATATAGGTGGTCTCCGACTCTCTCGCATGTGACATTCAAATTTGTAAAATAATTGTGAAGTAATATCAATCTCATATTCTCTGACCTGTTTTTTGTGCTGGAAGTATGCTGATTCTTGCACTACATATGTGATTCCTGAAATATTTGACTGATCATCTGAAGGGAAGAGAGGAGAGAGAACAAACTTTTCCATCAAATAAGGGCTGTGTTGCCTTTTCTCAAATTGATGTAAAATAAGCCCTAATTGGCTGCTCATAATGCTTCATGTGGATCAGATTATAGCTCTTCCATTAAGATCAGGCTTGTTCAAGTTGGTGGCATAGATTGTGTCAAGTTTCTGAGCTTGAACTTGCTGATCAAAGTTTGATACCCAAATCTCCATGACTTGGTTAAATGTTCATTTGCCTACTCCATTGATCTAAAACACAATATGTAACTTTCGTGTGTGCAGGTCTGTGCTATCATGTGTTAATGTTATCAACCGGCACATTTCATACATCTCGATGCGGTTGAATGTTCCACTCATTATTTATTGCTTATTATTTCTATTTAATTATATTAGAGTTTTAGTAATGAGTTATTAAATGAGTTCGTCATGCATGACGTGCCCTCAATCATGCCATGAACATGTCATACTTATTAGAGCGATGTTCAGATGAGAATATTCGAAGTGATGATACGATAGATTATGACATCAAGGCGAATGACCCCCATCCACAAAACACTAGTCCATAATGATGACTACTTAATTGCATGGTCCACTGCCACAATTTGATTAGCTTTGGCCTTGGAATAAGACTGAATCAGAATATTCTTTTCGTAAATTGATCAGAATCAAGTCGAATTTGTTACATTTCCTTCCTTCCTGATGTGACAGATCTTTTTATCCTTTTATTCATGATATAGACATAATGTGAAGTTTATGTTTATAATATTTCTTTAACAAAGAAAAAGCGTGGAAACAGATTTACTCTAAAAAACCTTACAATCAATCGTTAAAATTCTTACAACTAATTAATATTTTCAAAAAATAGTAAATACTTATAAAAAGTAGTGTCATTTGAGATTTTGGTTATGCAACAAATGAAGTAAAGAATCAATCTACAAGAACGATGCATAGAACCATCGATAGTAACGATATAGCATCCATGCAGATGGTAAATAAGCATCGAATCTATAGGGTGACATGTCGAGTTACTCGCTTGTCGTTCCCCACATCATCTATCAATCAATATTTGCAATCCCTCTTTTTCTCTTGTTTTCGTCTTTCGAGGGGTTTAGGCGGTTATTACCTACCAGCCCGATCGGGCTATAGGGTTAGCGAGGCCCCTACCAACAATAAGGGATGGAAGGAGAGGTTTTTCTTCATCAATCGGGTGTGGGGTTGGGGTTCGGCCTCCGGTGGTCGTCCTGCATGATTGATAACACAGCCCCATCATTGACTGACGAGGAGTATGAGAACCTCGGTCGGTTGAAGGAGATTCTCTCCTCATCTCGAGTAATCAAGAAGATGTCCGAGCAGTGGCTCGTGGAAGCGGGCCTCAGCCCTGCGCCTCAGGGTATGGTAGTCATTGTATTTCGTTTTTGGGCTTTCCGTCACCCGTCGTTCAGGGTTTTTCCTAACCCACCCCTTCACGTAGGCATGTCGCGGGATGTCGCGGGCCACTCCGACTCCAACTGCCCGTCCAGCAAAGGAGCCGACCATCGAACCCCGAGGACGGTCGGTGGAGACTGAGGCCGACCATCCGCGGAAGAAGACGAAGACATGCGCCTCGAAGAAACCTGGGTCGACCGCGGTCAGGGCTAGGGGGGCCTCCTCGAAACGCACGCCTCGCTCGGTGGCCGGAGGCAAATGGGGCGAAGAAGGCCCCAGTCACGCGAAGACGGGGAAAGCTGCTCAAGCTCTGTCCACGTGCGACCTTTGCGGTGTCCGAGCCCGCGACAAGGATGAACCCTATCGGGCTCAGATGATGGGTGACATCCCGGAGGGGTACGCGTCCGACCCGATTGTGCCCCGTCGGATGGGCTTGACCCACAGGGACCGGGTGTGGGGAGACGGCCTGTCCGCCGCCTCGTATGTCCGAGGTGGGTTGCATCCCGACATGGCTCGGGATCTTTACACCTTTCCTTAGGAGCTACTGATCGCGAAATCAACAAAGTCATTGTTGTGGGTAAGGGTCCCATCCCCGCTGCTTTTGTAGCTGCCGGGTTTGTCTTGTTCTCAACTAGTTTCTCCTGCAGGGCCAGCACTACTTTATGGCATTGATCGACCATGTGGAGGACACCGGCTAGATCATCAGCCATATGGGAGGCAGGATAACCGAGCTCCACCTCCAGGTCAAGGAGCTCAAGGCAGGGTCCGCCCCTAAAGCCATCACGGCGGTCGAGCAGTGCACGACTGAACTGGAGGCTCAAGCCACGCAGTTGAGAGCCGAGCTTGAGGAGGTGACACGGCAGAGAAGGGAGTCTCGTGCTCACGTTCGTTCGATGGAGGACGAACAGCTCGTGCTCGCACGGAACTTGGAGGCAGCTCGGGTCGAAACCAGAAGATCTTCCGAGTTCCTGGAGGAAGAGATGCAGCAAAGGCCCGAGAGGGATATGAGGCTGATTGAAACTTACAAGGAGTCTCGAGGGTTCCAGCTCGAGCTAGCTCGGTCGGGGCAGACCACTTACGAATATGGGTACCAAGTCACGATGGCTCGGTTTAGTCCCACATTGACGGACTGTGTGATCTCTCATCTCTATATCAACAGGTCGATCGGCAGAGCAGTTGTCTCCTTGGAGACGTTCGATAAAATTGGAACGATATATACAGAGAAGATTAGCAATGCTCCTGCGCAAGGATGACACGCGTAAAGCGAGAATTGGTGCAAATTTTTTTTCCCTCACTTTCTGATTTGATATGTACATCTACTTTTCTGATTTCGGATCGTTTTTGGCTCTCTCTCTCCCTCTCTATCCTTCTCTTTAGCGGTCGCCTTTTCTGTTCCATTTCTCTTCTCACTTGGGCCGGCGATAGCCGGACTCCACCGACGGTGGTGGCCGTGCCGCTCGGTGGGGGGAGTGAGTGGCCAGTTGGGAGCGGGAGATATCCGGATGGGAAGGGTGGGGTGTAGGGCGCGGGTGGGGCAGTTCGAGGAGGACTGTGCCACCCCGGTCTGGAAGCTACGCCATGGTCGTCGAGATGCACGCTGGGCTCGCCTCCGATGGCGGGAGTAAGCTCCAGATGCTGCTCGCTTTCGTCGATACACTCCCGGACGGGTAATCGCTTCCCGCTCCTCTACTTGATGTCCATCCGTGGGTTTTACTTTGTCCGTTTAGGTTCCTGGTTGGGTTTCTTCTTTCTCTCGTGTGGATAAAGATCTTGGAGTGTTTACGGTGTTCTTGTTTCTGCTGCGGTTCCTATATTGATGCGACTCTTATCTTTTCTCCGTGATTTAGATATGAGCTTTAATTCTTGCATTGGTAAAATGTCCTCGCGTGGTTCTTAGTTATTGGTGTTATACTTGAACACAGTTAGTCTTTTGTCCGTGGAAAGAAGGTTATTGTATTATTATTTTCGTTGCTTTTATAGCCTTTTCGTTTTCTTTTTTAGGTCGTCGTTAGATTTATTTCTAAATGTATTTGCCTTTTAATATCTTTATTATTATTGATGAGTTTGGATTGGATTTTAAATTGCATGTCGCTTGGTGTGTGTTCTTTTAATGTAGTAGATCTTCAAATATATGCATTGAGTACTAAATGCTAGTAGGGAATCAAAAGAACAGTGTTTGTCGGCTTTGAGTCTGTCCACTTAGTATGTCATTCTTGATTTAACTTGAGCAAATGAAAAAAAGTGACCAGTCGAATTATGATTGAAAACCTGAAAAAAATGAAATTCAACACAAAAATATTATTATTGATCTACGTAAGAGATGCTATTACTTAATTATACTCTTTAAGTTTGGAGTTTTAAGTAGTTATAACACATTAGAGTAGATAAACAGAATAATTAGTGAGTTCATCATTGAGTCAACAATAGAAGTTGGATCTTCAAACTCGAACAAATACTAATACTTCAATGTAGATACCAAAATACAGAACTAGTTTAATTGTCTTTTAGAGAAGGAATTATTTTTCATCCTTCACAAGAAGACTTCTTTTACTGCTCATAATAAATGATTGTTTGTTACTAATGAGGACCTCTGGCTAAGCAGGAACGAAGATGGCGTATACTGTGCTCTTGATCTACGAGGTACCAGTTGTAGAGTCTTGAAGGTTCAACTTGGTGGTAGTGGGCCTAAGATCATAAACCACAAAGTTGAACAGCAACAGATTCTCAAGGAATTGGTGTCCAGTACAAGTGAGGTAATTGTAACTCTTGTTTTTGGATCTTCCCTTATTTTGGTTCTGTGATAGGTGATGTAATTATCTTTGTACACAGGTACTTCTTCATTTTATTGCCTTGACACTAAAAGAATTTATTGAAAGAGAAGAAAATGGTCAAGTACCAGGTTCAAAGAAAGAAGTTGGTTTTACATTTTCTTTCCCTATCAGACAATTGTCTGTTTCTTCGGGTGTTCTTATCAAATGGACGAAAGGATTTACAATTGAAGATGTTGTAAGTTGAGTTCTCATTAAGAGCATATGTTCATATTCCTGATAACAGTGCTGGTTTAACTCAAGGGCCACAAAATGAACTGTTGTTGAGGCTTGCTATTCAAACATCTTCTATCATGCTTCTAGCTGTTCGTATAGTACCTTTCTATATCTATACTTGAACAATCTGTTAATAAACAGAATTCACAATGATCTATCTGCTTAATATTTTATTGGGTATCAATGCATCTATGTTGTGCAGTTCCTTGAGGACAATAGATTTGTTCCCTCCACTAATGAACCCTTTGAGTAACTATGGTTTTAGTGAACTCAAACACTGAAAATACATTTGATGGAATGTTTATTTTGCAAGATAGCAATAATTTAAGTGAGGCAATCCCTGTGGCTACTAAAAAATTAAACTTTTGATGCTAGAAAATATTTTGCTTCAACTATATTGCACTACTATTGGTGTCGACACAATGCATATTTTACCACTATGATTTATGATTTAATCCATCAAATTATAGGGTTTCATGTATAATCTTGGTCATCAGAATGCTAGAAGCCTAGAATTGCTGTGCTTCCTTTTGCTGATTAAACAAAACCCAACAGGAAGTCTTTAAAGTTTGAAGCACTGTTTTCAAACAATTTTCTATTGGTCTATTTGGATGTTTTTTTGGTGGATATACTTGTCGGATTGTATTTGGTTCTTTAAAATAAACTCTAATGCATTGCACATGCGTGTGTGTGAAATTATCATCTTATGACATTAATGAAAATCTGCATTAATTAACTTTGAGTTGCTTCTGAATTAGAAAGATTTTATTCGACCAACATTTTATTGTTTTAAGCCAGTTGTACATGACATAGCTAAATTTTAACCATTTTTAAGTAATTATGAATGTGGATGAGTTTTGAAATTTCTCTTCATCTGACCTAATATCTATTATGAAATTTGATTTGGTACTCCGAATGAATCTGGTTTAGTTTTCTTAAACGATATGTTGCTGGATTATAATTCATGTTCTTGACATGGAGTAGCTTCTAGTTAGCATATTTTGTAGTTTACTTTGTCTTGGTGGGCTGAATTAAAGTTGTGCAGCATGAGAATTTACTTTGCCACACCTACTCCATTTATTAATCTAAGAAAGGTTGCATGATGAATTTTGTTTTAATATTGGCCGTCTCTTTATCAAAGTATTATAAGCTTATTTAGAAATACCTGAATCCACTTTGCAATTTAGGTTGGAAAAGACGTTTCACAGTGTTTAGAGGAAGCCATGTGGAAGAATGGATTGCATATGCAGGTGGCCGCTTTGGTATGATTTTAGATCCTCCGGTTTTCCAGCAAATATTGAGAAAATGGAGGAAAAACTAGAGATGGGTTTACAGCCTATTTAAAAGAACACATATAAGAACAGAAGCAAAGCACGGTGAGGGGAGCAATGACCTCATTCCTCTTTTTATTCAACTGCTTCAGTATAGGTATTGAATGCCTCCCAACCCCACTCTCCACCCAAAGAGAAGTGAAATAAAACAAAAGATAAAACAAAATCACATGGACCTATCTTTTGGACAAATTTTCTTGAAGTAACGTGCTCAGAAAGAAAATTGTTGGCCATAATTATCTATTGATGGTCAGCTTGAACCCATGTATTAAATCTCATGGATCATTGAGATTCTTAATGCTTGATGTTATAGGTTTGACAATGTTTTAAAGGAAATGATCTTTTCGACTCTTAGTGTTCTTTTGCTGTGTATATGTGGAGAAGTTGGGCTAATGATAATTATATCAGTAATTTTTATCAGACACTTTAAAGATATATTTAATCATTTGAATTATGAGGATACTACTGAATCTAGGTTTGAAATCCCAGGACTCCGTAAGATCCAACTAGGGATCCAAAGTCAAAGTTGGAATTTCTCCAAGTTCCATGTAAGGATAAATTTTTTTTGTTTAGCTGGAAAATTTTAGGCACGTGATATATGGGTGATGATTTATAATTTTATAATATGGAATTCTGTGAATACCCCTTCATCTGAATCCTAGGATTTAGAGGGTGTGGTTTATAGGATCTGATTTGGAAGGTAAATTTTTCAGGGTGATTGACTCAAATCTTTTTGATCTTATAGAGAATTAGATTTTGGCACTTAGACTGTTGGCTAATTTTGTATATCTTCGGATGTGGTAGTTAGAAGAGGTGAAATAATTAATGTTAGTGGTACGAGGAGAGGCAAAGGAAGACCTAAAAAAATTTTAATAGAAAATGTAAATAAAGATTTCAGTACTCTAAACTTAACTAAATATGACTTTTTATATATCTCAATGGCAGCATGTAGCCAACTCTAAATAATTAAGACTTATGGCTTCGTTATTATTGTTATAATAGATTTTTGGCTGATTTAGAGGGTAGGACTTGGATAGCCATTTTGGTGATAGAATTTCGAGGATAAAAATTATTGAGTGGAGATTTCAAAGATAAAGCCCATGAGAATTTTTTTGTGCAAAACTTGTAAATTTTATGGTGCTTCTGTAATGTACAAAACTTGTAAATTTCATATATAGCCTTCTTAATGTCATTTCCAACTTAACGTACAAAACTTGTAAATTTTATGGTGCTTCTGTAGAATTTTTGTACTATTGGTCCTTTTCACACACTTCTGGAACATCTGTAACACACAACTATCGACAAAGTCATATTGATGATGAGTCCTTGTGCTTGATAACCTGCAGTTAGGTTCACAGAATGAATTTGGGTGGGCAGTTATCATAAGTAAACATCAGACATTATCCTTCCCTGAATAAATGATGCCTTTATTAATTGTGATAACTAGTGTTACTGCCACTCAGGAGTTGGGACCTACTGTGCCTCGCTGATATGTCTTATTTGGAACAACAATCATACTTTTCAAGTCTGTATCTCAATCATTGACCCGGATTTGGTTTCCTGTTGCTTCCATTGAATCATATAAATGTGAAACTTGGTAAATAAAATGTATGTAATCCATGTTTGCTTTCTGCTCTCAGATTGCTTCAAGTGTAAGTCATCACACGATATGTTAAATATGTTACGGACATCTAATTTGTTTCTTTAAATCATGTCATAAAATAACAAAAAGTTGACGATATTGAGGTCATAACTTCCCATCTCTATAATTCAGGACACCTTTGATGGCTGCCATGCATGAAGATGATTCTCCTGACTTGAGAGAAGTTGGAAGGATACTCGAAGAGAGTTTGCAGGTTCCTCTAGTTAGCATTCTCAATCATAGCTCTCTCTGTTGAAATCATTAACATTGTCTGCTGGATCTTTTCAGACGTCCGGTCTATCTTTGAAAGCAAAAATGATTGTCGAGAGTTTGCGACATAGTTACCAGAAGAGCTGCTAGGTTAGCTGCAGCGGGGATAATTGGTACATTAAAGAAAATAGGACGAGATGGGAGTAGCGGTGTGGCGAGTGGAAGAACCAAAGGCAAACCAAGGAGAACGGTTGTGGCAATCGAGAGAGGGCTTTATACTAATTATTCGATATTTAGAGTATATATGAATGAAGCCATCATAGACATACTGAGGGGGAGAAGATTGCCCAAAACGTTGTTCTTAGGGTTTAAGAAGATGGAGCAGGAATTGCAGCATATTCATCAAAACGATAAAATTTCCAATTCAAATGTATTTTTTCTGTGCAGATGTAAGAAATTGTTTCAAAATATAATATAAAAAGGTGGTATTTTGCAGCCTCCTTGAGCCTAGCCCTTGATGGCGTGGAAATATCTTTATTGCTAAGCTACAAACATTTCTTTATTTCTTTTATTTTATCTTATCGGACGGCTTGAAAAAAATGTATGGTTTTAATGATGTGACAGGTAATAGAGATTTTAAGTTACTAAATATAATTTTTATTTCGAGATTTTGGGATTTCATAAGGTTTTGATCGGAAGGCACGAAAAAAAAAATTCTATATGGTTTTAAAAATTAGTCTTATCAGTAGAAGAAAGAGTTAGTTAGTTTTTAATATAGAAGAAGATACAATATCATTGAATTTTTTTCAAGTAATAATAGATGAAAATATTATTTCATGGATTTCTTGATGTAAAACAGGAAAAGAAACTTAATTGATCTTAGAAAAATAATTATGAAATATGTTATATTCTCTCACACCATCTGAAGATAAATTAGAAAAAATATATGATGCAAAGCTATTTGAAAACAAAGTTATTTTATTAAATAAAAAAATAGACATTATCAGGTACGACAGATTATTTTTACCTCCTTTGTGCCAAAGAATTCATAAAATCAGAAAATCTATCGGTAACTCATGATTCCTGATACAGATCATCATTATTCAAGATTCAAAATGTTATAAAACATGGTGAATTATATACAATGCAGAAACGAAGTTAAGTATTCGTGCATATGATGGATTATGTTGATGACATTGGTTTTGTATTTAAAAATTGATTCAAGAGATTTTATAAAGTTAGCTCAAGAAAAATCAAAAATTTATAATTTATCAATACAAACATGACAAGTCAAGCAGATGGATAATTACTATAAATTGCATGACTCCAAATTTAGATACCATAAAGAACACTTCATATCATGATAATGACAAAAAGATTACATCAAGATTCAAGACTTTTAAATGATAATAATAGTAGTTAGAAAAACATATTATTAGCATATCTGTCAAGATGATATAGCCTTGATACGTATATGATGAGTCATCCAGAATAGAGCACAGTTTCTCCAAACTCGTTACATGTACAAAGATCGAGGTCGGGAGAACCTTCATGATTTCTCTGATATTTAAATTAGTACCGAGGTCCACCTCGTCCTAAGAAGAAGTAATATTTCATAAAGATTCTATAGATGAGTTAGTTCATAACCGACCCGAGCTGTCCCCTAGACTTTCAAAAATATTTATATGAATATTTTATAAGGGAGGTAATTTATAACCAACCTGAGTTGCCCCTTGGACTTTTAAGAATATTCTTGTGAATATTTTATTGGGAAGACAGTTTATAATTGACTCGAGTTGTCTCTCGGACTCCCATCAACATGGGCATAAGGGTGTGGGCTGTCTAAGTTTTTCTTTTCTCCCATTGGCCTTATGTGACATTGATGCAATGAGCGATGGCTAGTTGATTGTATATTCCCTATTATATATATATATATATATATATATATATATATATATATATATATATATATATATTATGTGGGAGCATTTGAGACTTCCTCCAGCAAGTTAGGCTTTTCCAAACTAGGTGCCTTAAGGATATTAGGCCTTAGGTCTCTGTTGTGATAGATTTTACTGAACACGGGTCAGATTTTTCATGACTCATGCACCTCGGGTGTCATCCAGCCCAATCTTCCATCATAATGTATTATGCGGGTCAGCTTTTCTCAACATTATGCATCTCAGGTGTACTTCACCTTACACTTCCTTCATAGTGGGTTTTCTATAGCATGAGCCGGACTTTTCTTGACGCATGCATCTCTAGTGTCATTTGGCCCAATCTTCCGTTATAGTGGGTTTCTTTTTATGTGGGTCAAGTTTTTTTTTACTTCATGTGTTTTGGACATACTTTGCCTTGTGTTTTCATCGTAGTAGGTTTCATTTGGCATGAGTCAAACTTTTTTCGACTCGTGCATCTTGGGTGCCATGTAGTCTGATCTTCTATTATATAGAGTTTCTTTTTTATGTGAGTTAGGTTTTCCCGACTTCATTCCTCTTGGGCATCCTTCGCCTGGCACTTCCACCATAGCGAGTTTTATTTGGTGTAAGTCAAACTTTTCTTGACTCATTTGTCTCAAGTGACATTTGGCCTAATTTCTACCGTAGTAGATTTTTTTTATGCAGGTCAAGTTTTTTTAACTTTATACATCTTAGGAATACTTCACCTTGTACTTCCATCGTAGTGGGTTTCATTTGACGTGAGTCGGACTTTTTTTTACTCATATATCTTAGGAGCCATCTAGCCTAATCTTCCATCATAAAAGGTTTCTTTTTTGCACGAGTCAGGTTTTCCTGACTTTATGCTTTTTGGGCGTACTTTGCTTGGCACTTCTACCATAGTGCATTTTATTTGGCATGAGTCAGATATTTCTTGATTCATGCATCTCGGGTGTCATCTAGCCTAATCTTTCATTATAATGAGTTTCTTTTTATGTAGATTAGGTTTTCCCAACTTTGCACATCTCGAGAATACTTCGCCTTGCTTTTTCATCATAGTGGGTTTCATTTGGCGATAGTTTGATTTTTCTTGACTCTGTAGATTTCTTTTGAAGCGAATAGTGTTTGTGACTAGCAAATAGATCAATCAAGGGATTGCTTAGAACTTTTGCACTTGTGGCAATGCAGATTGGGCTCAAATAGTGTTGAATCCAATACAACTTGTTGCTGGTAATGCTCTTCTTGTCCATGCTTACTGCACAGTAGGTGGGTCAGAGCAGTCGAGCTTGTAGATGATTCGAGAATCTAACAAGTGTGCTGCATTTGAATCGATGAATTATTGCATTGGCCTGATGCTGAGTTCTCGTAAGAAGAACCAAGATAGAGCACTATCCATTTTGATAAGAGTTATTAGCATAATGGCGTTCTGATGGTTGAAGAACGAGTCATTAGCAAGACTTGGCTGGGTGGTGCAGAAAGCTGGGGTTGGTGGGCGAAGTATAGCCATTGATGTTGTAATGCTGTTTCAATCAACATTGATACATGGTGAAGCTATGAGTCAGAGTGAACAGTGTTTGGCACCGAAGATGCTTAGGATCAAGCATCTTTGATGTTTTGATGTTAGATGTTTCTCCGTAGATGGATGGGCGGCACTTAAAATCCACTCAACATCCTTCGCCAATTCGTTGGACCACGGTCTAATATCGTATCAATGCAGTACTGGAGCCATCAGCAATGAAAAGCCAGGCCATTGATGAAGGGTTACTCCCACATCGACCAAGAATGTTATTTGACATCTCCATATGTATCGGTCGATCGGAGGACAAATTGTCTCTTTGGAGATAAATGATGAAATTGTAAAGATAAAATTTAAAATATTTCTCCATTTGTGCATGTCATTCATTCTAATTTAGACCATAGACCAATGGCGGTGGTGGTGGCATGGATGACATGTACAAATCGAGAAATAATTCAAAATTTTAATTTTTTTTTCTCAATTCTGAGTTTTTCTTTGTTTTGGTTCTCGCTTTTTGATTTGATATGTACCTCTCTTTTTCTGGTTTCGGATCGTTTGCTCTTTGTTTGCTTTGGGTTCGCAATCACAGTCTTTCTGTTTTGATCCATTCTTTTTTAAATTTTTTGGTTTTTCAATAGCGTAATTTTCTCCTTTGTTGTTCCAAAACAGTTGGATTTTCATTTTTTTTACCCTCTTCTTGGTTTCTACTTCGTTTTTTTTCGTTTTAGTTCGCTCTTTCTGATTTGATATACTTCTTTCTTTTTCTGGTTTCGGATTGTTTGCTTGTTGTTTGCTTTGCCTTGGGTTCGCAGTCACAGTCTTTCTGCTTTTTTGAAATATTCTCTATTTTATTCTTTGGTTTTCAATAGGGTATTTTTCTCATTTGTTGTTTTTAAACAGTTGGTTTCGGGTCTTTTCCAGTTATGAAACCCTATGATCATGGACGGACTCCTGAACATAAATCTCGAGTTTTGCTCTTCTTCTTACCTATGTTTAGCTTTTGGATTTGGCATCCTCTTTTGTCTACTTCGTTGCTCAATGATGAATCAGGAATCTATTTTGGTTACAGTCAATAAGATATAATGTATCGATCTCCTCTATAGTGACATATGTTATTGGTTTTCTTTTCGTTCTTCTTGAAATTGTAAATGGTTGTGTTTGATTAAGAGAAATTAGCGCTAGTTTTAGGAGAATTCTGTTCTGTAACAGCGCCCATTTTATTTTTCTAGAATTTGAAAGGAGAACGTTGCTTATTTTGATTGCTTAATCGTTCTTCTTAGAATTATAAATGGATGTGTTTGATTAAGAGAAATTAACATTTGTTTGTGGAAAACTCTGCTCCGTAACAGAACCTTTTTTTTTTTGGATTCCGGCGGAAATTAACATTCCTGCTAGTTATCCAAAATGTTCACCTGTTCTTTTGGACGAGCTTCCAGATGAGCAAAGGTAAGACAATGCTAAGTATCATCCATAACCTTACATTGGGGACACAACAGGAAAGTAACCTGCTTCTTCCCCCCATTTTTTTGGACCATGTAGCAGGGAATCTGAAGATCTATCTATCAAGGCTAGGTCAAGGTTCGACAATTCTCTCCGTGGCCTATCACAGCCAGTCTCACTAGGAGAACTGGCAAGGACATGGGATGCCTGTGCCCATAAAATACTGGTAGAATATGCACAACAGACTGGCGGAGGTACCTTCAGCACAACATATGGCACTTGGGAAAAATGTGTAGGTGGTTGATGCTCCATTTGTCTGAGGATGCTTGCCAGATTTAGTTACAGAGGTTTAGCAGATAACCTATCGCTCTGTACATACAATTACTTATTCCCAAAGATGAAAATTTCCGCCCTCATATCCCCTACAAATGAACCGGGCCATGCTTGTAACATTTACCAGGTCATCAGAATTTTTTCTTGTATTACTGTAGTGGTGCCTGTACCAGTCAGTACTACTAAATGGAAAATTTATTATTGGATATGAGTTATATAGGTGGTCTCCGACTCTCTCGCATGTGACATTCAAATTTGTAAAATAATTGTGAAGCAATATCAATCTCATATTCTCTGACCTATTTTTTGTGCTGGAAGTATGCTGATTCTTGCACTACATATGTGATTCCTGAAATATTTGACTGATCATCTGAAGGGAAGAGAGGAGAGAGAACAAACTTTTCCATCAAATAAGGGCTGTGTTGCCTTTTCTCAAATTGATGTAAAATAAGCCCTAATTGGCTGCTCATAATGCTTCATGTGGATCAGATTATAGCTCTTCCATTAAGATCAGGCTTGTTCAAGTTGGTGGCATAGATTGTGTCAAGTTTCTGAGCTTGAACTTGCTGATCAAAGTTTGATACCCAAATCTCCATGACTTGGTTAAATGTTCATTTGCCTACTCCATTGATCTAAAACACAATATGTAACTTTCGTGTGTGCAGGTCTGTGCTATCATGTGTTAATGTTATCAACCGGCACATTTCATACATCTCGATGCGGTTGAATGTTCCACTCATTATTTATTGCTTATTATTTCTATTTAATTATATTAGAGTTTTAGTAATGAGTTATTAAATGAGTTCGTCATGCATGACGTGCCCTCAATCATGCCATGAACATGTCATACTTATTAGAGCGATGTCCAGATGAGAATATTCGAAGTGATGATACGATAGATTATGACATCAAGGCGAATGACCCCCATCCACAAAACACTAGTCCATAATGATGACTACTTAATTGCATGGTCCACTACCACAATTTGACTAGCTTTGGCCTTGGAATAAGACTGAACCAGAATATTCTTTTCGTAAATTGATCAGAATCAGGTCGAATTTGTTACATTTCCTTTCTTCCTGATGTGACAGATCTTTTTATCCTTTTATTCATGATATAGACATAGTGTGAAGTTTATGTTTATAATATTTCTTTAACAAAGAAAAAGCGTGGAAACAGATTTACTCTAAAAAACCTTACAATCAATCGTTAAAATTCTTACAACTAATTAATATTTTCAAAAAATAGTAAATACTTATAACAAGTAGTGTCATTTGAGATTTTGGTTATGCAACAAATGAAGTAAAGAATCAATCTACAAGAACGATGCATAGAACTACCGATAGTAACGATATAGCATCCATGCAGATGGTAAATAAGCATCGAATCTATAGGGTGACATGTCATCGAGTTACTCACTTGTCGTTCCCCACATCATCTATCAATCAATATTTGCAATCCCTCTTTCTCTCTTGTTTTCGTCTTTCGAGGGGTTTAGGCGGTTATTACCTACCAGCCCGATCGGGCTATAGGGTTAGCGAGGCCCCTACCAACGATAAGGGATGGAAGGGGAGGTTTTTCTTCATCAATCGGGTGTGGGGTTGGGGGTTCGGCCTCCGGTGGTCGTCCTGCATGATTGATAACACAGCCCCATCATTGACTGACGAGGAGTATGAGAACCTCGGTCGGTTGAAGGAGATTCTCTCCACATCTCGAGTAATCAAGAAGATGTCCAAGCAGTGGCTCGTGGAAGTGGGCCTCAGCCCTGCGCCTCAGGGTATGGTAGTCATTGTATTTCGTTTTTGGGCTTTCCGTCATCCGTCGTTCAGGGTTTTTCCTAACCCACCCCTTCACGTAGGCATGGTGAATCTCAAGACCATTCGAGGGATGTCGCGGGCCACTCCGACTCCAACTGCCCGTCCAGCAAAGGAGCCGACCATCGAACCCCGAGGACGGTCGGTGGAGACTGAGGCCGACCATCCGCGGAAGAAGACGAAGACATGCGCCTCGAAGAAACCT
The DNA here is from genome assembly GCA_024322285.1 of Musa beccarii. Classification (NCBI taxonomy): domain Eukaryota; kingdom Viridiplantae; phylum Streptophyta; class Magnoliopsida; order Zingiberales; family Musaceae; genus Musa; species Musa beccarii. The sequence goes on from CM044397.1 coordinate 20,382,515, forward strand.
GGGTCGACCGCGGTCAGGGCTAGGGGGGCCTCCTCGAAAAGCACGCCTCGCTCGGTGGCCGGAGGCAAATGGGCCGAAGAAGGCCCCAGTCACGCGAAGACGGGGAAAGCTGCTCAAGCTCTGTCCATGTGCGACCTTTGCGGTATCCGAGGCCGCGACAAGGATGAACCCTATCGGGCTCAGATGATGGGTGACATCCCGGAGGGGTACGCGTCCGACCCGATTGTGCCCCGTCGGATGGGCTTGACCCACAGGGACCGGGTGTGGGGAGACGGCCTGTCCGCCGCCTCGTATGTCCGAGGTGGGTTGCATCCCGACATGGCTCGGGATCTTTACACCTTTCCTTAGGAGCTACTGATCGCGAAATCAACAAAGTCATTGTTGTGGGTAAGGGTCCCATCCCCGCTGCTTTTGTAGCTGCCGGGTTTGTCTTGTTCTCAACTAGTTTCTCCTGCAGGGCCAGCACTACTTTATGGCATTGATCGACCATGTGGAGGACACCGGCTAGATCATCAGCCATATGGGAGGCAGGATAACCGAGCTCCACCTCCAGGTCAAGGAGCTCAAGGCAGGGTCCGCCCCTAAAGCCATCACGGCGGTCGAGCAGTGCACGACTGAACTGGAGGCTCAAGCCACGCAGTTGAGAGCCGAGCTTGAGGAGGTGACACGGCAGAGAAGGGAGTCTCGTGCTCACGTTCGTTCGATGGAGGACGAACAGCTCGTGCTCGCACGGAACTTGGAGGCAGCTCGGGTCGAAACCAGAAGATCTTCCGAGTTCCTGGAGGAAGAGATGCAGCAAAGGCCCGAGAGGGATATGAGGCTGATTGAAACTTACAAGGAGTCTCGAGGGTTCCAGCTCGAGCTAGCTCGGTCGGGGCAGACCACTTACGAATATGGGTACCAAGTCACGATGGCTCGGTTTAGTCCCACATTGACGGACTGTGTGATCTCTCATCTCTATATCAACAGGTCGATCGGCAGAGCAGTTGTCTCTTTGGAGACATTCGATAAAATTGGAACGATATATACAGAGAAGATTAGCAAGGCTCCTGCGCAAGGATGACACGCGTAAAGCCAGAATTGGTGCAAATTTTTTTTCCCTCACTTTCTGATTTGATATGTACATCTACTTTTCTGATTTCGGATCGTTTTTGGCTCTCCCTCTCTATCCTTCTCTTTAGCGGTCGCCTTTTCTGTTCCATTTCTCTTCTCACTTGGGCCGGCGATAGCCGGACTCCACCGACGGTGGTGGCCTTGCCGCTCGGTGGGGGGAGTGAGTGGCCAGTTGGGAGCGGGAGATATCCGGATGGGAAGGGTGGGGTGTGGGGTGCGCGATCGCGGAGGGCGCGGGTGGGCCAGTTCGAGGAGGACTGTGCCACCCCGGTCTGGAAGCTGCGCCAGGTGGTGGACGCCATGGTCGTCGAGATGCACGCTGGGCTCGCCTCCGATGGCGGGAGTAAGCTCCAGATGCTGCTCGCTTTCGTCGATACACTCCCGGGCGGGTAATCGCTTCCCGCTCCTCTACTTGATGTCCATCCGTGGGTTTTACTTTGTCCGTTTAGGTTCCTGGTTGGGTTTCTTCTTTCTCTCGTGTGGATAAAGATCTTGGAGTGTTTACGGTGTTCTTGTTTCTGCTGCGGTTCCTATATTGATGCGACTCTTATCTTTTCTCCGTGATTTAGATATGAGCTTTAATTCTTGCATTGGTAAAATGTCCTCGCGTGGTTCCTAGTTATTGGTGTTATACTTGAACACAGATAGTCTTTTGTCCGTGGAAAGAAGGTTATTGTATTATTATTTTCGTTGCTTTTATAGCCTTTTCGTTTTCTTTTTTAGGTCGTCGTTAGATTTATTTCTAAATGTATTTGCCTTTTAATATCTTTATTATTATTGATGAGTTTGGATTGGATTTTAAATTGCATGTCGCTTGGTGTGTGTTCTTTTAATGTAGTAGATCTTCAAATATATGCATTGAGTACTAAATGCTAGTAGGGAATCAAAAGAACAGTGTTTGTCGGCTTTGAGTCTGTCCACTTAGTATGTCATTCTTGATTTAACTTGAGCAAATGAAAAAAAGTGACCAGTCGAATTATGATTGAAAACCTGAAAAAAATGAAATTCAAAACAAAAATATTATTATTGATCTACGTAAGAGATGCTATTACTTAATTATACTCTTTAAGTTTGGAGTTTTAAGTAGTTATAACACATTAGAGTAGATAAACAGAATAATTAGTGAGTTCATCATTGAGTCAACAATAGAAGTTGGATCTTCAAACTCGAACAAATACTAATACTTCAATGTAGATACCAAAATACAGAACTAGTTTAATTGTCTTTTAGAGAAGGAATTATTTTTCATCCTTCACAAGAAGACTTCTTTTACTGCTCATAATAAATGATTGTTTGTTACTAATGAGGACCTCTGGCTAAGCAGGAACGAAGATGGCGTATACTGTGCTCTTGATCTACGAGGTACCAGTTGTAGAGTCTTGAAGGTTCAACTTGGTGGTAGTGGGCCTAAGATCATAAACCACAAAGTTGAACAGCAACAGATTCTCAAGGAATTGGTGTCCAGTACAAGTGAGGTAATTGTAACTCTTGTTTTTGGATCTTCCCCTTATTTTGGTTCTGTGATAGGTGATGTAATTATCTTTGTACACAGGTACTTCTTCATTTTATTGCCTTGACACTAAAAGAATTTATTGAAAGAGAAGAAAATGGTCAAGTACCAGGTTCAAAGAAAGAAGTTGGTTTTACATTTTCTTTCCCTATCAGACAATTGTCTGTTTCTTCGGGTGTTCTTATCAAATGGACGAAAGGATTTACAATTGAAGATGTTGTAAGTTGAGTTCTCATTAAGAGCATATGTTCATATTCCTGATAACAGTGCTGGTTTAACTCAAGGGCCACAAAATGAACTGTTGTTGAGGCTTGCTATTCAAACATCTTCTATCATGCTTCTAGCTGTTCGTATAGTACCTTTCTATATCTATACTTGAACAATCTGTTAATAAACAGAATTCACAATGATCTATCTGCTTAATATTTTATTGGGTATCAATGCATCTATGTTGTGCAGTTCCTTGAGGACAATAGATTTGTTCCCTCCACTGATGAACCTTTGAGTAACTATGGTTTTAGTGAACTCAAACACTGAAAATACATTTGATGGAATGTTTATTTTGCAAGATAGCAATAATTTAAGTGAGGCAATCCCTGTGGCTACTAAAAAAAATTAAACTTTTGATGCTAGAAAATATTTTGCTTCAACTATATTGCACTACTATTGGTGTCGACACAATGCATATTTTACCACTATGATTTATGATTTAATCCATCAAATTATAGGGTTTCATGTATAATCTTGGTCATCAGAATGCTAGAAGCCTAGAATTGCTGTGCTTCCTTTTGCTGATTAAACAAAACCCAACAGGAAGTCTTTAAAGTTTGAAGCACTGTTTTCAAACAATTTTCTATTGGTCTATTTGGATGTTTTTTTGGTGGATATACTTGTCGGATTGTATTTGGTTCTTTAAAATAAACTCTAATGCACATGCGTGTGTGTGAAATTATCATCTTATGACATTAATGAAAATCTGCATTAATTAACTTTGAGTTGCTTCTGAATTAGAAAGATTTTATTCGACCAACATTTTATTGTTTTAAGCCAGTTGTACATGACATAGCTAAATTTTAACCATTTTTAAGTAATTATGAATGTGGATGAGTTTTGAAATTTCTCTTCATCTGACCTAATATCTATTATGAAATTTGATTTGGTACTCCGAATGAATCTGTTTAGTTTTCTTAAACGATATGTTGCTGGATTATAATTCATGTTCTTGACATGGAGTAGCTTCTAGTTAGCATATTTTGTAGTTTACTTTGTCTTGGTGGGCTGAATTAAAGTTGTGCAGCATGAGAATTTACTTTGCCACACCTACTCCATTTATTAATCTAAGAAAGGTTGCATGATGAATTTTGTTTTAATATTGGCCGTCTCTTTATCAAAGTATTATAAGCTTATTTAGAAATACCTGAATCCACTTTTGCAATTTAGGTTGGAAAAGACGTTTCACAGTGTTTAGAGGAAGCCATGTGGGAGAATGGATTGCATATGCAGGTGGCCGCTTTGGTATGATTTTAGATCCTCCGGTTTTCCAGCAAATATTGAGAAAATGGAGGAAAAACTAGAGATGGGTTTACAGCCTATTTAAAAGAACACATATAAGAACAGAAGCAAAGCACGGTGAGGGGAGCAATGACCTCATTCCTCTTTTTATTCAACTGCTTCAGTATAGGTATTGAATGCCTCCCAACCCCACTCTCCACCCAAAGAGAAGTGAAATAAAACAAAAGATAAAACAAAATCACATGGACCTATCTTTTGGACAAATTTTCTTGAAGTAACGTGCTCAGAAAGAAAATTGTTGGCCATAATTATCTATTGATGGTCAGCTTGAACCCATGTATTAAATCTCATGGATCATTGAGATTCTTAATGCTTGATGTTATAGGTTTGACAATGTTTTAAAGGAAATGATCTTTTCGACTCTTAGTGTTCTTTTGCTGTGTATATGTGGAGAAGTTGGGCTAATGATAATTATATCAGTAATTTTTATCAGACACTTTAAAGATATATTTAATCATTTGAATTATGAGGATACTACTGAATCTAGGTTTGAAATCCCAGGACTCCGTAAGATCCAACTAGGGATCCAAAGTCAAAGTTGGAATTTCTCCAAGTTCCATGTAAGGATAAATTTTTTTGTTTAGCTGGAAAATTTTAGGCACGTGATATGTGGGTGATGATTTATAATTTTATAATATGGAATTCTGTGAATACCCCTTCATCTGAATCCTAGGATTTAGAGGGTGTGGTTTATAGGATCTGATTTGGAAGGTAAATTTTTCAGGGTGATTGACTCAAATCTTTTTGATCTTATAGAGAATTAGATTTTGGCACTTAGACTGTTGGCTAATTTTGTATATCTTCGGATGTGGTAGTTAGAAGAGGTGAAATAATTAATGTTAGTGGTATGAGGAGAGGCAAAGGAAGACCTAAAAAATTTTTAATAGAAAATGTAAATAAAGATTTCAGTACTCTAAACTTAACTAAATATGACTTTTTATATATCTCAATGGCAGCATGTAGCCAACTCTAAATAATTAAGACTTATGGCTTCGTTATTATTGTTATAATAGATTTTTGGCTGATTTAGAGGGTAGGACTTGGATAGCCATTTTGGTGATAGAATTTCGAGGATAAAAATTATTGAGTGGAGATTTCAAAGATAAAGCCCATGAGAAATTTTGTGCAAAACTTGTAAATTTTATGGTGCTTCTGTAATGTACAAAACTTGTAAATTTCATATATAGCCTTCTTAATGTCATTTCCAACTTAATGTACAAAACTTGTAAATTTTATGGTGCTTCTGTAGAATTTTTGTACTATTGGCCCTTTTCACACACTTCTGGAACATCTGTAACACACAACTATCGACAAAGTCATATTGATGATGAGTCCTTGTGCTTGATAACCTGCAGTTAGGTTCACAGAATGAATTTGGGTGGGCAGTTATCATAAGTAAACATCAGACATTATCCTTCCCTGAATAAATGATGCCTTTATTAATTGTGATAACTAGTGTTACTGCCACTCAGGAGTTGGGACCTACTGTGCCTCGCTGATATGTCTTATTTGGAACAACAATCATACTTTTCAAGTCTGTATCTCAATCATCGACCCGGATTTGGTTTCCTGTTGCTTCCATTGAATCATATAAATGTGAAACTTGGTAAATAAAATGTATGTAATCCATGTTTGCTTTCTGCTCTCAGATTGCTTCAAGTGCAAGTCATCACACGATATGTTAAATATGTTACGGACATCTAATTTGTTTCTTTAAATCATGTCATAAAATAACAAAAAGTTGACGATATTGAGGTCATAACTTCCCATCTCTATAATTCAGGACACCTTTGATGGCTGCCATGCATGAAGATGATTCTCCTGACTTGAGAGAAGTTGGAAGGATACTCGAAGAGAGTTTGCAGGTTCCTCTAGTTAGCATTCTCAATCATAGCTCTCTCTGTTGAAATCATTAACATTGTCTGCTGGATCTTTTCAGACGTCCGGTCTATCTTTGAAAGCAAAAATGATTGTCGTGAGAGTTTGCGACATAGTTACCAGAAGAGCTGCTAGGTTAGCTGCAGCGGGGATAATTGGTACATTAAAGAAAATAGGACGAGATGGGAGTAGCGGTGTGGCGAGTGGAAGAACCAAAGGCAAACCAAGGAGAACGGTTGTGGCAATCGAGAGAGGGCTTTATACTAATTATTCGATATTTAGAGTATATATGAATGAAGCCATCATAGACATACTGAGGGGGAGAAGATTGCCCAAAACGTTGTTCTTAGGGTTTCAGAAGATGGAGCAGGAATTGCAGCATATTCATCAAAACGATAAAATTTCCAATTCAAATGTATTTTTTCTGTGCAGATGTAAGAAATTGTTTCAAAATATAATATAAAAAGGTGGTATTTTGCAGCCTCCTTGAGCCTAGCCCTTGATGGCGTGGAAATATCTTTATTGCTAAGCTACAAACATTTCTTTATTTCTTTTATTTTATCTTATCGGACGGCTTGAAAAAAATGTATGGTTTTAATGATGTGACAGGTAATAGAGATTTTAAGTTACTAAATATAATTTTTATTTCGAGATTTTGGGATTTCATAAGGTTTTGATCGGAAGGCATGAAAAAAAAAATTCTATATGGTTTTAAAAATTAGTCTTATCAGTAGAAGAAAGAGTTAGTTAGTTTTTAATATAGAAGAAGATACAATATCATTGAATTTTTTTCAAGTAATAATAGATGAAAATATTATTTCATGGATTTCTTGATGTAAAACAGGAAAAGAAACTTAATTGATCTTAGAAAAATAATTATGAAATATGGTATATTCTCTCACACCATCTGAAGATAAATTAGAAAAAATATATGATGCAAAGCTATTTGAAAACAAAGTTATTTTATTAAATAAAAAAATAGACATTATCAGGTACGATAGATTATTTTTACCTCCTTTGTGCCAAAGAATTCATAAAATCAGAAAATCTATCGGTAACTCATGATTCCTGATACAGATCATCATTATTCAAGATTCAAAATGTTATAAAACATGGTGAATTATATACAATGCAGAAACCAAGAAGTTAAGTATTCGTGCATATGATGGATTATGTTGATGACATTGGTTTTGTATTTAAAAATTGATTCAAGAGATTTTATAAAGTTAGCTCAAGAAAAATCAAAATTTTATAATTTATCGATACAAACATGACAAGTCAAGCAGATGGATAATTACTATAAATTGCATGACTCCAAATTTAGATACCATAAAGAACACTTCATATCATGATAATGACAAAAAGATTACATCAAGATTCAAGACTTTTAAATGATAATAATAGTAGTTAGAAAAACATATTATTAGCATATCTGTCAAGATGATATAGCCTTGATACGTATATGATGAGTCATCCAGAATAGAGCACAGTTTCTCCAAACTCGTTACATGTACAAAGATCGAGGTCGGGAGAACCTTCATGATTTCTCTGATATTTAAATTAGTACCGAGGTCCACCTCGTCCTAAGAAGAAGTAATATTTCATAAAGATTCTATAGATGAGTTAGTTCATAACCGACCCGAGCTGTCCCCTAGACTTTCAAAAATATTTATATGAATATTTTATAAGGGAGGTAATTTATAACCAACCTGAGTTGCCCCTTGGACTTTTAAGAATATTCTTGTGAATATTTTATTGGGAAGACAGTTTATAATTGATTCGAGTTGTCTCTCGGACTCCCATCAACATGGGCATAAGGGTGTGGGTTGTCTAAGTTTTTCTTTTCTCCCATTGGCCTTATGTGACATTGATGCAATGAGCGATGGCTAGTTGATTGTATATTCCCTATTATATATATATATATATATATATATATATATATATATATATATATATATATATATATATTATGTGGGAACCTTTGAGACTTCCTCCAGCAAGTCAGGTTTTTCCAAACTAGGTGCCTTAAGGATATTAGGCCTTAGGTCTCTGTTGTGATAGATTTTACTGAACACGGGTCAGATTTTTCATGACTCATGCACCTCGGGTGTCATCCAGCCCAATCTTCCATCATAATGTGTTATGAGGGTCAGCTTTTCTCAACGTTATGCATCTCAGGTGTACTTCACTTTACACTTCCATCATAGTGGGTTTTCTATAGCATGAGCCGGACTTTTCTTAACTCATGCAACTCTAGTGTCATTTGGCCCAATCTTCTATTATAGTAGGTTTCTTTTTATGTGGGTCAAGTTTTTTTTGACTTCATGTGTTTTGGACATACTTTGCCTTGTGTTTTCATCGTAGTAGGATTCATTTGGCATGAGTCAAACTTTTTTCGACTCATGCATCTTGGGTGCCATGTAGTCTGATCTTCTATTATAGCAAGTTTCTTTTTAATGTGAGTTAGGCTTTCCCGACTTCATGCCTCTTGGGTGTCCTTTGCTTGGCACTTCCACCATAGCGAGTTTTATTTGGTGTAAGTCAAACATTTCTTGACTCATTTGTCTCAAGTGACATTTAGCCTAATTTCTACCATAGTAGATTTTTTTTTTATGCAGGTCAAGTTTTTTTAACTTTATACATCTCAGGAATACTTCTCCTTGTACTTCCATCGTAGTGGGTTTCATTTGACGTGAGTCGGACTTTTCTTGACTCATATATCTTGGGAGCCATCTAGCCTAATCTTTCATCATAAAAGGTTTCTTTTTTGCACGAGTCAGGTTTTCCTGAGTTTATGCTTTTTGGGCGTACTTTGCTTGGCACTTCTGCCATAGTGCATTTTATTTGGCACGAGTCAGACATTTCTTGATTCATGAATCTCGGGTGTCATCTAGCCTAATCTTTTATTATAATGGATTTCTTTTTATGTAGATTAGGTTTTCCCAACTTTGCACATCTCGCGAATACTTCGCCTTGCTTTTTCATCATAGTAGGTTTCGTTTGGCGATAGTTTGATTTTTCTTGACTCTGCAGATTTCTTTTGAAGCGAATAGTGTTTGTGACTAGCAAACAGATCAATCAAGGGATTGCTTAGAACTTTTGCACTTGTGGCAATGCAGATTGGGCTCAAATAGTGTTGAATCCAATACAACTTGTTCTGGTAATGCTCTTCTTGTCCATGCTTCTTGCACAAATTAGGTGGGTCGAGCGGTCGAGCTTGTAGATGATTCGAGAATCTAACAAGTGTGCTGCATTTGAACCGATGAATTATTGCATTGGCCTGATGCTGAGTTCTCGTAAGAAGAACCAAGATAGAGCACTATCCATTTTGATAAGAGTTATTAGCATAATAATGGCGTTCTGATGGCTGAAGAACGAGTCATTAGCAAGACTTGGTGGGTGGTGCGAAAGCTGGGGTTGGTGGGCGAAGTATAGCCATTGATGTTGTAATGCTGTTTCAATCAACATTGATACATGGTGAAGCTATGAGTCAGAGTGAACAGTGTTTGGCACCGAAGATGCTTAGGATCAAGCATCTTTGATGTTTTGATGTTAGATGTTTCTCCGTAGATGGATAGGCAGCACTTAAAATCCACTCAACATCCTTCGCCAATTCGTTGGACCACGGTCTAATATCGTATCAATGCAGTACTGGAGCCATCAGCAATGAAAAGCCAGGCCATTGATGAAGGGTTACTCCCACATCGACCAAGAATGTTATTTGACATCTCCATATGTATCGGTCGATCGGAGGACAAATTGTCTCTTTGGAGATAAATGATGAAATTGTAAAGATAAAATTTAAAATATTTCTCCATTTATGCATGTCATTCATTCTAATTTAGACCATAGACCAATGGCGGTGGTGGTGGCATGGATGACGTGTACAAATCGAGAAATAATTCAAAATTTTAATTTTTTTTCTCAATTCTAAGTTTTTCTTTGTTTTGGTTCTCGCTTTTTGATTTGATATGTACCTCTCTTTTTCTGGTTTCGGATCGTTTGCTCTTTGTTTGCTTTGGGTTCGCAATCACAGTCTTTCTGTTTTGATCCATTCTTTTTTTAATTTTTTGGTTTTTCAATAGCGTAATTTTCTCCTTTGTTGTTCCAAAACAGTTGGATTTTCATTTTTTTTACCCTCTTCTTGGTTTCTACTTCGTTTTTCTTTGTTTTAGTTCGCTCTTTCTGATTTGATATACTTCTTTCTTTTTAGTTTGGATGTTTGCTTGTTGTTTGCTTTGCCTTGGGTTCGATCACAGTCTTTCTGCTTTTTTGAAATATTCTCTATTTTATTCTTTGGTTTTCAATAGGTATTTTTCTCATTTGTTGTTTTTAAACAGTTGGTTTTGGTCTTTTCAGTTATGAAACCCTATGATCATGGACGGACTCCTGAACATAAATCTCGAGTTTTGCTCTTCTTCTTACCTATGTTTAGCTTTTGGATTTGGCATCCTCTTTTGTCTACTTCGTTGCTCAATGATGAATCAGGAATCTATTTTGGTTACAGTCAATAAGATATAATGTATCGATCTCCTCTATAGTGACATATGTTATTGATTTTCTTTTCGTTCTTCTTGGAATTGTAAATGGTTGTGTTTGATTAAGAGAAATTAATGCTAGTTTTAGGAGAATTCTGTTCTGTAACAGCGCCCATTTTATTTTTCTAGAATTTGAAAGGAGAACGTTGCTTATTTTGATTGCTTAATCGTTCTTCTTAGAATTGTAAATGGATGTGTTTGATTAAGAGAAATTAACATTTGTTTGTGGAAAACTCTGCTCCGTAACAGAACCTTTTTTTTTTTGGATTCCGGCAGAAATTAACATTCCTGCTAGTTATCCAAAATGTTCACCTGTTCTTTTGGACAAGCTTCCAGATGAGCAAAGGTAAGACAATACTAAGTATCATCCATAACCTTACATTGGGGACACAACAGGAAAGTAACCTGCTTCTTCCCCCCATTTTTTTGGACCATGTAGCAGGGAATCTGAAGATCTATCTATCAAGGCTAGGTCAAGGTTCGACAATTCTCTCCGTGGCCTATCACAGCCAGTCTCACTAGGAGAACTGGCAAGGACATGGGATGCCTGTGCCCATAAAATACTGGTAGAATATGCACAACAGACTGGCGGAGGTACCTTCAGCACAACATATGGCACTTGGGAAAAATGTGTAGGTGGTTGATGCTCCATTTGTCTGAGGATGCTTGCCAGATTTAGTTACAGAGGTTTAGCAGATAACCTATCGCTCTGTACATACAATTACTTATTCCCAAAGATGAAAATTTCCGCCCTCATATCCCCTACAAATGAACCGGGCCATGCTTGTAACATTTACCAGGTCATCAGAATTTTTTCTTGTATTACTGTAGTGGTGCCTGTACCAGTCAGTACTACTAAATGGAAAATTTATTATTGGATATGAGTTATATAGGTGGTCTCCGACTCTCTCGCATGTGACATTCAAATTTGTAAAATAATTGTGAAGCAATATCAATCTCATATTCTCTGACCTATTTTTTGTGCTGGAAGTATGCTGATTCTTGCACTACATATGTGATTCCTGAAATATTTGACTGATCATCTGAAGGGAAGAGAGGAGAGAGAACAAACTTTTCCATCAAATAAGGGCTGTGTTGCCTTTTCTCAAATTGATGTAAAATAAGCCCTAATTGGCTGCTCATAATGCTTCATGTGGATCAGATTATAGCTCTTCCATTAAGATCAGGCTTGTTCAAGTTGGTGGCATAGATTGTGTCAATTTCTGAGCTTGAACTTGCTGATCAAAGTTTGATACCCAAATCTCCATGACTTGGTTAAATGTTCATTTGCCTACTCCATTGATCTAAAACACAATATGTAACTTTCGTGTGTGCAGGTCTGTGCTATCATGTGTTAATGTTATCAACCGGCACATTTCATACATCTCGATGCGGTTGAATGTTCCACTCATTATTTATTGCTTATTATTTCTATTTAATTATATTAGAGTTTTAGTAATGAGTTATTAAATGAGTTCGTCATGCATGACGTGCCCTCAATCATGCCATGAACATGTCATACTTATTAGAGCGATGTCCAGATGAGAATATTCGAAGTGATGATACGAAAGATTATGACATCAAGGCGAATGACCCCCATCCACAAAACACTAGTCCATAATGATGACTACTTAATTGCATGGACCACTGCCACAATTTGACTAGCTTTGGCCTTGGAATAAGACTAAATCAGAATATTCTTTTCGTAAATTGATGTCAAATTTGTTACATTTCCTTCCTTCCTGATGTGACAGATCTTTTTATCCTTTTATTCATGATAGACATAATGTGAAGTTTATGTTTATAATATTTTTTTAACAATGAAAAAGCGTGGAAACAGATTTACTCTAAAAAACCTTACAATCAATCGTTAAAATTCTTACAACTAATTAATATTTTCAAAAAATAGTAAATACTTATAACAAGTAGTGTCATTTGAGATTTTGGTTATGCAACAAATGAAGTAAAGAATCAATCTACAAGAACGATGCATAGAACCACCGATAGTAACGATATAGCATCCATGCAGATGGTAAATAAGCATGGAATCTATAGGGTGACATGTCATCGAGTTACTCGCTTGTCGTTCCCCACATCATCTATCAATCAATATTTGCAATCCCTCTTTCTCTCTTGTTTTCGTCTTTCGAGGGGTTTAGGCGGTTATTACCTACCAGCCCGATCGGGCTATAGGGTTAGCGAGGCCCCTACCAACAATAAGGGATGGAAGGGGAGGTTTTTCTTCATCAATCGGGTGTGGGGTTGGGGGTTCGGCCTCCGGTGGTCGTCCTGCATGATTGATAACACAGCCCCATCATTGACTGACGAGGAGTATGAGAACCTCGGTCGGTTGAAGGAGATTCTCTCCTCATCTCGAGTAATCAAGAAGATGTCCGAGCAGTGGCTCGTGGAAGCGGGCCTCAGCCCTGCGCCTCAGGGTATGGTAGTCATTGTATTTCGTTTTTGGGCTTTCCGTCACCCGTCGTTCAGGGTTTTTCCTAACCCACCCCTTCACGTAGGCATGTCGCGGGATGTCGCGGGCCACTCCGACTCCAACTGCCCGTCCAGCAAAGGAGCCGACCATCGAACCCCGAGGACGGTCGGTGGAGACTGAGGCCGACCATCCGCGGAAGAAGACGAAGACATGCGCCTCGAAGAAACCTGGGTCGACCGCGGTCAGGGCTAGGGGGGCCTCCTCGAAACGCACGCCTCGCTCGGTGGCCGGAGGCAAATGGGGCGAAGAAGGCCCCAGTCACGCGAAGACGGGGAAAGCTGCTCAAGCTCTGTCCACGTGCGACCTTTGCGGTGTCCGAGCCCGCGACAAGGATGAACCCTATCGGGCTCAGATGATGGGTGACATTCCGGAGGGGTACGCGTCCGACCCGATTGTGCCCCGTCGGATGGGCTTGACCCACAGGGACCGGGTGTGGGGAGACGGCCTGTCCGCCGCCTCGTATGTCCGAGGTGGGTTGCATCCCGACATGGCTCGGGATCTTTACACCTTTCCTTAGGAGCTACTGATCGCGAAATCAACAAAGTCATTGTTGTGGGTAAGGGTCCCATCCCCGCTGCTTTTGTAGCTGCCGGGTTTGTCTTGTTCTCAACTAGTTTCTCCTGCAGGGCCAGCACTACTTTGTGGAGGACACCGGCTAGATCATCAGCCATATGGGAGGCAGGATAACCGAGCTCCACCTCCAGGTCAAGGAGCTCAAGGCAGGGTCCGCCCCTAAAGCCATCACGGCGGTCGAGCAGTGCACGACTGAACTGGAGGCTCAAGCCACGCAGTTGAGAGCCGAGCTTGAGGAGGTGACACGGCAGAGAAGGGAGTCTCGTGCTCACGTTCGTTCGATGGAGGACGAACAGCTCGTGCTCGCACGGAACTTGGAGGCAGCTCGGGTCGAAACCAGAAGATCTTCCGAGTTCCTGGAGGAAGAGATGCAGCAAAGGCCCGAGAGGGATATGAGGCTGATTGAAACTTACAAGGAGTCTCGAGGGTTCCAGCTCGAGCTAGCTCGGTCGGGGCAGACCACTTACGAATACGGGTACCGAGTCACGATGGCTCGGTTTAGTCCCACATTGACAGACTGTGTCATCGCTCATCTGTATATCAACAGGTCGATCGGCAGAGCGGTTGTCTCTTTAAAGACATTCGATAAAATTGGAACGATACGATTACAGAGAAGATTAGCATGGCTCCTGCGCAAGGATGACACGCGTAAAGCGAGAATTGGTGCAAAATTTTTTTCCCTCACTTTCTGATTTGATATGTACATCTCCTTTTCTGGTTTCGGATTGTTTTTGGTTCTCTCTATCCTTCTCTTTAGCGGTCGCCTTTTCTGTTCCATTTCTCTTCTCACTTGGGCCGGCGATAGCCGGACTCCACCGACGGTGGTTGCCGTGCCGCTCGGTGGGGGGAGTGAGTGGCCAGTTGGGAGCGGGAGATATCCGGATGGGAAGGGTGGGGTGTGGGGTGCGCGATCGCGGAGGGCGCGGGTGGGGCAGTTCGAGGACTGTGCCACCCCGGTCTGGAAGCTACGCCATGGTCGTCGAGATGCACGCTGGGCTCGCCTCCGATGGCGGGAGTAAGCTCCAGATGCTGCTCGCTTTCGTCGATACACTCCCGGACGGGTAATCGCTTCCCGCTCCTCTACTTGATGTCCATCCGTGGGTTTTACTTTGTCCGTTTAGGTTCCTGGTTGGGTTTCTTCTTTCTCTCGTGTGGATAAAGATCTTGGAGTGTTTACGGTGTTCTTGTTTCTGCTGCGGTTCCTATATTGATGCGACTCTTATCTTTTCTCCGTGATTTAGATATGAGCTTTAATTCTTGCATTGGTAAAATGTCCTCGCGTGGTTCTTAGTTATTGGTGTTATACTTGAACACAGATAGTCTTTTGTCCGTGGAAAGAAGGTTATTGTATTATTATTTTCGTTGCTTTTATAGCCTTTTCGTTTTCTTTTTGAGGTCGTCGTTAGATTTATTTCTAAATGTATTTGCCTTTTAATATCTTTATTATTATTGATGAGTTTGGATTGGATTTTAAATTGCATGTCGCTTGGTGTGTGTTCTTTTAATGTAGTAGATCTTCAAATATATGCATTGAGTACTAAATGCTAGTAGGGAATCAAAAGAACAGTGTTTGTCGGCTTTGAGTCTGTCCACTTAGTATGTCATTCTTGATTTAACTTGAGCAAATGAAAAAAGTGACCAGTCGAATTATGATTGAAAACCTGAAAAAAATGAAATTCAACACAAAAATATTATTATTGATCTACGTAAGAGATGCTATTACTTAATTATACTCTTTAAGTTTGGAGTTTTAAGTAGTTATAACACATTAGAGTAGATAAACAGAATAATTAGTGAGTTCATCATTGAGTCAACAATAGAAGTTGGATCTTCAAACTCGAACAAATACTAATACTTCAATGTAGATACCAAAATACAGAACTAGTTTAATTGTCTTTTAGAGAAGGAATTATTTTTCATCCTTCACAAGAAGACTTCTTTTACTGCTCATAATAAATGATTGTTTGTTACTAATGAGGACCTCTGGCTAAGCAGGAACGAAGATGGCGTATGCTATGCTCTTGATCTACGAGGTACCAGTTGTAGAGTCTTGAAGGTTCAACTTGGTGGTAGTGGACCTAAGATCATAAACCACAAAGTTGAACAGCAACAGATTCTCAAGGAATTGGTGTCCAGTACAAGTGAGGTAATTGTAACTCTTGTTTTTGGATCTTCCCCTTATTTTGGTTCTGTGATAGGTGATGTAATTATCTTTGTACACAGGTACTTCTTCATTTTATTGCCTTGACACTAAAAGAATTTATTGAAAGAGAAGAAAATGGTCAAGTACCAGGTTCAAAGAAAGAAGTTGGTTTTACATTTTCTTTCCCTATCAGACAATTGTCTGTTTCTTCGGGTGTTCTTATCAAATGGACGAAAGGATTTACAATTGAAGATGTTGCAAGTTGAGTTCTCATTAAGAGCATATGTTCATATTCCTGATAACAGTGCTGGTTTAACTCAAGGGCCACAAAATGAACTGTTGTTGAGGCTTGCTATTCAAACATCTTCTATCATGCTTCTAGCTGTTCGTATAGTACCTTTCTATATCTATACTTGAACAATCTGTTAATAAACAGAATTCACAATGATCTATCTGCTTAATATTTTATTGGGTATCAATGCATCTATGTTGTGCAGTTCCTTGAGGACAATAGATTTGTTCCCTCCACTAATGAACCCTTTGAGTAACTATGGTTTTAGTGAACTCAAACACTGAAAATACATTTGATGGAATGTTTATTTTGCAAGATAGCAATAATTTAAGTGAGGCAATCCCTGTGGCTACTAAAAAAATTAAACTTTTGATGCTAGAAAATATTTTGCTTCAACTATATTGCACTACTATTGGTGTCGACACAATGCATATTTTACCACTATGATTTATGATTTAATCCATCAAATTATAGGGTTTCATGTATAATCTTGGTCATCAGAATGCTAGAAGCCTAGAATTGCTGTGCTTCCTTTTGCTGATTAAACAAAACCCAACAGGAAGTCTTTAAAGTTTGAAGCACTGTTTTCAAACAATTTTCTATCGGTCTATTTGGATGTTTTTTTGGTGGATATACTTGTCGGATTGTATTTGGTTCTTTAAAATAAACTCTAATGCACATGCGTGTGTGTGAAATTATCATCTTATGACATTAATGAAAATCTGCATTAATTAACTTTGAGTTGCTTCTGAATTAGAAAGATTTTATTCGACGAACATTTTATTGTTTTAAGCCAGTTGTACATGACATAGCTAAATTTTAACCATTTTTAAGTAATTATGAATGTGGATGAGTTTTGAAATTTCTCTTCATCTGACCTAATATCTATTATGAAATTTGATTTGGTACTCCAAATGAATCTGGTTTAGTTTTCTTAAACGATATGTTGCTGGATTATAATTCATGTTCTTGACATGGAGTAGCTTCTAGTTAGCATATTTTGTAGTTTACTTTGTCTTGGTGGGCTGAATTAAAGTTGTGCAGCATGAGAATTTACTTTGCCACACCTACTCCATTTATTAATCTAAGAAAGGTTGCATGATGAATTTTGTTTTAATATTGGCCGTCTCTTTATCAAAGTATTATAAGCTTATTTAGAAATACCGGAATCCACTTTTGCAATTTAGGTTGGAAAAGACGTTTCACAGTGTTTAGAGGAAGCCATGTGGAAGAATGGATTGCATATGCAGGTGGCCGCTTTGGTATGATTTTAGATCCTCCGGTTTTCCAGCAAATATTGAGAAAATGGAGGAAAAACTAGAGATGGGTTTACAGCCTATTTAAAAGAACACATATAAGAACAGAAGCAAAGCACGGTGAGGGGAGCAACGACCTCATTCCTCTTTTTATTCAACTGCTTCAGTATAGGTATTGAATGCCTCCCAACCCCACTCTCCACCCAAAGAGAAGTGAAATAAAACAAAAGATAAAACAAAATCACATGGACCTATCTTTTGGACAAATTTTCTTGAAGTAACGTGCTCAGAAAGAAAATTGTTGGCCATAATTATCTATTGATGGTCAGCTTGAACCCATGTATTAAATCTCATGGATCATTGAGATTCTTAATGCTTGATGTTATAGGTTTGACAATGTTTTAAAGGAAATGATCTTTTCGACTCTTAGTGTTCTTTTGCTGTGTATATGTGGAGAAGTTGGGCTAATGATAATTATATCAGTAATTTTTATCAGACACTTTAAAGATATATTTAATCATTTGAATTATGAGGATACTACTGAATCTAGGTTTGAAATCCCAGGACTCCGTAAGATCCAACTAGGGATCCAAAGTCAAAGTTGGAATTTCTCCAAGTTCCATGTAAGGATAAATTTTTTTGTTTAGCTGGAAAATTTTAGGCACGTGATATGTGGGTGATGATTTATAATTTTATAATATGGAATTCTGTGAATACCCCTTCATCTGAATCCTAGGATTTAGAGGGTGTGGTTTATAGGATCTGATTTGGAAGGTAAATTTTTCAGGGTGATTGACTCAAATCTTTTTGATCTTATAGAGAATTAGATTTTGGCACTTAGACTGTTGGCTAATTTTGTATATCTTCGGATGTGGTAGTTAGAAGAGGTGAAATAATTAATGTTAGTGGTACGAGGAGAGGCAAAGGAAGACCTAAAAAAATTTTAATAGAAAATGTAAATAAAGATTTCAGTACTCTAAACTTAACTAAATATGACTTTTTATATATCTCAATGGCAGCATGTAGCCAACTCTAAATAATTAAGACTTATGGCTTCGTTATTATTGTTATAATAGATTTTTGGCTGATTTAGAGGGTAGGACTTGGATAGCCATTTTGGTGATAGAATTTCGAGGATAAAAATTATTGAGTGGAGATTTCAAAGATAAAGCCCATGAGAAATTTTGTGCAAAACTTGTAAATTTTATGGTGCTTCTGTAATGTACAAAACTTGTAAATTTCATATATAGCCTTCTTAATGTCATTTCCAACTTAATGTACAAAACTTGTAAATTTTATGGTGCTTCTGTAGAATTTTTGTACTATTGGCCCTTTTCACACACTTCTGGAACATCTGTAACACACAACTATCGACAAAGTCATATTGATGATGAGTCCTTGTGCTTGATAACCTGCAGTTAGGTTCACAGAATGAATTTGGGTGGGCAGTTATCATAAGTAAACATCAGACATTATCCTTCCCTGAATAAATGATGCCTTTATTAATTGTGATAACTAGTGTTACTGCCACTCAGGAGTTGGGACCTACTGTGCCTCGCTGATATGTCTTATTTGGAACAACAGTCATACTTCTCAAGTCTGTATCTCAATCATCGACCCGGATTTGGTTTCCTGTTGCTTCCATTGAATCATATAAATGTGAAACTTGGTAAATAAAATGTATGTAATCCATGTTTGCTTTCTGCTCTCAGATTGCTTCAAGTGCAAATCATCACACGATATGTTAAATATGTTACGGACATCTAATTTGTTTCTTTAAATCATGTCATAAAATAACAAAAAGTTGACGATATTGAGGTCATAACTTCCCATCTCTATAATTCAGGACACCTTTGATGGCTGCCATGCATGAAGATGATTCTCCTGACTTGAGAGAAGTTGGAAGGATACTCGAAGAGAGTTTGCAGGTTCCTCTAGTTAGCATTCTCAATCATAGCTCTCTCTGTTGAAATCATTAACATTGTCTGCTGGATCTTTTCAGACGTCCGGTCTTTCTTTGAAAGCAAAAATGATTGTCGTGAGAGTTTGCGACATAGTTACCAGAAGAGCTGCTAGGTTAGCTGCAGCGGGGATAATTGGTACATTAAAGAAAATAGGACGAGATGGGAGTAGCGGTGTGGCGAGTGGAAGAACCAAAGGCAAACCAAGGAGAACGGTTGTGGCAATCGAGAGAGGGCTTTATACTAATTATTCGATATTTAGAGTATATATGAATGAAGCCATCATAGACATACTGAGGGGGAGAAGATTGCCCAAAACGTTGTTCTTAGGGTTTCAGAAGATGGAGCAGGAATTGCAGCATATTCATCAAAACGATAAAATTTCCAATTCAAATGTATTTTTTCTGTGCAGATGTAAGAAATTGTTTCAAAATATAATATAAAAAGGTGGTATTTTGCAGCCTCCTTGAGCCTAGCCCTTGATGGCGTGGAAATATTTATTGCTAAGCTACAAACATTTCTTTATTTCTTTTATTTTATCTTATCGGACGGCTTGAAAAAAATGTATGGTTTTAATGATGTGACAGGTAATAGAGATTTTAAGTTACTAAATATAATTTTTATTTCGAGATTTTGGGATTTCATAAGGTTTTGATCGGAAGGCACGAAAAAAAAAATTCTATATGGTTTTAAAAATTAGTCTTATCAGTAGAAGAAAGAGTTAGTTAGTTTTTAATATAGAAGAAGATACAATATCATTGAATTTTTTTCAAGTAATAATAGATGAAAATATTATTTCATGGATTTCTTGATGTAAAACAGGAAAAGAAACTTAATTGATCTTAGAAAAATAATTATGAAATATGGTATATTCTCTCACACCATCTGAAGATAAATTAGAAAAAATATATGATGCAAAGCTATTTGAAAACAAAGTTATTTTATTAAATAAAAAATAGACATTATCAGTACGATAGATTATTTTTACCTCCTTTGTGCCAAAGAATTCATAAAATCAGAAAATCTATCGGTAACTCATGATTCCTGATACAGATCATCATTATTCAAGATTCAAAATGTTATAAAACATGGTGAATTATATACAATGCAGAAACCAAGAAGTTAAGTATTCGTGCATATGATGGATTATGTTGATGACATTGGTTTTGTATTTAAAAATTGATTCAAGAGATTTTATAAAGTTAGCTCAAGAAAAATCAAAATTTTATAATTTATCGATACAAACATGACAAGTCAAGCAGATGGATAATTACTATAAATTGCATGACTCCAAATTTAGATACCATAAAGAACACTTCATATCATGATAATGACAAAAAGATTACATCAAGATTCAAGACTTTTAAATGATAATAATAGTAGTTAGAAAAACATATTATTAGCATATCTGTCAAGATGATATAGCCTTGATACGTATATGATGAGTCATCCAGAATAGAGCACAGTTTCTCCAAACTCGTTACATGTACAAAGATCGAGGTCGGGAGAACCTTCATGATTTCTCTGATATTTAAATTAGTACCGAGGTCCACCTCGTCCTAAGAAGAAGTAATATTTCATAAAGATTCTATAGATGAGTTAGTTCATAACCGACCCGAGCTGTCCCCTAGACTTTCAAAAATATTTATATGAATATTTTATAAGGGAGGTAATTTATAACCAACCTGAGTTGCCCCTTGGACTTTTAAGAATATTCTTGTGAATATTTTATTGGGAAGACAGTTTATAATTGACTCGAGTTGTCTCTCGGACTCCCATCAACATGGGCATAAGGGTGTGGGTTGTCTAAGTTTTTCTTTTCTCCCATTGGCCTTATGTGACATTGATGCAATGAGCGATGGCTAGTTGATTGTATATTCCCTATTATATATATATATATATATATATTATGTGGGAACCTTTGAGACTTCCTCCAGCAAGTTAGGCTTTTCCAAACTAGGTGCCTTAAGGATATTAGGCCTTAGGTCTCTGTTGTGATAGATTTTACTGAACACGGGTCAGATTTTTCATGACTCATGCACCTCGGGTGTCATCCAGCCCAATCTTCCATCATAATGTATTATGCGGGTCAGCTTTTCTCAACATTATGCATCTCAGGTGTACTTCACCTTACACTTCCTTCATAGTGGGTTTTCTATAGCATGAGCCGGACTTTTCTTGACGCATGCATCTCTAGTGTCATTTGGCCCAATCTTCCGTTATAGTGGGTTTCTTTTTATGTGGGTCAAGTTTTTTTTTACTTCATGTGTTTTGGACATACTTTGCCTTGTGTTTTCATCGTAGTAGGTTTCATTTGGCATGAGTCAAACTTTTTTCGACTCGTGCATCTTGGGTGCCATGTAGTCTGATCTTCTATTATATAGAGTTTCTTTTTTATGTGAGTTAGGTTTTCCCGACTTCATTCCTCTTGGGCATCCTTCGCCTGGCACTTCCACCATAGCGAGTTTTATTTGGTGTAAGTCAAACTTTTCTTGACTCATTTGTCTCAAGTGACATTTGGCCTAATTTCTACCGTAGTAGATTTTTTTTTATACAGGTCAAGTTTTTTTAACTTTATACATCTCAGGAATACTTCTCCTTGTACTTCCATCGTAGTGGGTTTCATTTGACGTGAGTCAGACTTTTCTTGACTCATATATCTTAGGAGCCATCTAGCCTAATCTTCCATCATAAAAGGTTTCCTTTTTGCACGAGTCAGGTTTTCCCGAGTTTATGCTTTTTGGGCGTACTTTGCTTGGCACTTCTGCCATAGTGCATTTTATTTGGCACGAGTCAGACATTTCTTGATTCATGAATCTCGGGTGTCATCTAGCCTAATCTTTTATTATAATGGATTTCTTTTTATGTAGATTAGGTTTTCTCAACTTTGCACATCTCGAGAATACTTCGCCTTGCTTTTTCATCATAGCGGGTTTCATTTGGTGATAGTTTGATTTTTCTTGACTTTGCAGATTTCTTTTGAAGCGAATAGTGTTTGTGACTGGCAAACAGATCAATCAAGGGATTGCTTAGAACTTTTGCACTTGTGGCAATGCAGATTGGGCTCAAATAGTGTTGAATCCAATACAACTTGTTGCTGGTAATGCTCTTCTTGTCCATGCTTACTGCACGGCAGGAGGGTCAGAGCAGTCGAGCTCGTAGATGATTCGAGAATCTAACAAGTGTGCTGCATTTGAACCGACGAATATTTACATTGGCCTGATGCTGGGTTCTCGTAAGAAGAACCAAGATAGAGCACTATCCGTTTTGATAAGAATTATTAGCATAATGGTGTTCAGATGGCTGAAGAACGAGTCATTAGCAAGGCTTGGCTGGGTGGTGCAGAAAGCTGGGGTTGGTGGGCGAAGTATAGCCATTGATGTTGTAATGCTATTTCAATCAACATTGATACATGGTGAAACTATGAGTCAGAGTGAACAGTGTTTGGCACCGAAGATGCTTAGGATCAAGCATCTTTGATGTTTTGATGTTAGATGTTTCTCCGTAGATGGATGGGCGGCACTTGAAATCCACTCAATTCAATATCATCTGCCAATTCGTTGGACCACGATCTAATATGGTATCAATGCAAGGCCGGAGATTCGAACCATCAGCAATCGAAAGCTCGGCCCAATGTCTGAGTGACGAGCCCAGTGTCTCGACCATAATGTAGGACCCTCCGGAGGCCTAAGTTTTCATCTGTCTTGCTCTTCTCTTTTTGGCTTGGAGCCGGTGGTCCCAACTGCTATAGAGATGGGGTCACTGATAGCTGCACCAATTGCGGGATGAGTGGGACGATGGCTTGCATCATCCCGGTCAGAGTTTGAACTTGATGGGCGAGGCCCTAGAACGCCTCGTGAGAAACGGGCGATTGGCTAGTTGTGGCGCCCCCGGGTGGCGACAACCCTAGGTCAGTGAACAGCCGCCAGTAGCATTTCAAAGTCATGGTGGGGTCCTCAGTTTGGAGCCCGTCGGGTCATGGGGAACACTCCCTAGGTTCTCCGACCGGACGAGACCCCTCCATCAGGCGTTCGTCTGGGTCAGTTGATCTCGTGACATTGAGCCCTCCTTCTAGCGCCATTCTGTTAGTGTATCTATATACCATGGCTGTTGAGTTAGCACGACTAGGTCTGAGTCTGATGTGCTAGGATCGCCTTGATCGATCTTCGGATAGGAAGGCGGCGTTGGGTCATCTGCCTGCTCAGGGATGATGCCTCTTTCTGTCGATCAGCCCGCTACACGTCTTCTAGTTCCTACACATAGGTTGGGTTGGGATTTTTTGACCCAACCCCTTCGATGCTTAAGTTAGCGTTGCGAGAAGGTGGGGAGTGTTTTTGAGTGAGAGAGTCCCCCGCCCTCTGCCTCCCCTCTAAACGACGCAATATGGGGCTTTTATATTGGAAACTATTGCCTCTCGACACAGTGTCATACCTCTGATAGCATCTGAGCCTGGTAGAACTACAGGTGCGACCCAGTTTTTTCGGGATGGTGACGTGCCTCGGTTGACGCCCGGTCTGACGCGTATAGCAACTATCGGATCGGGCTGAGGTGGCTGTCGCATCAGCCTGAGGACGGTCGTGGTCCCATGGACATCACCCACAGGTGGGTGACGTAACTCGTGTCCCATCAGATAGGACCTTCGATAGAGCATTACCAGCAACTCGTGACCCATCAAACAGTGCAACCATGGTGCACCTCGGCCAAATCGTGCTCGAGTTGGGCACCTTGGCCAAACAGTGCACCCATGGTGCACCTCGCCAAACAGTGCCCGAGTTGGGCACCTCAGTGTTAGAACCCTCCGCGGATTCTAAGCTTGGGGTTGATCTCTATAGGGGATCGACCTCCTTGGAACTCTATAGGGGTTCCTTCCTCCAAGTTGCTGCACAAAGGCTGCAAAATATTGATCTATTCATTGATTAAAAGAGGACTTCTACTTCTAATAGGACTCTTTCCTAATAGAACTCTTACTTATAATAGGACTCCTTTCCTAAGAAGCAACCTAACCCTAACCTAGCCGGCCTCTTCACCTCTTTAATAGGGGTCGGCTAGATAGGATTTACATGAATACCCTTATCAATGAAACTAAATTAGGACTCTCATAGCTAGAGTCCTAACAGACCCGCCCTCTTCAAATCAGCCTTGTCCTCGAGGCTGACGTTCCATGACTTCTGGGGATTTGATCTTCAAGTCGTCGTAGTTCTCCCAAGTGGCATCTTTTGCTGGTAGGTTTGCCCACTGTATTAACACTTTAGTAGCAGGTCGTCGTCGTCGAGTCACGATTCGTCGATCAATAATGGCACTTGGTTGGGTCTGGAGGTCTCCTTGGGTAGTTATATTTGGTAGATGGCTTTGGGCTGTCTCGTGTTGTCCCAACCTGAGCTTCAAACATGATACATGGAAGACTGGATGGATTCGGGAGCTGGCGGGTAAGTCCAATCTGTATGCTACTTCTCCGATGTGCTCCAAGAAATATTTTAGGCTTTTATGGTCGGTCTTGATGTGAAAGCGTCGCCCAATTAAGTATGGTCTCCATTTGGACACCGCATGCACAATCGCGAGCATCTCCTTGTCGTAAATAGTCATCTTGAGGTGGGAAGGAGATAATGCCTTACTAGTATAAGCGAGGGGTCGGCCATCTTGCATTAATACAGCACCATTTCCTGCTCCAGAGGCATCAGCTTCAATAATAATAGTCTTATCGAAGTCGGGTAATGCTAGTACTGGCGTTGTTATCATTGTGACTTTAAGTTCCTCGAAGGCGGTGGTGGCTTTGTCCGACCACTGGAAAGCATCTTTTTTCAGCAAGGAAGTAAGGGGTGTACTGATCTTTCCATAGTCTTTCACGAACTTACGGCAGTAACCTGTTAAACCAAGAAAGCCGCGTAGTGATTTTATGTTCCTCGGGGTTGGTCGATTCTGCATTGCTTCAATTTTGGAGGGGTCCACTTGCCACCCCTTCCTCTGATATGATATGCCCAAGATATTCCACTTTTTGTTGAAGAAAGCTACATAAATTCATAGTGACCGTTGTGCATTCGAAAGCGGTTTTGGTATATCTTCTTCGCACACTCGTATTTGATGATATCCATATCGAAGGTCCAACTTTGTGAAGACTCGTGCTCCCTTTAATTCATCAAGTAATTCATCTACTACTGGAATAGGATACTTGTCCTTGACGGTTATGTCGTTGAGAGCTCGGTAATCAACGCACATTAGCCATGTTCCATCTTTCTTTCGTACGAGGAGCATTGGTGAAGAGTAGGGGCTGCAACTTGGCCGAATAATTCCTGTTTCAAGCATCTCTTCTACAATCCTTTCTATTTTATCTTTTTGGAGATGTGGATACTGATATGGTCGAGTATTTGCTGGAGGTTTCCCTGGAAGAATCAGATATCACGATAATTGTGCCGGCGTGTTAGGAGGTAGCCCGCGTGGTTCGTCAAATATATCTGAAAATTCAGCAAGCAAGGGAAGTAGGTTTGGATCTTCAAATTTGGTTGGCTCTCCCTTAGATTGCTGCTCAAGTTGTACCAAAAAGCTGCTGCATGCTTTGTGCAAAACTTTCTCCATTCGTTGTGTGCAAATTGTCGTTACGTCACCCCCACGTTTCCCGTGCAGTATCACCTGTTTCCCCTTGCTGTAAAATTTCATAATTAATTTTAAAAAATTCCAGGAAACATCACCTAATGTCGTCAACCATTCGATGCCAAGCACAGCCTCATAATCATCGAGAGAGAGGAGGAAAAAATCTGCAATTATCTCTTGGTCCTGCAGCAACAGTTTCACCTGTGGGCACTTACGATCACACTTTAAAATTCATCCATCTGCGAATTTAACATTGAACCTGTTGCAATTCTCAATAGGTAAGGCCATCCGGACAGCAACCTTGTTGTTCATAAAATTATTAGTGCTCCCGGTGTCAATAAGAACAGTGATTAGTTGTTACTTCAGAAATCCTCCCACTTTCATTGTTTGCGGGTTCGCATAACCGGCAAGGGCATGCATCATAATATCAATTGGCTGTTGTTCTTCATCCGTGACCTCTTCCTCATGCTCCTGGACCTCCTCCTTCATGTCTTCAAGAGGTTCAATCAATAGGAGGCGGCCCCTTTTGCAGCGATGTTCGCGGTTCCACGGCTCGTCGCAATGCCAACAAAGACCCTTTGTTGATCGATCACATAGTTCTTCTCTTGTCAATTTTTTGGGCAACGAATGATGGCTGGGAGCAGAAGGGGGTTTATATGTTGAGGTTCTAGGAGTGGTTCCTATCCTCCGAGAATCTTGGTTGAGTCATTCTTCTTGTATTCGAGCAAAAGAAATCACAGCCATCACGGTACGGGGCTGTCGTGCCTTAACTTCCCCTTTTATCTCTGGCTTGAGTTCTTCGATAAATGTTCCTAACAATTGACGGTCAGTCCAATCATGAGCAAGGTAAGATAGCTTCTCAAACCTGGTTTGGTACTCTTGAATCGTAGAGGTTTGTCGAATCTTTGCGAGTTGGCCGTCGATATTTTCATACTCCGTAGGTCCGAAACGGTTCAGCAGTGCATTCTTAAATTGATTCCATGTCAGAGCCCCATGATTATATTCTAGCCAATTGTACCATTGAATAGCATCTCCTTCAAAGTGGATGACAGTAATCTCCACCATAGCATTATCCGACGTTCGGTAGTAGCGAAAGTAACGTTCTGCACGCGAAATCCACCCCGCTGGGTCTCCTTCTTCCCATCGTGGGAAGTCCACCCTCATGCGTGGCTGAAGCACGTCCGAGGGCTGTCCCTCCTTCTCCGAGGTCCTTTCTAAATTCTCTCCTTGCTGCAGTTTGGTTGGACTCGATGGTTGTCCAATTCTGAATTCTGCAAACAAAGCGCGAAATTTGTCTTCCAAGCGCGATTCAAGCCGTGATTCAATCCGAGATTCCCATGCTTCAAATTTGACATCAATTGGATCTTGGGAAGCCATAGCATATGTCTGTAGATCAGAGATGCCCTTGTCTTTTTTCTGTTGACGGGTTAATGGCATGGGGTGGTGGAAGGTTCGGACAATAGATTGCTGATTGAAGGGTTCAGCTATAATGGTTTACTGTTTTGGGCTGTGGTTTTTGATGCTGTTAGGGTTATGAAACTAGGTTATGATAGCTGCATCTTGAGGCTAGAGGGATGCCCTAAAGATGTCTTAGTTTGTGGCAGCAAGGTGGCTAGGGTTTGGTAGGTTACGAAGAAGAAAAAAGGACCAAGGTGCAATACCAGATTTTTCACCGAAAAAATTCCAGCAGTAAAGATGTAATTTTTCCAGAAATTTTCAAAAGAGATTCAAGTAAAACTCAAAGGGGATCTACTGATAAGGAAGAGGTAATACTGTAAAAAATTTTGTAGGAAGAAATGACAGCAAGAGGTTTGGCAAAATTGAGAATCACGAAGAGGTATTATAGCAGATTTTTACGTCTAAAGTGCAGCAGATTGGACGTAAAAGATAAGTGGTTTTTATTGAGAATTTTTCAACAAAACCAAAGGGAAAACCACTGTTAGGAAGTGTCAAAGCCACCGTAAAAATTCCATAGAGATTTGGATAGAAAAAACGCAGTAGCAAGATAAAAAAGGCAGGGCTATGTGGCTGAAATTCTGCAGTGCGACTTTCGTTGTAGAGATGAAAACTTTACGACGAAAAGTTTATGTAGCAATTATAGGAACGAATTTTTTTGGATTTTTTGAATAAGGATAACTAAATTGCAGCAGCAGTAGGGTAGATAACCAGAACATGTTGCAATTCACGGGAAGATCAAAGGATGATCTACGGCGGTGGAGATGACGGCGGAATTCAGCGATGATCTTCTAAGCAATTGTGGGAATTGATTTGCGCGGTTGTGGAGGGCTGGTGGATGGCTGTGGAAGGGCAGCGAGACGCCAAGAACGCTGCTATGATACCAAGTGTTAGAACCCTCCGCGGATTCTAAGCTTGGGGTTGATCTCTATAGGGGATCGGCCTCCTTGGAACTCTATAGGGGTTCCTTCCTCCAAGTTGCCGCACAAAGGCTGCAAAATATTTATCTGTTCATTGATTAAAAGAGGATGAATACATGGCTATTTATAGGGCTTCTAAGCCCCAATTCCTAATAGGACTCTTACTTAAGACTCCTACTTCTAACCAACTTCTAATTAGGACTCCTTCTCTAGTAGGACTTCTACTTCTAGTAGGACTCTCTTCCTAATAGGACTTCTACTTCTAATAGGACTCTCTTCCTAATAGGACTTCTACTTCTAATAGGACTCTCTTCCTAATAGGACTTCTACTTCTAATAGGACTCTTTTCCTAATAAAACTCTTACTTATAATAGGACTCCTTTCCTAATAGGACTTCTACTTCTAATAGGACTCTTTTCCTAATAGAACTCTTACTTATAATAGGACTCCTTTCCTAAGAAGCAACCTAACCCTAACCTAGCCGGCCTCTTCACCTCTTTAATAGGGGTCGGCTAGATAGGATTTACATGAATGCCCTTATCAATGAAACTAAATTAGGACTCTCATAGCTAGAGTCCTAACACTCAGTCAAATAGTGCACCCATGGTGCACCTCGGCCAAACAGTGCCCCCATGGTGCATCACGGCCAGTCTAACGTCCGAGTTGCATCTCGGTCAGTCCAATGCCCAAGCCACGCCTCGCGACCAGTCCAACGTCTGAGTCGCATCTTGGCTAGTCCAACACCCGAGCCACGCCTCGCGGCTAGTCTAACATCCAAGTCGCATCTCGGCCAGTCCAACGCCCAAGCCATGCCTCGCGGCTAGCCTAACGTTCAAGTCGCGTCTAGGCCATTCCAACGCTCGAGCCACGCCTCGCGGCCAGTCTAATGTCCGAGTTGCATCTCGGCCAATCCAACGCCCGAGCCATGCCTCGTGGCCATTCTAACGTCCGAGTCGCTTCTCGGCTAGTCCAATGCCCGAGCCATGCCTCGCGGCCAGTCTAATGTCTGAGTCGCATCTCGGCCAGTCCAATGCCCGAGCCATGCTTCACGGCCAATCCAACGTCTGAGCTACTTCTCGGCCAGTCCAATGCTCGAGCCATGCCTCACGGCCAGTTTTACGTCCTAGTCGCATCTCGATCATTCCAACGTTTGAGTCGCATCTCAGCCAGTCCAATGCCCAAGCCACGTCTCGTGGCCAATTTTACATCTAAATCACATCTCGACCAGTCCAACGCCCGAGCCATGCCTCGCGGCCAGTTTTACGTCCAAGTCACATCTCAGCCAGTCCAACGCCCGAGCCATGCCTCGCGGCCAGCCTAACGTATAAGTCGCATCTCGGCTAATCCAACGCCCGAGCCATACCTCGCGGCTAGTTTAACATCCGACTCACTTCTCGGCCAGTCCAATGCCCGAGCCACGCCTCGCGGCTAGTCTAACATCCAAGTCGCATCTCAGCCAATCCAATGCCAGAACCACACCTCGCAGCCAATCCAATGTCCGAGTCACTTCTCGGCAAGTCCAACGCCCGAGCCATGCCTCGCGGCTAGTTTTCAATCCGAGTCGCATCTCGGCCAGTCCAACGCCCGAGCCACGCCTCGCAAGCAGTCTAACGTTCGAGTCACATCTCGACCAATCCAACGCCCGAAACACGCATCGCGGCTAGTCCAACGTCCGAGTTGCTTCTCGGCCAGTCCAATGCCCGAGCCATGCCTCGGGGCCAATTTTACGTCGAGTCGCATCTCGGCCAGTCCAACGCCCGAGCCATGCCTCGCGACCAGTCTAACATCTGAGTTGCATCTCGGCCAATCCAATGCCCGAGCCACGCCTTGCGGCCAATCTAACATCCGAGTCGCTTCTTGACCAGTTCAATGCTCGAGCCATGCCTCGCGGCCAGTCTAACGTCCGAGTTGCATCTCGACCAGTCTAATGCTCGAGCCACGCCTCGCAGCTACTAACGTCCGAGTCGCATCTCAGCCAATCCAATGCTCGAGCCATGCCTCGCGACCAATCTAACGTCTGAGTCGCTTCTCGGTCAGTCCAATGCCCGAGCCATACCTCGCGGCCAGTCTAACATCCGAGTCACATCTCAACCAGTCTAACGCCCAAGCCACACCTCACGGCCAGTCCAACATCTGACTCGTATCTCTACTAGTCCAACACCCGAGCCACGCCTTGCGGCCAGTTTTGCGTCCGAGTCGCATCTCAACCAGTCCAATGCCCGAGCCATGCCTCGTGGTCAGTCTAATGTTCGAGTCACATCTCGGCCAATCAACGCCGAAGCCACGCTGCGTGATCCTAACGTCCGAAGTCGCATCTTGACTGGGCCCAACACCAAGCCACGCCGCGGCGCCTAACATCCGAGTTGCATCTCGGCCACTCTAACTCCCGACCCACGCCTTGCGGCCAGTGTAACGTCCGAGTCACTTCTCAGCTAGTCCAATGCCCGAGCCACGCCTCGCAGCCAATTTTACGTCTGAGTCGCATCTCGGCTAGTCCAACGCCCGAGCCACGCCTTGCGGCCAGTCTAATGTCCGAGTCGCTTCTCGGCCAGTCTAACGTCCGAGTTGCATCTCGACCAATATAATGCCCGAGCCATGCCTTGCGGCCAGTCTAACGTCCGAGTCGCTTCTCGACTAGTCCAATGCTTGAGCCATGCCTCACGGCCAGTCTAACGTCTAAGTCGCATCTCGGCCAGTCTAATGCCCGAGCCATGCCTCACGGCCAATCCAATGTTCGAGTCGCATCTTGGCTAGTCCAATGACCGAGCCACGCCTCGTTGCCAGTCTAACGTCCGAGTCGCATCTCGGCCAATCCAATGCTCGAGCCACGCCTTGCGGCCAATCCAACTTCCAACTCGCATCTCGACCAATCCAATGCCTGAGCCACGCCTTGTGGCCAATCCAACTTCTAAGTCACATCTCAACCAATCCAACACCCGAGCCATGCCTCGCGGCCAATCCAAATTCCAAGTCACATCTTGGCTAATCCAACATCCAAGTCGTATCTCAGCCACCCCTGAGCCGCGCCTCGCAGCCAATCCAACGTCCAAGTCACATCTTGGCTACTCTGATTCTTGAGCCATGCCTCGCAGCCAATCCAATGTCTGAGTCGAATCTCGGCTAATCCAATGCCCGAGCCATGCCTCATAGCCAATCCAATGTCCGAGTCGCATCTCGGGTAGTCCAACTTTTGAGTTACGCCTCACAGCCAATTCAATTTCTGAGTCACATCTCAGCTAGTCCTACACTCAAATAGTGTTGCTAAACTAAGCCAGCTCTCAAGCAGAAGCTCTTGATCAACCAATGACCAAACCAACCATTCTAGCACAATAGCTAACCTAGCCAAAGAAAAGAACCAAGCCATGCCCCAAAAGCCCCTCTACGAGGAACCCAGGGCACGCCTCTTTGAGGGGGGAGAGAATGATATGACATATTTTGGCACCATCCACATGACAACGGTCAGTGACTACGTCAATGCCAACAAAAGAGCCCTATGCTAACATGACCCGACACCTCAGACTCGAACAAGACAGTCGCCTCTCTCATACTATCTGGTGTAGTACAAGTCAGCGCTGCACACCACAGAGCCGCTCCGAAAAGCTCGGACCAGCGCTGCTCGACGTAGGGTTGTACAACTTGGTCGGCGCTCGTGCAGGCCAGTTGCCCGAAGAGCCGACAACCATTAATGGACCATGTACGATTGACCCTCGTCCACAAGTATAAAAGCCAACCTCTTGACCAATGCTAGGGGGAGGCACTTCGAACACTCAACTCCTAACTCCACTCAACACAAACTTGGGCTTCGGATGGGTCGAGTCGAGAAATCCCCCTCCCAACTCCAACCTTTATGCAGGAACGGAGAACAAAGCAGTAGCAACACACCGAGGAAGAACCGCACTCGGGAGACGATGCCTAGACCCAACCCAACCTGAAGCTCACCTCCACTTGAACGACCGCGTGGACAACCTTGCGCATCCAGGACTGGACCGAGCCGTGCTGACACCTTAGCCACAGCGTAAAGGTACACTAGCAACTAGCAAACAGATCAATCAAAGGGATTGCTTAGAACTTTTGCACTTGTGGCAATGCAGATTGAGCTATAATAGTGTTGAATCTAATACAATTTGTTGCTGGTAATGCTCTTCTTGTTCGTGCTTACTACATGGCAGGCGGGTCATAGCAGTCAAGCTCGTAGATGATTCGAGAATGTAACAAGTGTGCTGCATTTGAACCCACAAATAATTGCATTGGCTTGATGCTGGGTTCTGGTAAGAAGAACCAAGATAGTGCACTATTAGTTTTGATAAGAGCGATTAGCATAATGGCGTTATGATGGCTGAAGAACGAGTTATTAGCAAGACTTGGTTGGGTGGTGCAGAAAGCTTGGGTTGGTGGGTGAAATATAGCCATTGATGTTGTAGTACTGTTTCGATCAACATTGATACATGGTGAAGCTATGAGTCGGAGTGAACAGTGTTTGGCACCGAAGATGCTTAGGATCAAGCATCTTTGATGTTTTGATGTTAGATGTTTCTTGGTAGATGGATAGGCAGCACTTAAAATCCACTCAACATCCTTCGCCAA
Source organism: Musa beccarii (assembly GCA_024322285.1). Taxonomy (NCBI): domain Eukaryota; kingdom Viridiplantae; phylum Streptophyta; class Magnoliopsida; order Zingiberales; family Musaceae; genus Musa; species Musa beccarii. The sequence goes on from CM044397.1 coordinate 20,415,389, forward strand.
GTCAAATGGAGTGGCATAGTATGTCTATAGTTGATGAGTTGAGTGAATTATCATAGGGATAGTAATTCACTAAGTCAGAAGGAGTTTTGACAAGTGTAACTCATAACTAGCTTGGTATTGAGCCCAGAGGGTCACACACATATGGTAGACAATACAACAAATAGAGGATTAGATATGAGATATCTAGTAAGGCCCTATTTTAATAAATCTATTAGGTGAGACTCAATAGAGCTTAGAATAATTATTAGATAGAGATTCAATATCCATTAAGCCAAGGGTAATTGGATGGAGATCCAATACCCATTAAGGCAAGATCCATTAGGGTTAGTTAAAAGAGGCTCTCTATAAATATGAAGTGGGGCTCAAAGGATCATAAGTTAGACCCCATCCTCATCTCCTCTATCTCCCCCGTGCCAATGGGTGGTGCAGAAAGCTGGGGTTGGTGGGCGAAGTATAGCCATTGATGTTGTAATGCTGTTTCAATCAACATTGATACATGGTGAAGCTATGAGTCAGAGTGAACAGTGTTTGGCACCGAAGATGCTTAGGATCAAGCATCTTTGATGTTTTGATGTTAGATGTTTCTCCGTAGATGGATGGGCGGCACTTGAAATCCACTCAATTCAATATCATCTGCCAATTCATTGGACCACGATCTAATATGGTATCAATGCAGGGCCGGAGATTCAAACCATCAGCAATCGAAAGCTCGGCCCAATGTCTGAGTGACGAGCCCAGTGTCTCGACCATAATGCAGGACCCTCCGGAGGCCTAAGTTTTCATCTGTCTTGCTCTTCTCTTTTTGGCTTGGGGTTGTCCGGGCACGGGAGTGCCTTGTAAGTTGAGGACGATCTGACGTGTAACCGAGATTCCAAATTTGAATATAAATCTCCTTGTTTTAACTCTTTTGTCTGAACTTGTCTTGCTTGTTTTTCTACACAAAAAACTTCTTCAGGTTCACCACGTTCCAAGTTCTCGGGATTGGGTGACCCTTCATCATGGCGAGTCAGTATGTCCCATCTCGGACAACACCGATCACACAATAGGGTCCTTCCCAGCTAGAGGCGAGCTTGCCCCACGACCAAGTCGGGTCGCTGACTTTGGCCCTTCGCAGGACTAGGTCGTCCAATTCGATGGGTCGGGGGTGCAACCTTCGGTTGTAAATTCTGGCGATGACCTTCCTATAGGCGATGGCCTTTAGGTGGGCGTCAGCTCGTCGTTCCTCCAACAGGTCGAGTTCAGTGCGGAGTCCCTCTGACGAGGTCCCTTCCTCATGGCCTTCCACCCGGGGCATCGAGATGATGACTTCGGGCGGTAGAACGGCCTCGATTCCAAACATGAGGCTATAGGGGGATTCTCTTGTGGCACTCTTGGGGGTGGTCCGGGAAGGCCACAGGATGCTCGAGAGTTCATCCACCCAAGCACCCCAAGCCCCAGACACCCTTCTTCTAAGTCCCTCCAAGATGGCTCGGTTGGTAACTTCCGCCAGGCCATTCGTCTGAGGATGAGCAACCGAGCTATGCCTTCGTTGTATCCCGTAGCCTAAACAGAATTCTTTAAACCTAGCGCTAGCGAATTAAGCTCTGTTGTTTGTGATGATGACCCTTGGCAAGCCGAAGCAGGTTATTATGTTTATCTAGACAAAATTTTCTACTTGGCGCTTAATAATCGTTGCCAGCGGTTTGGCCTCGACCCATTTGGTGAAGTAATATACCCTGACGATGATGTATCTCCATTGCCCTGAGGCTGGTGAGAAGGGTCTGAGGAGGTCCATTCCCCATTACACGAAGGGCCACATAAAGTCTATGGGCGCGAGCGGCACCACGGGTTGTCAGGGGGTTCTGGCGTGCCTTTGGCACGAATCACATCATTGCACATAGGCTTTCGTGTCCCGACACAATTGACTGGTAATAACCCTAGCGAAGGATTTTGAAGGCTAGGGTCCGTCCGCCAATGTGCTTGCCACAAATTCCTTCATGGACCTCGGCAAGGATGGATGCGGCCTCCTCGGGGTCTAAGCAGCATAGGAGCGATCGAGTGAATGACCTTCGATAGAGCTGTCCGTTTATCTCACAGTACCAGGCCTGGGTGCACTATAGGCATCGGGCCGCAGCCCTGTCAGTGGGTAAAGTCCCGCTCCATTTGTATTGCAGTATCTCCTGTGTCCATGTCGCTAGCGCGTTGACTGAGGCCACGACCCTGATCGTGATGGCACGGAACGGGAGTTCCTCAACCTTGGGACCGATTTTGAAGTCGAGTCCCGAAGCCAACTTTGCTAGCGCATCTGCCCACCCGTTTTGATCCCTCGGGACCCTAGATAGCATAAAGCGTGGGATGTTAGCAACTAGCTTCTTTACCTCGGCTAGGTATTTTGACATGTTTAGGTCCCGAGCCTCCTAGCCCCCATTGATGTGCTCGGCCACTAGCTGCGAGTTAGTGTAGACGTGGATGTCTTCTACTTGTAGCTCGACAGCCAATCTAAGTCCAGCCAGGAGTGCCTTGTATTTTGCCTTGTTGTTTGTGGCTTTAAAACCAAAGTGAAGGGAATGCTCAAATGACTGCCTGCCAAGATCTTCCAACACCAGTCCTGCTCCCACGCCCGTTGAGTTGGCCGACCCATCCATGTGCAGGCTCCATCTTCCTTTGGGTCACCTTAACTCGATGTTCTCAGGTGGAGTTAACTCTGAGATGAAGTCAGCGATCGCCTGAGCTTTGATGGTGGTCCTTGGGGCGTATTGTATGTCAAACTCGCTTGATCGGGTGAGCCTGAAAGTAGGGGCGTAGCTTCTGAGCTATCTATACAAGTGCCAGAGCCAGCTTTTCGATCGATTGGTATCGCTCCTCGGGTCTGTTCAACACATGGCTAGTGTAGTAGATGGGTAGCTGCACTCCAAAAGTTTCCTTGATCAGGACGGAGCTAACTGCATGTTAGGACGCGGCCAAATAGAGGCTGAGTTGTTCTCCCGGGGAGACTGTGGCAAGGCAAGGGAGTCTGGCCAAATGTTGTTTGACCTGTGCAAGGGCCTCTTCGCACTCCACCGTCCATTTGAAGCCCTTCGGGTTCTTCAAGGCATGGAAGAAGGGAAGACATCTATCGCCTGATCGGGACAGGAACCGAGATAGGGTGGCGAGTCTCCCATTTAGCCACTACACCTCTTTGATTGTCTAGGACGGCTTCATATCGATGATGGCTTGGACTTTCTCTGGGTTGGCGTTGATCCCCCTCTCGTGTGTGATAAATCCGAGGAACTTTCCCGAGCCGACACTGAAGGTGCACTTCACGGGGTTGAGGCACATGTTGAATCTTCGCAGCGTGGCGAACGCCTCGGCCAAGTCAGACAAGTGTGTTGAGGCCATCCTGCTTTTGACGATCATGTCATCGACGTACACCTCCATGTTCACCCGATTTGTTGGGTGAATATTTTGTTCACAGTTCTCTGATATGTGGCCCCAGCATTCGTTAACCCAAATGGCATGACCCGATAGAAATACACTCTTTGGTCGGTAATGAAGGCTATATGCTCTTGGTCCTTGGGTGCCATCCTAATCTGGTTATAGCTGGAGAAAGCATCCATAAACGAGAGGCATCCGTGTCCGGAGGTCGCGTCGACCAGCTAGTCATTTCTAGGGAGGGGGTAACAGTCCTTCGGACATGCCCAATTGAGATCGATGTAGTCAACACACATCCTCCAGCTTCCATTAGGCTTTTTGACGAGAACCACATTTGACAGCCACCGTGGGTACTTGGCCTCGGCTATGAAGCCTACCGCTAGGAGACGCTCCACTTCGCTATGGACTGCTTGTTGACGGTCAAGGGCTAACCTTCAAGGCTTCTGTTTCACCGGGCAAGCTTCGAGCGAGATGCTTAGGTGATACTGCGCCACCCTATGGTCGACTCCGGGTATATCTGCTGGCGACCAGGCGAAGACGTCGGCATTGTCTACCAGGAAACTAATGAGTTGCACCCGCTCTTGCTCTAGGAGTTTCGACTCGACCCTTACAACCCAATCTGGTTGGTCTTCAAACAGCGATACGTCTATGGTAGACTCTGTCGGCTCGGGGTGCTGAGTAGGTCTCTTGACATCCTACGGGTCCTCTAGGGGTTGTTCGGTCCCTGTTCTCTTAGGCAATGTGACCGTCGTCAAGTAACATTGCTTGGACTCGCGAGGGTTTCCCCTGACTTCCCTGACCCTAACATGGGTTGTGAATTTTATCGTTTGGTGATAAATAGAAATAATAGCTCGAAACTTATTAAGGGTTGGCCGGCCCAGGATAACATTGTACGCCGAGGGAAGGTCCACCACCATGAAGATTGCCATCATCGTCTTCGACCTTGGCACATCTCCTAGAGTTATGGGCAAGGTAATCATGCCCAGTGGGAAGACTGAATCGCCGGTGAATCCAGTGAGTGACGAACGCATCGACTCTAGGGCGTCCTTGAGCAATCCGAGCTTCTTGAAGGTGTTGAAGTAGAGGACGTCGGCAAAGCTCCCTGTGTCTATCATGATCCTCCTTACTCGGGCGTTGGCGATCCTAGTCGTGATCACCAATGCGTCATCGTGCTCGGAATGCTCTGTCTCCTCAACTGGGAACGTGATTTCGGGGTCGGGCCACCGCTTGGGGAATTCGTCCGTGGCTGCTCTGGCGTATGCCTTTCGCCCCGACATGCTATTCCCTCAGAACGCCGGCCCGCCTATTATGACATCAATTTGTCGTTCGACGGGACCTTCGGGGTGCGACGAAGAATCTCGATCCCTTCTCATATATCGACCCAGACCCCCTCGACGTATGAGCTCCTCAATCTGACGCTTCAGATCACGGCACTCCTCGATGTTGTGGTCATGCTCTCGATGAAAACGGTAGTATTTTGTCTGATCTCTAAGCTCCCAGGGGCTCTTCATCGGGTTGGAGACCTTCACCAGCCCTTTTTCTTTTATTTAGAGGAATATCTCGGTTCTGGATGTGCCTAGGGCTGGAAGGGGGACCTTTCAAGCGGCGCATCGGGTCGGCCCAACCTTCGCCGGTTAGAGTTTGAACTTGATGGGCGAGGCCCCAGAACGCCTCATGCGAAACGGGCGATTGGCTAGTTGTGGCGCCCCCGGGTGGCGACAACCCCAGGTCAGTGAACAGCCGCCAGTAGCATTCCAAAGTCGTGGTGGGGTCCTCAGTTTGGAGCCCGTCGGGTCATGGGGAACACTCCCTAGGTTCTCTGATCGGCGAGACCCCTCCATCAGGTGTTCGTCTGGGTCAGTTGATCTTGTGACATTGAGCCCTCCTTCTAGCATCATTCTGTTAGTGTACCTATATACCATGGCTGTTGAGTTAGCACGACTAGGTCTGAGTCCGATGTACTAGGATCGCCTTGATCGATCTACGGGTAGGAAGGCGGCGTTGGGTCATCTGCCTGCTCAGGGATGATGCCTCTTTCTGTCGATCAGCTCGCTACACGTCTTCTAGTTCCTACACACAGGTTGGGTTGGGATTTTTTGACCCAACCCCTTCGATGCTTAAGTTAGCGTTGCGAGAAGGTGGGGAGTGTTTTTGAGTGAGAGAGCCCCCCGCCCTCTGCCTCCCCTCTAAACGATGCAGTATGGGGCTTTTATATTGGAAACTATTGCCTCTCGACACAGTGTCATACCTCTGATAGCATCTGAGCCTGGTAGAACTACAGGTGCGACCCAGTTTTTTCGGGATGGTGACGTGCCTCGGTTGACGCCCGGTTTGACGTGTATAGCAACTATCGGATCGGGATGAGGTGGCTGTCGCATCAGCCTGAGGATGGTCGTGGTCCCATGGACATCACCCACAGGTGGGTGACGCAACTCGTGTCCCATCAGATAGGACCTTCGATAGAGCATTACCAGCAACTCGTGTCCCATCAAACAGTGCAACCATGGTGCACCTCGGCCAAATAGTGCTCGAGTTGGGCACCTTGGCCAAACAGTGCACCCATGGTGCACCTCGCCAAACAGTGCCCGAGTTGGGCACCTTAGCCAAATAGTGCACCCATGGTGCACCTCGGCCAAACAGTGCCCCCATGGTGCATCACGGCCAGTCTAACGCCCGAGTTTCATCTCGGCCAGTCCAATGCCCAAGCCACGCCTCGCGACCAGTCCAACGTCTGAGTCGCATCTTGGCTAGTCCAACACCCGAGCCACACCTCGCGGCTAGTCTAACATCCAAGTCGCATCTCGGCCAGTCCAACGCCCGAGCCATGCCTCGTGGCTAGCCTAACGTTCAAGTCGCGTCTAGGCCATTCCAATGCTCGAGCCACGCCTCGCGGCCAGTCTAATGTCCGAGTTGCATCTCGGCCAATCCAACGCCCGAGCCATGCCTTGTGGCCATTCTAACGTCCGAGTCGCTTCTCGGCTAGTCCAATGCCCGAGCCATGCCTCGCGGCCAAGTCGACTCTCGTGATCACCACCTGATCATTTGCCTAATGTCGAAGTCGCATCTCGGCCTTTGGGATTGTGCCGAACTTCTCCCAATGCCCGAGCCATGCCTCACGGCCAATCCAATGTCTGAGCTACTTCTCGGCCAGTCCAATGCTCGAGCCATGCCTCGCGGCCAGTTTTACTTCCGAGTCGCATCTCGGTCATTCCAACGTTTAAGTCGCATCTCGGCCAGTCCAATGCCCAAGCCACGCCTCGTGGCCAATTTTACATCTAAATCACATCTCGACCAGTCCAATGCCCGAGCCATGCCTCGCGGCCAGTTTTACGTCCAAGTCACATCTCAGCCAGTCCAACGCCCGAGCCATGCCTCGCGGCCAGCCTAACGTCTGAGTTGCATCTCGGCTAATCCAACGCCCGAGCCATGCCTCGCGGCTAGTCTAACATCCGACTCACTTCTCGGCCAGTCCAATGCCCGAGCCACGCCTCGCAGCTAGTCTAACATCCAAGTCACATCTTAGCAAATCCAATGCCCGAACCACACCTCGCAGCCAATCCAATGTCCGAGTCACTTCTCGGCCAGTCCAACGCCCGAGCCATGCCTCGCGGCTAGTTTTCAATCCGAGTCGCATCTCGGCCAGTCCAATGCCCGAGCCACACCTTGCAAGCAATCTAACATTCGAGTCGCATCTCGACTAATCCAACACCCGAAACACGCATCGCGGCTAGTCCAACATCCGAGTTGCTTCTCGGCCAGTCCAATGCCCAAGCCATGCATCGCAGCCAATTTTCCGTCTGAGTCGCATCTCGGCCAGTCCAACGCCCGAGCCATGCCTCGCGGCCAGTCTAATGTCTGAGTTGCATCTCGGCCAATCCAATGCCCGAGCCACGCCTTGCGGCCAATCTAATATCCGAAGTCGCTTGACAATCCATCGCTCGGCTTCAATGCTCGAGCCACGCCTCGCGGCCAGTCTAACGTCTGAGTTGCATCTCGACCAGTCTAATGCTCGAGCCACGCCTCGCAGCTACTAACGTCTGAGTCGCATCTCAGCCAATCCAATGCTCGAGCCATGCCTCGCGACCAATCTAACGTCTGAGTCGCTTCTCGGTCAGTCCAATGCCCGAGCCATACCTCGCGGCCAGTCTAACGTCCGAGTCACATCTCAACCAGTCCAACGCCCAAGCCACACCTCACGGCCAGTCCAACATCTGACTCGTATCTCTACTAGTCCAACACCCGAGCCACGCCTTGCGGCCAGTTTTGCGTCCGAGTCGCATCTCAATGCCCAATGCCGAGCCTCGTGGTCGGGTCGCCTAATGTTCGAGTCACATCTCGGCCAATCCAACGCCCGAGCCACGCCTCGCGGCCAGTCTAACGTCCGAGTCGCATCTTGACCAGTCCAACACCCAAGCCACGCCTCGCGGCCAGTCTAACATCCGAGTTGCATCTCGGCCACTCTAACTCCCGACCCACGCCTCGCGGCCAGTGTAACGTCCGAGTCACTTCTCAGCTAGTCCAATGCCCGAGCCATGCCTCGTAGCCAATTTTACATCTGAGTCACATCTCGACTAGTCCAACGCCCGAGCCACGCCTTGCGGCCAGTCTAACGTCCGAGTTGCTTCTCGGCCACTCTAACGTCCGAGTTGCATCTCAACCAATATAATGCCCGAGCCACGTCTTGCGGCCAGTCTAACGTCCGAGTCGCTTCTCGACTAGTCCAATGCTTGAGCCATGCCTCACGGCCAGTCTAACGTCCAAGTCGCATCTCGGCCAGTCTAATGCCCGAGCCATGCCTCACAGCCAATCTAACGTTCAAGTCGCATCTTGGCTAGTCCAATGACTAAGCCACGCCTCGCTGCCAATCTAACGTCCGAGTCGCATCTCGGCCAATCCAATGCTCGAGCCACGCCTCGCGGCCAATCCAACATCCAACTCGCATCTCGACCAATCCAATGCCTGAGCCACGCCTTGTGGCCAATCCAACTTCTAAGTCACATCTCAACCAATCCAACACCCGAGCCATGCCTCGCGGCCAATCCAACTTCCAAGTCACATCTTGGCTAATTCAACATCCAAGTCGTATCTCAGCCACCCCTGAGCCGCGCCTCGCAGCCAATCCAACGTCCAAGTCACATCTTGGCTACTCCGATTCTCGAGCCATGCCTCGCAGCCAATCCAATATCTGAGTCGAATCTCGACCAATCCAATGCCCAAGCCATGCCTCATAGCCAATCCAATGTCCGAGTCGCATCTCGGTTATCCAACTTTTGAGTCACGCCCCGCAGCCAATTCAATTTCCGAGTCACATCTCAACTAGTCCTACACTCAGATAGTGTTGCTAAACTAAGCCAGCTCTCAAGCAAAAGCTCTTGATCAACCAATGACCAAACCAACCATTCTAGCACAATAGCTAACCTAGCCAAAGAAAAGCACCAAGCCATGCCCCAAAAGCCCCTCTACGAGGAACCCAGGGCATGCCTCTTTGAGGGGGGAGAGAATGATATGAAATATTTTGGCACTATCCACATGGCAACGGTCAGCAACCACGTCAATGCTAATAAAAGAGCCCTATGCTAACATGACCCGACACCTCAGACTCGAATAAGACAATCGCCTCTCTCATACTATCTGGTGTAGTACAAGTCAGCGTTGCACACCGCAGAGCCGCTCCGGAAAGCTCGGACCAGCGCCGCTCGACGTAGGGTTGTACAACTTGGTCGGCGCTCGTGCAGGCCAGTTGCCCAAAGAGCCGACAACCATTAATGGACCATGTACGATTAACCCTCGTCCACAAGTATAAAAGCCGACCTCCTGACCAATGCTAGGGGGAGGCACTTCGAACACTCAACTCCTAACTCCACTCAACACAAACTTGGGCTTCTGACGGGTCGAGTCGAGAAATCCCCCTCCCGACTCCAACTTTTATGCAGGAACGGAGAACAAAGCAGTAGCAACACACCGAGGAAGAACCGCACTCAGGAGACGATGCCTGGACCCAACCCAACCTGAAGCTCGCCTCCACTTGAATGACCGCATGGACAACCTTGCGCATCCAGGACTGGACCGAGCCGTGCTGACACCTCAGCCACAGCGTAAAGGTACACTAGCAACTAGCAAACAGATCAATCAAAGGGATTGCTTAGAACTTTTGCACTTATGGCAATGCAGATTGGGTTATAATAGTGTTGAATCTAATATAATTTGTTGCTGGTAATGCTCTTCTTGTTCATGCTTACTACATGGCAGGTGGGTCATAGCAGTCAAGCTCGTAGATGATTCGAGAATGTAACAAGTGTGCTGCATTTGAACCCACAAATAATTGCATTGGCTTGATGCTAGGTTCTGGTAAGAACCAAGATAGTGCACTATTAGTTTTGATAAGAGCGATTAGCATAATGGCGTTCTGATGGCTGAAGAACGAGTTATTAGCAAGACTTGGTTGGGTGGTGCAGAAGCTTGGGTTGGTGGGTGAAATATAGCCATTGTTGTTGTAGTACTGTTTCGATCAACATTGATACATGGTGAAGCTATGAGTCAGAGTAAATAGTGTTTGGCACCGAAGATGCTTAGGATCAAGCATCTTTGATGTTTTGATGTTAGATGTTTCTTGGTAGATGGATGGGCAGCACTTAAAATCCACTCAACATCCTTCACCAAGTCAAATGGATTGGCATAGTATGTCTATAGTTGATGAGTTGAGTGAATTATCATAGGGATAGTAATTCACTAAGTCAGAAGGAGTTTTGACAAGTGTAACTCATGACTAGCTTGGTATTGAGCCCAGAGGGTCACACACATATGGTAGACAATACAACAAATAGAGGATTAGATATGAGATATCTAGTAAGGCCCTATTTTAATAAATCTATTAGGTGAGACTCAATAGAGCTTAGAATAATTATTAGATAGAGATTCAATATCCATTAAGCCAAGGGTAATTGGATGGAGATCCAATACCCATTAAGGCAAGATCCATTAGGGTTAGTTAAAGGAGGCTCTCTATAAATATGAAGTGGGGCTCAAAGGATCATAAGTTAGACCCCATCCTCATCTCCTCTATCTCCCCCCCCCCCTTCTTCCTTCGGTTGTTAGCCCCCTCTCTAGTGCGAGAGGACAATAAGAAGGACCAATCCCTCCTTGTTTGCTACTGTGTGATGGTGTGTGATCATGAGGAAAGAATGCACTACTCGAGGAGGTGTATCATTGCTACATCCATTGTGTGGATCATCACTAAAGAGGAGTTCATGAGAGCTCCTTTATCTATCGACTAGGATATATAATCTTAGGGGATATACGAGTTCCCCTAGGTCAGAACGTCTCACACCCCTTATGCAATTTTCGGTTTCTCAAGTTTTACACTCTCGATCATCACATGGTGATCCATAAATCTGTTTTGAGAAACTAATTTTTGTTTTTATTTTTTGCATACATATGATGCTCTCTAAGATTTCCCATTATCCATCTAAGCTTGAAAGGCCACCATGTGCTCTCCCAAGTCGGAACTGCCATCAAAAGCCTCTAGTGTTGGGAGGTGGAAGTTGGTTGGGAGGGGCTCCTCCTGGATATCTTGGACAAAAGGAGAGCTGCCCAAGATGAAGTTGACAGCCTCTCCCTTAGACTGCTGGAATTCTCGTTGCACCTAGTTTAGGTGCTAGTTCACCAATTGTAATTGGGCCTTGAGCGAGTCATCCATTAAATCTATCGATAAGTGTCTAATTTAGGGAAGACCAAGGTGATGTGGTGGGACAAGGGAGTACTGCATTCCATCATCAGGGAGTGTGGGCCCCCGAGTTGCCCCTTGACTGACTAGGGGTGGTCTTAGTGCATTGAAGGTGGATCAATCGAGGTAGACCCACGGGGTGTGGGTGCTAGTCATATGTGCCCGGTAAGCCAATCACATGAGTGATGGCACTTGTGATTTAATATGCACTTTTTCTCTTTGCATATTATTAGCCGTTTTATCACTTTATCATGCATGTTGCATATATTGTGATGTCCTTGGATCTGTGCAACGGGAATCGAATCATAATGAGATCACGATAATGAGACCGATTCACCTATAAACATAGACCCTAAATTATCCTGGCCATAGGATACTCGATAAGGACATCGAGATAATCGAATAGACTAGTATGCTGTATACCCGTCCATATGATGGAGGTGGTTGATCTCATAGCTACTTGTGTGGAGACACTAAAGGTACAATACAGGTGCTCATTGGGGAATGAGTTCACTGATTGATCCGCCTATGGAATGCTGGATGGTTATTGATACCTCACTGTTAGGACTCTAGCTATAAGAGTCCTAATTTAGTTTCATTGATAAGGGCATTCATGTAAATCCTATCTAGCCGACCCTTATTAAAGAGGTGAAGAGACCGGCTAGGTTAGGGTTAGGTTACTTCTTAGGAAAAGAGTCCTATTAGAAGTAGGAATCCTATTAGGAAAAGAGTCCTATTAGAAGTAGGAGTCCTATTAGGAAAAGAGTCCTATTAGAAGTAGAAGTCCTATTAGGTAAAAAGTCCTATTAGAAGTAGGAGTCCTATTAGAAAAAGAGTCCTATTAGAAGTAGGAGTCCTATTAGGAAAAGAGTCCTATTAGAAGTAGAAGTCCTATTAGGTAAAAAGTTCTATTAGAATTAGGAATCCTACTAGAGGAGTCCTAATTAGAAGTTGGTTAGAAGTAGGAGTCTTGAGTAAGAGTCCTATTAGGAGTTGGGGCTTAGAAGCCCTATAAATAGCCATGTATTCATCCTCTTTTAATCAATGAATAGATCAATCCTTTAGCAGCCTTTGTGCAGTAACTTGGAGGAAGGAACCCCTATAGAGTTCCAAGGAGGCCGATCCCCTATAGAGATCAACCCCAAGCTTAGAATCCGCGGAGGGTTCTAACACTCACGTCAGACAACGATTTCGTAGTCCTAATAGTGTATCTAGTCCATAGACTTGAGACACCAAGGATGTCCTGTATGAGTACTCCACTCTTTGATACCGAACTTATAGGTTTGAAAAGTTTCAGATCTAGTACAGTCGGTTATTGGGAGTGATAGCCAACCTTACGAGGGCTATTAAGTGTCAATAGAGGATCATCTGCTCTTAGTATCATGAGAGGAATATCCCATGTATTCTTGCTCGAACAAATCCTTGGCCAAAGTTATTCGGATTGAGAGAGAAAGAGTTCTCCGGGAGAATCCGACAAGAGCAAGACTCGAGGAGAGATCGTATGGGCCTGACAACACTATGCCCGGTATAGGGTCTCTGGGATATTAGATGGATGAGGGACTATAGATACATGGTAACTGAGGACAGATAGGTCCAAAGGATTGGATTCCCTGTATCATCTAGGGGCTACGGCGTAGCAGCTTAGTACGTCCGCAGTCGATGAGTTGGGTGAATTATTATAGAGATAATAATTCACTAAATTAGAAGGAGTTCTGACAAGTATGACTCACGGCCAGCTCGATATTGGGCCTAGAGGGTCACATACATATGGTAGGAGTTGCGACGAGTAGAGGTTCGGATATGAGATATCCGCCAGAGCCCCTAACTTATTGGATATCCATTAAGCCCCTGAATTATTGGATCCTAAGATGAGATCCAATAACTGCTAATAAAGAGATTATTGGGTAGAGACCCACTAATCCAAGAGGCTTAGGTAATTGAATGAAGATCCATTAGGGTTTATAGGGGGCCTTTATAAATAGGAGGGAACCAAAGCTCTATAGGCTGAGGGTTCTCTTGGTAGCCACTTCTATTCTCCTCTACCCAGAGAGGAGCATCGTCACAGTCCCTGCCGTGTGGATACCGCTAGAGAGGAGGACGCTTGACCTCTTTCATCCTTCTAACAGATTTGTGGAGATTCAGGGATATACGATCTCCCTAGGTTTTTTCTTTTACACATACAGTTTTCACGGATTTGTTTTGACGCACCAATCCTTGCACGACGATGAACTTGAAGTGGAAATCTGGGGTGTTTTATTTTTCTGTTCTTCTGCTGCACATGAGATGTCGCTCCCTCGGATTTCTAAATAGTGGTATCAGAGCCAAGTTGTTCGTGCAAAGATCGGATCATAAACTGCGTGTGTTGTGATTTAGAACAGCTTTTGTCACCAAAATCGTTGGCGCAAAAGGCGAAGAAGGGTAGCAACTGTTGCTGCCCTTGTTGCATTCGCACAGCGGCCGCAAGGCTACTTGTAGCCTTGCTACCTGCAATGGCGGCGGCTGGCCTACGTGCGGGCACTACGCCCGCTGCAGGGGTGCCAGCGAGCACTGGGCGATCGGCTAATTGCCTACAAGGGGCGGGCAGCGTCGCTTGTTCTCACTACACCCATGGGCAGAGACACCCACGGGGGCAGCGGAGGTTGCGGGCGCTACCCCGCAGCCCGCGGCAGCAGCGGCGCGCTCGCTGTAGGGCAATGGCACCGCGAGGCCCGCGGCGGCACCATGAGCCCTGCGCGGCACCGCGAGCCTCGCGAGCGGCACCCGCGACGGCAGTGCTGCTTGCCCGCATGGGTGGGAGGCACCAACAGCGGTAACACCGCCAGCGGCCGACGCTTGCTGCGAACAAGCGCGCCGCCATGAAAGCGTAAGCACCGCCTGCTGGCGACACCCACCGTGGCGGGCGGGGCAAGACCACGGCAAAGTGGTCGCCACCAATGCAGGTGGCGACGACCACAATGCATCAATGCAGCAGAGGGTATAAGGGTTTTGGGCAAAAGATAGTTTTGCCCCTCAGAATTTTAGAAATTCTCGTTACTGTCACTTTTGACAAAATGACCAAAATACCCTTAGGAATTAAAAAAATTCCCTCTATATCCTTGATTTCAGAAAAATATATATGTTAATTAAATAGTTTAATTAACTATTATTTTTTTCTAGTAGTCCTATAAAATAACATATACATGTGATGTATGATGTGGACAGATGATCATGGAATTGTGATGTGATATGTGTACATGTGATTATTATTATTGGGGCCTACGAGCCTCTATTTTTCTCATTTATTATTGGGCCTACGTACTTGTAATTATGTTGTAATTATATGAGAAGGCGTAGCGATAGCCGGACACACGAGGTCGAGACGGACGATCCGACGCATGGAGATACATTGAGATGCCGAAGGATCCGATGAAGTGAGCAGGATGATCACAGGGCATGGAGATGCGCCTAAGCACATATAGATCTTGATGTGAGTGATTGGGCCCACTAGCTCAGGCCTGATCATATTAGGATGTGGTCCATGATTATCTGGTATGATTGTTCATGTGATATGTGATTGGTTATACACATATTAGATATGTATATATATTTGCATGCGATGTAGATATATATTAAATATGTATGTGTGTGACACATTATGTTAGGAGACCAAATCAAAATCCTCTCTATTAATAATATTAAATCGGTAAACGTGAGGTAATTAGATTGACCCATGTGGTCTTCCATCGTTATAGGTAGATATCGATTCCCGGTGTAGGTTGAGTTGGTCGAGTCCCTCGAGACTCACCTATATCGTATTTCGCTATCTTATCTACAACATAGAGATGTCACCGGTGACCTGAGGACATGGTATGCTTGGTCGAGTCCCTCGAGAATATATCATTGAATCAGACTCATCTTGTAATGATGGTGATGACTTAACCAAACATCATGGTTGGTCGAGTCCCTCGGGGCCATGGTGGTTCAGAGGCCGAACAAGACGGGAATCACAAGGAGTTGTGATTAGCAAGAGTTGCCTGCCTTTACGGGTTTAACGTGATTGGTCGAGTCTCTCGAGGTTACGTTAAGACGCCGATTGGATCTCGATCCCCACTAGAGATCCGCCAAGGGTCTTTGATTCACATACCAGAGGGTGTTGTGTGTCTCGCAAAAAATTAGTGAAAGTACATTAAGATAAAAGTCCTTATCTTAACTATTTAATTTTTGCAAAGTCTGCATGTTATTTATTTATGCTACATCTTTAATTTTAAAAAAATATCGCTTTCAAATCCTTTACGTGGCATACTTGATGCTAATTGCCTCACTGGTCCAAATTATACGGATTGGCTTTGCAATCTGAGAATCGTTCTTACAGTGGAGAAAATCACATATGTTCTTGATACAGTGATCCCTACACCCGACGAAGGAGCAAGCGAGGATGAGATCGCTCGTTATGTGAAGTACATAGATGATTTCACTCTTGCTCAATGTTATATGTTGGCCTCTATGACTACTGAGTTACAGAGATAGCATGAAAATATGGATGCTAATTCCATACTCCTGCATCTTCACAAACTATTTGAGGAACAAGGAAGAACTCAACGATATGAGATATCAAAGAGTCTTTTCCGTACCAGGATGACTGAGGGGACACCGGTTCAGAACCATGTCCTTAAGATGATTGAATGGATCAAGAAACTCACGGGTCTAGGAATGGTCCTAGAGGATAACCTATGTGTGGATCTTGTGCTTCAGTCCCTACCAGATTCCTTTTCTCAGTTCATAATAAATTTTAATACGAACAAACTTGAGGTGACCCTCCTAGAGCTCCTCAATATGTTGAGAGAAGCAGAGAGCACCGTCAAGAAAGAGAAGCCAGTTCTCTATACTGGTAAGACTAAAAAGAAAAGGAAGGCTAAGAAGACCCTTAAGAAGGGCAAGGGCAAGGGCAAAATGGGTAAGGCAAAGGTTGCTAAGAAAGACCCAAGGACAAAGGTCAGTGCTTCCACTGTGGCAAAGATGGGTACTGGAAGAAGAACTACAAAGAGTATCTTGCAGAGAGGGCGAAACAGAAGCTTGGAGAAGCTTCAGATACATTCATGATCAGTCTCCATTTGTCAGAATCTTATGATAACACATGGGTATTAGATATCGGGAGTGCTTATCATATTTATAATTCGTTGCAGGTTCTAGTAGGACCTAGAAGATTGAACAGAGACGAGATGGACCTTAAGATGGGCAATAGAGCAAAGGTTGTTGCAGTGGCTGTTGGCAAGGTCATCTTACATCTGCCTGGTGGAGCTATTATTGCATTAGATGCATGCTATTATGTTCCTTCTATTATCATAAATATTATTTTCATTTCATGTTTGACAGTTATTGAATATAAACTAGTTTTTAAGAATAATGGTTGTTCAATAATATTAGATGATAAGATCATCACAAGAGGAACATTGCATAATGGTTTATTTATGCTAGATATAGCTCCATATATCATAAGTGTAAGTGAGTCTAAGAGAAAACGTGAAGTGAAGAACCAGATAGGAAAGAGTATTAAAACCCTTCGATCAGATCGAGGAGGTGAGTACTTGAGTACAGAGTTCACCCAGTTTCTCAAAGACTATGAGATTTTATCCCAATGGGTGCATCAACTAGGTTCCAAACCTTGTTGGAGTGAACTCTGGCTGTCAGAAATGGATTCCATGTACTCCAACAAGGTTTGGAACCTAGTTGATGCACCCGAGAGTATTATACCCATTAGCTACAAGTGGATCTTCAAAAAGAAGATTTGAGTAGATGGAAAGGCAGAGACCTATAAAGCAAGGCTAGTGGCTAAAGGGTATCATCAAAGGCAAGGTGTTGACTATGATGAAACTTTCTCACCTGTAGCCATGCTAAAATTTATTCGAATTCTATTGGCTATTGCAGCACACTATGATTATGAGATTTAGCAGATGGATGTCAAAACCGTATTCCTCAATGGCAACCTTGAGGAGGAGGTGTATATGATACAGCCTGAGGGATTCGTATCCAGGAATAACCCAGATCATGTGTGCAGGTTGCTTTTGTCCATTTATGGACTGAAGCAAACTTCCTGAAGTTGGAACATAAGATTTGATTAGACGATCAAATCTTATAACTTTGCTAAGAATGAAGATAAGTCATGTGTGTACAGGAAGGTAAGTGGGAGCACTATCACCTTTTTAGTATCATATATGGATGACATCCTGATTATTGGAAATGATGTAGGAATGATCTCCACAGTAAAGACTTAGTTATCTAGGCACTTCTCCATGAAGGACTTAGGGGAAGCATCCTGTATATTGGGGATACGAATTTATAGAGATAGATCCAAGAGGATGCTTGGCTTGTCCCAATCTAGGTACATAGATACCATTGTCAAAAGGTTTGGCATGGAAAATTCCAAGAGATGTCTCATACCAATGAGACATGGAATATCACTTTCTAGGAGTATGTCCCCAAAGACTCCTAAAGAAAGGGCACACATGAATATGATACCATATGCCTCAGGGATATGATCTATCATGTATATTATACTATGTACTAGGCCTGATGTAGCGCATGCTCTGAGTGTCATGAGCAAGTATCAGGCAGATCCAGGTTTGGAGCACTGAAAAATAGTAAAATGTATCCTTAAGTACTTGAGAAGAATTAAGGATCTTTTACTAGTATATGAAGGTAGTAGCCTCAGGATTGAGGGCTACACGGACTGGAGCTTCCAGTCCGATATCGATGATAGCAAGTCTAATTTAGGGTATGTGTTCACCCTGAATGGAGGAGCAGTATGTTGGAAGAGTTCCAAGTAAGACACTACTACTGACTCGATCATAGAGGCGGAATACATTATTGTAACAGAGGCAGCAAAGGAGGGAGTCTTGATGAAGTGGTTCATCATAGATCCGGGAGTCGTGCCGAGCAGCGACGAGCTGATTTCCTTATATTGTGAAAACTAAGGGCGATTGCTCGAATAAGGGAACCCGAGTCTCATCAGAAGTGTTCTGAGGAGGTTCCAGCTTATTAGATAGATCGCAGCCCAAAGAGATGTAATAGTGGAAAGAGTTCCATCCGAAGATAACATTGTAGATCCACTGACAAAGTCATTAACTCAAATTGTCTTTGAGCGTCACAGACACCTGATGGGGATCAGACACATAGGTGATTGGCTTTAGGTCAAGTGGGAGATTGCTAGTCATATGTGCCCTGCAAGCCAATCATATGAGTGATGGCACTTGTGATTTAATAAGCACTTTTTCTCTTTGCGTATTATTAGGTATTTTATCATTTTATCCTGCGTGTTGCATATATTATGATATCCTTGGATTTATGCAATGGGAATCGGATCATGATGAGATCACGATAATGAGACCGATTCACCTTTATACACAAACCCTAAATTATCCTGGTCATAGGTTACTCGAGAAAGACATCGAGATAATCGGATAGACTGGTGTATTGTATACCCATCCATATGATGGAGGTGGCTGGTCTCATAGCTACTTGTATAGAGACACTAAGGGTATAGTACAGGTGCTCATTGGGGAATGAGTTCACTGATTGATTTGCCTACAGAATGTTGGATGGTTATTGATACCTCACATCAGACAGCGATTCCGTAGTCCCAGTAGTGTATTTGGTCCTTAGACTTGAGACACCAAGGATGTCCTGTATGAGTACTCCACTCTTTGATACCGGACTTATAGGTTTGGAAGGTTCTAGATCTAGTACAATCAGTTATTGGGAGTAGTAGCCAACCTTACGAGGGCTATTGAGTGTCAATAGAGGATCATCTGCTCTCGGTATCATGAGAGGAATATCCCATGTATTCTTGCTCGAACAAATCCTTGGCCAAGGTTATTCAGATTGAGAGAGAAAGAGTTCTCTGGGAGAATCCGACAAGAGCAAGACTTGAGGAGAGACCATATGGGCCTGAAAGTACCATGCCTGGTATAGGGTCTCTGGGATATTAGATGGATGAGGGACTATAGATACATGGTAACTGAGGATAGATAGGTCCAAAGGATTGGATTCCCCTGTATCGTCTGGGGGCTGCGGCGTAGTGACCTAGTACGTCTGTAATCGATGAGTTGAGTGAATTATTATAGAGATAATAATTCACTAAGTCAGAAGGAGTTCTGACAAGTATGACTCACGGCCAGCTCGATATTAGGCCTAAAGGATCATACACATATGGTAGGAGTTGCGACGAGTAAAGGTTCGGATATGAGATATCCGCCAGAGCCCCTAACTTATTGGATATCCATTAAACCCCTGAATTATTGGATCCTAAGATGAGATCCAATAATTAATAATAAAGAGATTATTGGGTAGAGACCCACTAATCCAAGAGGCTTGGGTAATTGGATGGAAATCCAATACCCAATAGGGCAAGATCTATTAGGGTTTACAGGGGGCCTCTATAAATAGAAGGGAACCAAAGCTCTATAGGCTGAGGGTTCTCTTGGTAGCCACTTCTATTCTCCTCTCCCTAGAGAGGAGCATCATCACAGTCCCTACCGTGTGGATACCTCTAGAGAGGAGGACGCTTGACCTCTTTCATCCTTCTTACAGATCTGTATGGATTCAGGGATATACGATCTCCCTATATATTTTTTTTTCACATGCAGTTTTCACGAATTTGTTTTGACACACCGATCCTCGCACAACGACGAACTTGAAGTGAAAATTTGGGGTGTTTTATTTTTCTATTCTTCCGCTGCGCATGAGATGTCACCCCCTCGGATTTCCCAACAGTGGGAACAAGCAATGACTAGAGTGTTGGCTACGATTATGAAATGGGTGTCATCTGCTGGGGTAGGAGGGGAGCGATGACTTGCATCATCCCAGTAAGTGCCTACACTTAGTGGGTGAGGTTTAGGAAGGCCTCAGTGGGGACCACCAATTGTCCCACAATGGCTCCTAGAGGAGAGAGCCTGAGGTTGTAAAATTGGCACTAATAGCGCCTCAAGGTCTAGGTTTAGGTGGACTCATCTACTTGCGGGAGAGTAGGTAGTTGCCCTTCTCGACTGAAGGCATTGTGTGTGGGTGGAGGAGCCTCCTCGCTGGAGTGCTCATTGAGTCGATTAATTAGTGGATGCTCTTGCAATATTCGACCTTCATTCTAGCTTCAAAAAGTTTACAACTTGATACCATTGACCGCGAATCAATATGACTTGGTCATATCTCGAAGGTGTAAGATCATCTAGGTGGCTCCTCAGATTGGTGAGAGCGAGGCCAGGGCTATAGAGGATGGTCCCGAGATTATCGTCAAGATCTTGAACTACAAGTCGGTGTCAAAGGGATTCCCAACTTGATCCCTCTGATGCTTAAGTAAGTAGATGAAGAAAGGACTTGTATCAAGTGGGTTGTTTTTCAATCGGTCCCCTCCTTAGGCACCGAGGATCTATTCTTATGTCTAAAGAGCTAGCGTGAGAGAGTTATAGCTAGTGAGGACCGATCGT
Organism: Musa beccarii; assembly: GCA_024322285.1. Classification (NCBI taxonomy): domain Eukaryota; kingdom Viridiplantae; phylum Streptophyta; class Magnoliopsida; order Zingiberales; family Musaceae; genus Musa; species Musa beccarii. Next base: position 20,435,957 of record CM044397.1, read on the forward strand.
ACCTCTTTGTGGCATTGTAGTGTGGGCGACCGACCTGTACACCTCTTATGGCATGAGTCAATCTATTTGGGCTCCTATAGTGCAGCGTCAGTTTGTGCAATCCCGTACGGCATAGAGTGCTAGGCTGATAGCCCAAATTCAACCCATATGGGCTTTATCAGCCCACAGCCCATCTCTTTTGACCTAAACCCTATCTTAACCAAAACTTTAGTTTAAATAGGGTTTAATGGTGGCTGCAAAATTAGAGATCAAAAAAATCGCAACAAAGGGCAGAAACTTTGCAGTAACATTAGGGATTCAAAGAGAGGAGAAAAGGGTAGAAAAACAAGAGAAAAAGAAAGGGAAGAAGACAAGGAAAACGCAAAAATTATTCTCATTCATCAAAACAATTTCTCATCTCAAGTTAGATCAGATCTACAGTGAATTTTTCTGTGATTGCTTGAGGAGGTTTTGGATATTGAGAACAGTGACGTGATCCTTGTATCCTAGTTATTCTCTTGTGATTGTTGCTTGGGTTTTGAGCAAGAGATTTGAGAATTATATATTCATTATTTTTATAGTGGATTTTCTCTAGTTTGCCCCGTGGTTTTTACCCTTCACATTGAAAGAGTTTTCCACGTAAATCTTGGTGTTCTATTTGATTTTAATTCCACTATATGTTACGGCCTGCTAGTATTTATTCATATACAAAAGTTATTCTTCCTTATTTTGTTGCCTCTTTTTATCTCATCAACTGGTATCAGAGCAAGGTTTTGATGATTTAATTTTTATATTTGAACATGGAAGCTGGTAGTGTTTCTCGCATGATTAGTTTGAACGGAAACAATTAGATGATATGGAAATCAAGAATGGAAGATCTCTTATATTGCAAAGATTTGTATGGACCTTTGCAAGGGGATAGTGAAAAACTCATAACTATGACAGATGATGAGTGGAAGAGATTAGATCGAAAAGTGGTTGGGTTTATTCGACAGTGGCTCGATGATAGTGTCTTTGACCATGTTTCTATTGAAAGTTCTGCATATTCTCTTTGGAAAAAGTTAGAAGGTCTCTATGAAAGAAAAATAGTTGGCAACAAAGCTTTTTTTATCAGAAAACTTGTAAACCTAAAATATAGAGGGTGCTTCTATTGCTGAGCATTTGAATGAAATGCAAAGTATTACTAATCAGTTATCTTCTATAAAAATGTCTCTTGATGATGAGTTGCAGGCATTGTTACTTCTCAGTTCATTGTCAGAAAGTTGGGAGACACTAGTGGTTTCCCTCAGTAATTCTGCGCCAGATGGTATTGTTACCATGAGTCAAGTAACAAGCAGTTTGTTGAATGAGGAGTTGAGAAGAAAGAACTCAGCAGTATCTTAGATTGATTCACAGACACTTATCTCAGAGAATAGAGGAAGGTCAAGGTCTAAAGATAGAAGCAGTTCATGCATAAGTAGAAGCAAGTCAAGATCAAGAAAAAATATTGTTTGCTATAACTATGGTGAGAAAGGACATGATAAGAATCAGTGTAAGCAACCTAAGAAGAGCAAGAAAAAGGGAAAAGAAGTAGAGTCTACAGAGTCCAAAGAGAATACCACAGCTGTAGTGCAGGTTGGTGATTATTTGATTTTGTCTCCTTTTGATGATATTTTTTCTTGTGTGTGTCAAGATCTCAAGTGGATAATTGACACAGGAGCTTTTTATCATGCTACACCACGGAGGGAGTTCTTTGCTACCTACAGGTCTGAAAATTTTGGTGTTGTCAAGATGGGCAACCATGGCACAGCAAACATCATTGGCATGGGTGATATCCACATAAAAACCAACCTTGGATGCAAGTTGGTGCTTAAGGATGTGAGGCATGTGATTAACTTAAGGCTGAATTTAATCTCTGTTGGAAGACTAGATGATGAAGACTATGATAGAAGGTTTCACAGAGGGCAATAGAAACTCAGTAATGGTTCTCTTATTATAGCTAATGAAAAGAAATGTCATACTTTGTACAGGTTGTAGGCCAAAGCTTGTGGTGAACAACTGAATGCTACAGAGAAAAACTTCAGCATGGAGTTGTGGCATAGGCGATTGGGACACATGAGCGAGAAGGGAGTGCAAGCTTTTTCCAAGAGAGAGGTATTGCCTGACCTCAGAGATATATGTTTGAACCCTTGTATTGATTATTTGGCTGGTAAACAACATAGAGTTTCTTTTGCTAGTCCTGTTTTGTCTAGAAAAATGCATACCTTGGACCGTGTTTATACAGATGTATATGGTCCTTTGAGGACAAAAACTCTTAATGGTTCTACTAATGTTCCTGGAATTAATGGTATACTTTATTTTGTTACTTTTATAGATGACTTTTCCAGGAAAGTTTAGGCTTATGCTTTGAAGACCAAAGATCAGGTTATTGGTGTCTTCAAAGAGTTTCATGCCAGAGTTGAAAGGGAGACAGAAAGACAATTGAAATGCATAAGATCAGATAATGGTGGTGAGTATACAGGATTGTTTGATGAATATTACAGGTCAAATGGCATTCAACATGAGATGACAGTTCCTCGTACACCTCAACATAATGCAATTACAAAAAGGATGAACTGCACCGTCATGGAAAAGATCAGATGTATACTTTCACAGGCAAAGCTACCCAAAAGGTTTTGGGATGAGGCTTTGAGGACTGCAGTTGATGTGATCAACTTATCTCCCCGTACAGCCCTAAATGCTGATGTTGTAGAGCATGTTTGGTCAGGGGAAGATGTTTCCTATAGGCATTTGAGAGTATTTGGTTGTCGTGTATTTGCACATGTTCCAGACAATAAAAGGTCCAAGCTGGATGGTAAAACAAAAGAATGTATTTTTCTTGGCTACTCACATGATTAATTTGGTTACAGGCTTTGGGATCTAGAAAAGCAAAAGGTGTTTAGAAGCAGAGATGTGGTCTTCTTTGAGAATCAAACCCTTGAGGATTTGAAGAAGGAGGCACCAGCCAAGACTTCTACAGAAGGATTAGCAAATTGTGATCCAATTATTCCTCCAGTATATCAGGGTGATGGGGGAGATGTGCAGGAAGATGGTGTAGAGCTAGATATTAATCTACTTGCAGGACATGTTGAGCAAGAAGAAGTTGAGGAGCAACTTCCCGCAGAACCTCAATTGAGAAGATCTTCAAGATAACGTCAGCCTTTCAGAAGATACTCTACATATGAGTATGTGATGCTTACTGATGTAGGTGAACCAGAGAGTTACCAGGAAGCAGTTAAAAGTCAGCAGAAAAAGAAGTGGCTAGTTGCTATGCAGGAAGAGATTGATGCTCTACAAAAGAATCATACATATGATTTGGTGCAACTTCCATAGCGAATGAAGGCCTTGAAGAACAAGTGAATTTTCAGGTTGAAGACTCAAAAATATTATTCTCAACCAAAGTACAAAGCTAGATTAGTTGTAAAAGGCTTTGGTCAAAAGAAAGGTATTGATTTTGAAGAGATTTTTTCTCCTATTGTTAAAATGTCTTCTATTCGTGTTACTCTAGGTATTGCTGCTAGCCAGGACTTAGAGGTGGAACAGTTAGATGTGAAGACAGCTTTCCTTCATGGTGATTTGGAGGAGAAAATTTATATGGAGCAACCAGAAAGTTTCAAAGTCAAAGGTAAAGAAAATTTTGTCTGCAAGTTAAGAAAGAGTTTGTATGGATTGTAGCAAGCTCCAAGACAGTGGTACAGAAAGTTTGATTCATTTATGATTAAAAATGGATACAAAAGAACGACTTCAGATCATTGTGTATACATCAAACGGTTTGGTGAAGATTTTATTATTCTCTTACTTTATGTTGATGATATGCTTATCTTTGGGAAAGATATGTGTACAATTGACAAGTTGAAGAAGGAACTGAGTGAGTCCTTCGCAATGAAGGACATGGGGCCAACAAAGCAAATACTGGGCATGTAGATTTCTAGTGACAGGAAAAATAAGATTTGGTTGTCACAGGAGAAATACATCGAAAAGGTATTAGAAAGGTTCAGTATAAGCAATGCAAAACTAATTGGTTCTCCTCTTTCAGGTCACTTTAAGTTGTGCTCAGAACAGAGTCCGTCAAGTGATGAAGAGAAGGAGAAAATGTAAAAAGTTCCTTATGCTTCAGCAGTTGGAGGTTTAATGTATGCAATGGTATGTACGAGGTCGGACATCACATATGCAATGGGTGTTACTAGTAGATTTCTTGCAAATCTAAGCAAGGAGCACTGGGCAGCAGTGAAGTAGATCTTGAGATATCTCAGAGGAAGCTCTAAGGTTTGTTTAAGCTTTGAAGGTGGACCACCTGTGCTAATGGGTTACACAGATGCAGATATGGCCAGAGATATTGATACAAGGAAATACACATCAGGTTTTGTACTTACTTTTGCATGGGAAGCTGTGTCATGGCAATCCAGATTACAAAGGTGTATTACTCTCTCCATCATAGAGGCAGAATATATTGTTGCTACAGAGGTTTACAAAGAAATGTTATGGATGAAAGAATTCTTATAAGAATTAGGGTTGAAACAGGAAAACTATGTAGTGTTTTGTGACAGCCAAAGTACCATCCATTTATGTAAGAACCCAACTTTTCATTCCAAGTCAAAGCATATAGATGTCAGATATCACTGGATTCGAAATATACTTGAAGAGAAATAGTTGCAATTTCAGAAAATTCATACAGATGATAATGGAGCAGACATGTTGACAAAGACTTTACCAAAAGAGAGGCAGGAGATGTACCGACAGTTGGTCGGCATGGATTTACATTGAGGAGCAAAAGGGACAGCCTCCCTTATGGGCTGAAGGGGGAGGTTGTTGGGCTGACAGCCCAAATTCAGCCCATATGGGCTTTATCAACCCACAGCCCATCTCTTTTGACCTAAACCCTATCTTAACCTAAACTTTAGTTTAAATAGGGGCTAATGGTGGCTATGAAATTAGAGATCAAAAAAATCACAACAAAGGGTAGAAACTTCGCAGCAGCATTAGGGATTCAAAGAGAGGAGAAAAGGGCAGAAAAATAAGAGAAAAAGAAAGGGAAGAAGACAAGGAAAACACAAAAAATTTTCTCATTCATCGAAACAGTTTCTTATCTCAGGTTAGATCAGATCTAACAGTGAATTTTTCTGTGATTGCTTGAGGAGGTTTTGGATATTGTGCACAATGACGTGATCCTTGTATCTCAGTTATTCTCTTATGATTGTTGTTTGGGTTTTGGGCAAGAGATTTGAGAATTGTACATTCATTATTTTTATAGTAGATTTTCTCTGGTTTGTCCCGTTTATACTCTTCACATTGAAGGAGTTTTCCATGTAAATCTTGATGTTTTATTTGATTATGATTTCTGTTTAATTCCGCTGTGTGTTATGACCTACTAGTATTTGTTTATATACAAAAATTATTCTTTCTTGTTTGATTGCCTATCCTTTTATTTCCATGGAGTTGGCGAGGGATGATCGAGAGAGTACCACCTGCTTTGAAAATAAGGAAAAAAAATATAAAAAAGTTCATCGAGAGAGCGAGAGAGAGAAGGGAAAGGCACTGCATCGTAAGTTTGTCGATGTTTTCCTCATCGATTCTCCTCAGACACTCCCTTTGGGGAGACGTCGTCTCCCACCTCATGCCGATGTGGCTTATTTGCTCCATAAAACAACCACGTGCGCAACTGACGCAGAGGTTCAATGCACCCAACCAATGCATGCTTCCATTTCTAACCGGGCATCGCCATTTATTAGTTTATTATGATATTGCAGGGTTGCAGTGCAGCCGACGAGACTCAACTGTGGCAAACCATACGGATGCAATGAATCTTGTCACGGCACGTCAACATCTACCTGAATTCAAGCTGGGTTTTGTTTTGTTCCATAGTAATGTAAAAGTAGAAGCTCGAAGATTTTGGCTTTTGTCCTCTTGCACTCTGCTCGTTCATGAGCAATAAATAAGTGGCAAACTATGTTGTTTTTAAGCTAGTTGGGTCGGATGTCTGCCAACCTTCTTGATATTTGCTGTTGATGATGTCATAAGTACTATCAATTTGTGAGTCAGTATGATTGATCTATTATCGAAAATATAAGTTTATCCAGGTGTTTCTTCCTGACGTGAGAGTCTTAGTGAGGTAAGACCACATAAGTTGTCTGGCTGGAAGTCGTTCTGTTAGTGAGGACCTGGTTCAAGATGTTCAAGTATGCGGTATAGGATTTCCTGATTGTAAGGTTCTTTCCCGAAGTTAGGTCATCCTGGTGTCCTTGAGCGATCAAAAATCCTATATGACGGGCTAGTACCGAGGGTTGTTCGACGTGATCCCTCTGATGCTTAAACCAGTGAAGAGGAGAAGATAGTAATGTAAACTATATGACTAAATTAGTGTGTAGAGAGTCTTCTCCTCAACGTGAGCTGATAGGTTCCTTTTTATACATGATCATTGGGTCTTCTTACTAGCTAGTTTGGAATAATATTATGTGAACCATCTTATCATTCTTTGATCTTGATAAGATATAATGATTATTATCGGTCATTGATGCGAGGTATATTGGGATGCACTGTAACGTCATTTTGGGGCTAATGACTTGGAGCCCTGCTTAGATGTCAGTTTCTATGACAGATGAACTAGCATAGGCCAAAATCATCCTTGAATTTTTGGAATATCACCTCCTGGTTTAACCAGGAGGTAGGAGAGGACATTTTGTACTTTGTGTTGCTTGCTGCATGACATTATGTTGAGGTTTTTGAGATACACTAACATGACTCGTGGGATGGGGCCATCGACTTGGACATTAATAAGCATCTATATATCTGTATGTGATACGAGATACATTATAAGGTATATTTTTGAAACAAACGGGAAAAAAAAGAAAAAAAGAAAGGAGACACTAATGGAGAAGAACAAAAATGAAGGCACTTCTCTCTTCTTGATAATTTATCCTCTTAGATTATATCATTTTGATATTAAAAAATATCTTTGTAATTAAGGATCATACTTTAAATATTAAGAAATATATAGAATTTAAACAAAGAGATGAAAAGAGTTGTCATTATGGTAAGATATAAAGTCGATAATTTTTTTATAATAAATTATATATTAAGGATGGAGAAAAGAATATATTTCAATTTGTTAAAGCAATAAAAAGAAAGAGCAAGGATTTATATAATATTAGATGTATTAAGGATGAGGATAAAAAAAATTATTAATGAATTAAATTGATAAAAAAAATAGATAAAATTATTTTTATTGTATTTAATGAATATTCTATAAATAACTTAACTCTAAAGATTGATAATTATAGATCTAATAATCACATATATGTACAAAAAATTAGAGCAAATTGAGTAAAAAAGGATTCGAGAAAGACAAATAGGTAAGAATATGAGATTTGATAATATTTGTGTTGAGATTTGATAGAATTAGGAGACTGAGAGATCGTTTAGTCTAAATAAGTTATATTTTTATTTATGTTATATTCTTATTATTACGTACTCATGCATATGTGTTTTTAATCTTTTTTATCCCTTTGTAAGCCATTCACTTAGATTCCATGTATGCACTATTGGTTTGGTATATCCTTTTGTTTCCATGGTTTAAGAGTTATATTTACATATTTCTTATGTTTAAATTTGTATATTATTGAGGAGTATTAGTATTAGTATGCAGGAGTATTAGTATTTTGGTATTTGTAGGATGCTAATATAATTTTTTTTAATTTTATAAATATCTTATAATTTTATCTAAAATTATAATATTATCAAAGTAATTTAGAGAGAAACTAATATGATTTATATTTTCTATAAGATAAAATTTTATTTATTTTTTTCTAAAAATTATTTTATATTTATTTATATGATTATGTTTTTATTCATTATATATTTAAGCCATACGAAATGTAAATAAAAATAAATATTCGCTTTTGAATAAATATTAAGAATATTAAAAGGGTAAATTTGTTAAAAATATTGAATAGATTTCTAAAACATAATTTTATCAAACAAAACTTACGTTAATGCACATTTAAAATATAATTTTCATCTATTATTTATTAAATATTCAAAATATTCCATAATTATACATTCACTCAAACTCCTTTCTCTAATTACACATTAGAAATATAAATGTGCTCTCATACGTAGCCTTTAGGCCTGTGCACTGGAAAAAAAAATTAAGGAAAGAATACAACGACCATCTTCACAGAACCTGATTAATTTGGAGAAGAAATTAGAGGAAGTGTGGATAAATTAAATAGATTTAGAAGACAAGAAGAAGATAATAAAGAAGATGTTGTTAGCTTAGCTTAGAAAGATATTAACACTTGGGATTAAATCTAGTTTTGATATTCACCACTTACCTTCTGATGCTCCCGATAAACAAGATAATATGAATATGAATAAGAGATGATATAGATATGAAACGATGCATTAGAGAAAAGTTGATGATGTCATATTTACGTTTTGCATTTGACATAAATACAAAAGAAAAACATAACGATGCATCGACGAAATGTGATTAAGCGACCCGAGTATATATAATAAGATGACAAGTATAAATGTTGGCACCTAATTTATAAGATCTAATGCACATCATACCTTAGATCCAAATCATAGATCACGTTGACATAGGAACAATAACACATGAAATATGGGACAAGACAAGATTTATAGTAAATCTCTGTGTAGGAAAATCTATGAAACACGGGAAAGCGCAAATCATTAGAAAACAAATTCATATGATGCTTAATTAACTCGTTATTGCAAATGCCACACACTTTCTACCACTAATCCCCATGGATTAGTGTCTCATCCATCGCTCTCTCTATATTGATGACCATGTAATCTCAATTCATGTGTGTCTTAAATAATTGCTCTTCTATTCAACAAAAAAAAACAACAACAACACGTGTATGCTTGCATCTCAATTGATCTAATCGAACTCAATTCATCCACTCATATATATAAATATAGATTGGATTCTGACGCTGACAAAACTTCATCCATATTCAACCTATCCAAAATTGCAAGTGTACGTATCCATTTGCTAACAATATAGTATCCAAACGTTGAAGGAGGCATTGACATTTGCCAAAAAATAAATAAACACTTACAGGAATACAGATCTATTGGATTACAAAAATGTACACCTACTTATTTTTCCTCTAATATAACTTTCATCGTGACAATGTAAATACAAACAATTAGTAAGCAAACGCGGAAAGCACAAATCACATATATATGGATAGGCCTTCCTAGTGCTATACATAATTTTCCTTTTCTCGTCTCCTTTCACCAATCAAGAGGAGCAGAAAATAAATAAACACTTACAGGAATACAGATCTATTGGATTACAAAAATGTACACCTACTTATTTTTCCTCTAATATAACTTTCATCGTGACAATGTAAATACAAACAATTAGTAAGCAAACGCGGAAAGCACAAATCACATATATATGGATAGGCCTTCCTAGTGCTATACATAATTTTCCTTTTCTCGTCTCCTTTCACCAATCAAGAGCAGCAGAAATTAAAAAGAATCAAAGAATAATCCAAATAAATGAATCTCCCAACTATCTAAGAAAGAGAAAGAACTTGAAACCAATTAAAATGTTTCGATGATTTGAATTATAAAACCTTTCAGCTATTTGAACTCAATCTCAATTACAAATCCCCTTGCACAAATTTTACACAAGTCTCGAAGAATTTAAATTTTTTCTCTCACCCTCCTTAAAAATATTAGAAAGTATCATCTGTAGACACCTTGAGGGAAAACCAATAGAAGTAATTCTCATATTTTATTTTTTCAACAAAATATAGAGGTGCATAATATATTTATAAAAGAATCAAACCTTAATTTTAAAATTTTTGTTTCTCACGAGACTCCTTTTTCCTAGCATTGTTTTTTTTTTTTTGTTGTTGTCTTAATAACACATTGACTCTAGAAATCCCAGTTGTCCCAACCCAAAAGTCAAATATAAAATATAGAGGACATAAAATGATTCTTGAAGTTACGAAATTTACACGAGGGACATTACTGAAGAAGATAATCTATTGTACATACTCATCAACAATATTATGGTCATTATTTATGAAAAGGAGGTATGGATTTGATGGACAATCAATCGACTGCTTAGTTTCTTCCTTCTCCATCAAATTGTCTGCTAAAAGATGAGAGAGCTACTCGTCCATAAATTTTGTATATGTCTATATACACCATGCTCTAAGAACCCTAATCAGAACGCTAGCTTTCACCTGCAATATTCGGACGTACGGATATGCATGTGGAACGAATAGCAGGAGTTAACATGATCTCCGCTCAAACCCTAATAGCCGAACGGGCGATAACCTGCCTGCGGATGTCCTTTTCCTGGTCTCCGATATCGTCTCCAGCTTCGGCGACCATGGGTGATCTCTCGGCCCGACGAGCTGCGAGTAGTGCTTCCTCAACTCCGGCGTAGTGCACAGAGTCCCGCCGTCGCTGCCACAATGTTGTCCGTCTTCGACAGAGGTGATGACCTTGGTTATGAACTCCGGGAGCACCTTGATCAGCAGCCGGCCGTCTTCGCCCTTCACGTACTCAAAGGGGGATTCCCCTTTGCCGGCCAGCGACGGCTTGGTGCGGCCGGAGGACAGCGAGGCGAGCGACACAGCGGTGAGGGGATCGTGGCACGAGAACTTGTCGATGGGAAGGACGAAGTAGGCCTGGCCAGGGAGGAGCTCGTCGTCGATGGAGAGGACGGGGACGGGGTGGCCGATGTAGAATGAGTCGGCGTGGCAGACGATGCGGTCGGGGAACCGGAACATGAGCTGCCCGGCGAGCTGCTTCTCGGCCAAGAACTCAGTGGCGCCGCCCCAGAAGATGAGCTTGACGAGGCCGCCCTTGGAGGTGGGGTTGAAGCAAGGAGAGATCCCATTGCCCATGGTAAAGATGGAGAAGAAGAAGCCAAAGATTATGACTTTGAGAGAGAGGCTGAAGATCGGAGGAAGAGCCACTGGTGAGTAATTATATAGGAAGGCGTGGGAGGCGGGTTGACTTGGACTATTCCATGGTTTAGGTCTTTGATCCGGTCGGTGGTCAGAGGCGGTGACGTTGCAGGGAAAAAGTCAACTGTCTGCGAGGATGTATCGCCAGTTATCTTCTTCTATCTCTACTTGTGTTATACATAAAGTCTCACTTTGGAATATTTTATCCTCCAACAAAATCGTTATTTTATATATTATATTATATTATATGAGTAAGTATGGATTTTAATCTTAAAAACGTTAAATGATGGGACAAAATCTTTCCTGCCCAAACTAGCGAATCAATACATAAAAATGCAATGAATTCATATGATTCATTACCTGATTTAGTTGGACTCGGTCGACCGCAATTATAAATGCACACATGGAATGTGGGTTGGAGGGAGCCACGTCCTAAAACAAAACATGGGGTTAGAATTGTTGAATGTGACAAGTCTGAACCTAAGAAGATGGCTCCACTGTCAATGATATCAGCTCGTTTGATTTTGTAACATGTCGGCCGTGATTTGATTGCCCAAGTATTTTAAGTGGGTTGAGGATGAAACGTGTGATGGGTGGATCCGAGTGACTTGGATGTGGATCCAGTGAATGATAGGGAGATTAGATTTGGCTAGGCGACGTATGATTCGTTCACGTCACACGCTTAACATGTTCCAATTGTTGGCGTCAATTTTGTACCACGATTACTTGAGATGTTTAGCATGGAAGAATTATAGATTGATTTGATGATAATGTATTATCAAATATTGAATATTTAAAGTTTCATATGATATATTTCAAAAATGCTGAGCAATTTATCTGGGAAGAGACTTTAACTATTATATTAATCCTCGGTTAAAAAAATTATACTTTATCTTTTTAGATACCGTTTATTCGTATGCTTAATCTGTCCATAAGAGAGAGATAAATACGATTAATTGGTTTATTTATTATAATAATAATAAAGAGAAATTAAATATCTCTTAAGAAAAAAAAGTAATCGTATCAGTGAACCGACCCGGTCGAGGTCTCTGATTTTTCTAGTTGTTCATTTGACCAAGTCAATTCGAGTTTTGTTAACTATGCTTAGTAGCATGAAAAACACAATAAGCATTTCATAGAGACATGCTTAGCATTCGATCAATCACAGCCGGCCAATGGATTCACACACACGAGACTTGCAAGCCATTTGTGCTTCGTGTAATGTTTGCCGAGTCTTATTCGCATGTCAATGAATGCTTTTTACTCGGTCATGTTTACCATAACTACATGCCCAAGGCCAACCCAACCATTATCCTAACACCACACGACTGACAAAAATCACATTATTATCGGAATCAAATTATCAGGCATAAAAAGAGTAAACTTTTTGATTGATTTTTTTATTGACTTGCATGAATTGAACAAGTCATGTATGCACGATCTCTTGTATCAATTTCTTCTCGCACATGATTAATTCTCTAATGCGAGGTAGATCCACTTGTCGCTAATAGAACGATAAGAGTATTATTTCGATGGATAACTCTCAAATAAAACTATTTCGACTTTACTATTAACAAACTAGTTCATCATTCTTCGCTATCGGTCTCAAGTGCCACGATGAATAGTTGTTTTAAATTGTCATATGTTTGTATACATATATTATACATTAATTTCTGTGTTTTAATTTAATATTTTAAAGAAATTACAAGTCCGTTATTCTATTTAGAACATAGCTCAATTGATAATAATTGGGCATATCTATCTTTTTTTTTGTACTTAATAGTTGATATTTCATTTTGAGTTAATATATTTTATATGCATTTTCTAATGTCTAAGGATTTTTTTTTTGTTTTTTTTGAAAAAAAAATATATCTTTTATGTATTTTTAGATTTTTTGTAGTTATTTTTTTTTGAAATTTGTATGCACAATTATATTTACATTAAATGTGATCTAATTGGGGAACTAGTGACTCAAGGTTTGTCTTGATGTTCAATCTGAATCTGATAAGAGAAACTTTTTTTTTGAAAAAAATGATTTCGAATATGAAACCTATCGACTGTGTCTAATAATAAGATATAAATGACTAGAATTTCGCAACGGAGAGAACATATTATTATTGTCTGACATTTTCGCTAGAATATAAATCACATGAATTATATTATATGGCGGTCCAGCCAAGTTGAGGTTTTCTTCGTTCTATTGTGGCTGTCTGCGTCGTGAGTACTAATCCTCCTTACCAATCAATTCTTCGTTGACTGGAAATCAATTCTTCAACGTATAAGAAAAGCACTCCTGACTTCCATATTGGCTTTCAAATGTGATCATACTTAGGAATCAACTTCGAATTCGGGTGTGTCAAAACATGCAAAATTTTCAGCAATGAAAGCCTTCAGCTTTGTATTATCGTGTATGTTGTCAGTATTTGTTCTGCACGCATGCGGACGTGACTGCATACGTGCATCACAAGCATGGATGTTCGTAACTTTTCCTTCTTGACTTTGGTTGGTTCGGTGGATCTAATGAGACATGAAAGATATGCGGTTTGGTAATCTCGTGATAGGGGCCCATGATTTGCTAAATTGGCCACGCAAGAAAGTTTTTTTTTTTTGACTCGAATTCATGATTTACTATAATATTATCTTGAAGATATGATTAGATGGTAATAAATTTTAAAAAGGATTTTTTTTTCAAACAAATCTCTCCTTTCGAAGCTTTTTAAGTATGATTCTCTTATTTTTAATTTTCTCATCTAATGTCCTTAATATTTTTTTATATCCTAAATATCTTTCGTCATCGTCGCTTTCATCTCATTATGCTCATCTTTACTTCATCGTGAGGATTTCTCGCTTTCATCCATTGTTTCAACTTTGCTACTTTCATCCTTGTCATCTCTTTTCTCTCATCTTTATCTCATCATAGCAACAATCAAGAGCAAAATCATTGTAACGAAGGGAGAAAAGGAGAAAGAGGATATTAAAAAAATATTATATCAATAGTAATAGGTTTTTATGATATTAAAACTTAAAAAACTTAAGTTTGTTTGGAAAGAGCAGAAAATACGTTTTAACAAAGATGAATTAAATTGAGGATGTACTTAAGAAGCCGCGTAAAATTTTCGTGTCAATTTAGTGGATAAAGGAGTTATGTACACGTTTTAGCTATCATATATTAGACAAATTACATTAGATGTACAAAATCTCAAATGGTGTTGTGCAGTGGTGGCATGCCCGTGACGCAATCTGTCTCCATCCTTGACTTGAAACAAAATTTGCACAAGTCAAATCACCCAGGTCAGCTTCATGAGATGATTCATTGTACTCGGTGAGTTGCTTGGAATAGATTTGATCGTTGAATGCATTATGGCACAGGAACTTATGCATGCATTGATGGCAACGTTTCACTATTTTTTTTTTCCAGCTCAGATATATTTTTCATCGAGCTTATACGTCAATTTGACTTATTAACTTCAAACAACATTAGAATATAAAATCCAGTAGTGACTTGAAACATGCGAGTGTATGCGCCGCCAAAAACCTCTTTCTACCATTTTGCTTCGTCCATTTTTCTTATACTTTTCCATCTTCCTCTATCGGTGATTAATATTAATATTTCGAGTATCTTATCTTACACCAAGCCTTCTAACAATCCACACAATTTCCCTTTGACAACACTTGCGGTGCAACCAAGTGGGTGAAAACTATGCATGGCTACCAAAACAAAATGGCAGCCGGAAGCGTGCATGCATGTACCAATGAATGCAAAGGTCAACAACCGGTAACGAAAGGAGTACTAGTCCTTCGACAATACAGGGTGGTGACAGGAAGAGAAGTAAGCAAGTAATGCCAATGGGCGCCATTAATGTTCTGCTCTTCCCCACATCGAAGGACTCGAGTTGAACAGCCTTCCAAAGTTGACCATTCATGTCGGTTCACGTCACATTGAAAAGTCAAAGATCAACATTCAAAAACAACTTTGGATCATCAATGATGCTTAGGAGGGTTTGTTTTGATGTCTTCTTCCTTGGAATGATTTACGCGAATGAATGGTTGGCTGACCGACCAACTGAGCTCGCATTTATCACGACAGGGTTGAGATGACATGACTACATACGCTTTACACCGAGTTCTGCTTGAAACATGGCAATTTAGCTTAAGACAAATTATGTATGACATCTGAGTCGAATGGCCCAAACATGTTGGGATAAGGCTTTACACCATGTACATAACACACTGGATCAAGTCTTGCCATTTTGTGCTCTTGAGGCCCAGCCATCGAAGTTAACTTCGAATCTACGCAACACAGGCTTATCCGAGCACAATGATTGAGGCAAGAACTTGCAACTTTCTACTATTTGGCTGCTTATTTTGATAGACAAAGCTTGACCAAACTTTATCCTGCACGATTACCAACTCTTCTCTTAGTGCATCATGAGAATGATTCAGTCGACTCTACAAATCTACCTGCTAACTTGCACACCAAACTATGTTCCAAGGTTGCCTTTTGGGGACTCTTTCAACCAAGTTAGAAAATATTTTATTCTTCCGCAAGTCTATCCGTGTACGAAAGGATTAGTTTTGCTGGCATGTATTAGTGATCTCAGGGGTCATTAGGTCAGTGAGTCCTAAACGGAAATGATACACATAAACACAAAATTAATCCAACTAGTACATGAGAAGAAACAATTAAGACTGTAAAACTTAGATCACTATTCCAATTTGACTACCTCTATGAGATACGCACTAGCAACAAGTTTTTTTTTTTAGAGCATTGAGCCATATCGATGATTCACAGTAGAGGAAGATGATTAAAAGTTCATCACAAGAATCAACAGAGTGAATGTTGTACCGGCAGATTGGTGTGGATGACAACCCTGGAACCGGATGACCCCTAAAGAAGCTTAATCTTGGTATTCTGTACTTGGCAAAATGTAGTTTTCACTTTCGTACCTTTGTATGCTTCCTGATGCAACCATGAGTCACATAATGATTCTTTACAAATTAAAAGCAACTATTGCTGATAGCAATATCATCCCTACCTTCAACTTTGCAGTCTATATATATTATCTCATGGACATATTGATCCATCACTTGGCAAAAAAATTTGGTACAATCTCATGGATAAGCTTGCTTGCCATTTACATAAGTTGCCAATACAGTAGTAGGTAAATCCCCTGCCAATTGATCCCATGAATCGACTGGTAATACTACAAAATCTGCATACTTATCTGCGGACAGACTACCCAATTCTTGGTCTAAGAAGCCAGCGTAGGCAGCTGAAATGGTAGACCTACCATATTCAAAATAAGCGTTTAATGATGTTAATAATTTTATATTAATGTAACTGATGCAACTCAGCAATAATATAGACATTCAACATGTTTTGAATGTTGCATGTGTTGAAAGAAGATCTACACATGATTGGATGTAGGTCAGATTTAAAGACATTAAACAGCAAATATCCTAAGAGACACTAAACAAATCCAACATTAATTCATTTGACATAGCATTATTAATATTCAAAATTCAGTCTTATTTTTCCACAAGTATGCACATCAAGCAATTCTTCAGAGAGTTGGAAATGTTCATGCCTTAAAGGTTATGTTGCCCATGAGTCAATTGTTAAGGTTCAGATTGTTTTTAATCTATGATACCTGATCTACTCACCTGATCTCGAATATTTTCTCCATATTAAAGTAACCCCAAAAGTTATTATAATTGTATAGCCTAATAAGAAGTATCCTGGTCTCTTTCCTGCACGGAAAGCATGACCGTCCAAGATATTTTAAGCATTCCTACATTATAATTATTGCACATAAATCACCTCAAAGAATCATCATCAGAATGACCCTTTATTGGTTGCATCATGCAGTATGTTAATGAAACCATACTTTGATAGACGATTTGAGAAAATGAACTTTGAGGTGCTTTTAGACTTTTAGTCATACCAACACACCGATACATATGATCTGAGCCATATGAGTGACACGTTTGTAGGTATATTGGTATGTGCCAAGTTTCAAAAACACTTTTTATATATATATATATATATATATATATATATATATATATATATATATATATATATATATATATATATATATATATATATATATATATATATATATATATATATATAGCCCAGTAATTGAGCATACCTAGTGATATGAGCTTTATACCAGGCATACCATCCAGTTTACCTTGGTTTGCATGCTAGTAGGTTGTTGGATGGTCCATACCACTCCAACGGTATTGTAAACCTTGGCTTTAAGAATTTTAAATTCATGATGTTCATAGCTGCACTCTCATCCCTCCCTCTTGCTGTTCTATCTCACCAGGTGGCCCTATCACTCCTTGCCACCTCACATTAGCTCTAGATAAGTGAAAAAAGGGCTGGGAAGAGAACATCTCATTGCTTGATTGCTAAATGCCTTGATTCATTTAATGTGGATTGGATAACTAATATAAGGCTGGACAGAACTGAGGAGGTTAGTATTTTATACTTATTTCCACATCTTCATGTTTTCCTTTTGGTCTGCCTTCTTGTTCAAGTGGCACAATGGCCATGCCAGTTAATACTTGCTTCCTTCCAACTTGACTAGACCACATGATAAGACCCGCAGAATCATAAATAGCAGGTGGTAATCCAAATTCCCAAAATCAAACAATTTCCCACAATGGATTTTGGGTAGAAGTAAGAAAGGTTTAAAATTTACACACCACCAGGTATAGGACTGATATTTCTAATGAGACAAGTAGTTTGCATGCTATTAAGAAAAAAAATTCACAAATTGACACTTGTGAGGTAAAGTAACTGAATGGTAACTTAAGAAAGAAAGATAACATATTAGTGGAAAGAAGAAAAAAAAGAGAGAACCAGATCTCTAGAACTTAGATACATACTAGGCCAAAGAAACCAGAAAACCAAAGTTTCTTGGTCCAGGTATCAATGAACCACAGTTTTCTTAATTGTATATGCATACAAACATGCATGCACACATACATACACACGTTGTCAACCCAAGACATGCCATTTATCACCTTGATGACAAGTCTTCTATCAAGATCCTCACTCAATGTTGAACAATATTTTAATATGTAATCTAGATTATAAATAATCCAGACTTAAATTTGTACTGGCAGTTATCTACATAATCTTTCCTTCTACAAAGAATCATTTGAAAATCACAAAGGCATGAAGAACTTTCTCAGAACTGTTTTCTTTTCAACAATTGCTAATTTTTAAAGAAAAATATACTTTTTTGGTATCTATAAGGTTCGCAGTACCGTGACAAACCACCCGATACAGACGGTACATACCGGTCCAATAGGGGATTGGTATGGGCAGTACATACTGATTTGTATGTACATCCCACCATATCTTGTGTCGGTATGTCAGTACAGTTCAGTATGTACACCGATATGAACTGACAAGGCAAACCACTCTGTATATCATCCATTTCAACTAGGCTTTGGTTCACTGCAATTGTATGCGCCAAACTTGCAAGAAACATAATGAATTTTTAAAAAATATTCCCAATGTCATCTCTTTGTAAACCAATAGCAGCAAAGACTATAGGAGGAAAGTATCTTACGCTTTCAGAGCATCACATAAAGCCATACGCTCACTTGGAATCCAAGCATTTTCCCATCCTGGAGGTACTCGGTATAGTGCAGTTTTTATGGCTCCTAGTGGATTGATATCAGCAACCTAGAAAGACGATGCACCAGCAATGACTTAGCAGTCAACTTTCATAAGTGGTACATCTATGTAAAAGTTTCTCAAAGTTTTATATTAAGAAAAACTCATACTTAAGAATACTCACCGGCCAATCAGAACCAAAAGCTAAGATTGCATCACTGTCAATGAGTGACCGGAACAAATATGATCCTCTCTGAGCCCTCATGGTGCCTATTTTTTTTTCAGCGGAATTAGCATCATCCAGGAGATGATCTGGCTGTTAACATAAGTATATTTCTAATCAGTGAATTACTTCTCCAACAAGAACTAATGTCTCAAAACAGGTTTTGTGGTACATATAGAATTAGAAAACAATGATGAGACATAGAATAACTTTGGGCATGCAACATGATACTGGTGCATGAAGATGTTCATATTATTCTTCTCTTTGCAGACTTCACAAGCATGAAGACAGAGAACAGAAAAAGAAAAAGATAAAAACAGCAAAAGTGAAAGTTATTAAGCACAATGATGCCAACAGTATGGCATTGTCACTCGCTAGATGGATGACATGCATATTCATATATTGTAATGCATCATCAAATTTTTGTAGGTTCCCATAGTCAAGAATTTTCCATGATAAAGGTCTGGAAGCTTAAGTATTTCATAAGAAATATATCTAGTTATTGTTAATGTGTAGATCATTCCATTGAGCAACAGAACAAAGATGCTGCACAACATTTGTTAGTGAAGCTTCTAAGCCGACTTAAAAAGAAAAAGGATTACTATTTTCAAGTTTATATGCACCACACATATGAATTGACAAAAATTGAGCTTAGATCAAGAATAGCTTTCCCACAGCATAGATATGTGATGTTGTTGCCTTTAATCATTAGATGGTGGCATGTGGCAGTAGATATAAGATACAGAACTTAATGAACCTATCTAGGACATGTACGTCAACAAATCTAGAAATTGTTGGACAGATCTTACTGCATCTCAAGGATTTAAATGCTGGAGGCCCCAATATATACTGATTGGTATTTACCAGTCTGATCAAGTTTGGTACCAAAGTATACAGCTTGATATAGGACACTATCATTCGTTGTTGTATTTATTATGTTATGCAGTGACATCGTCACATTAGGATGTACAGTTTGGTGTATCGCCTGGTATACAAGCACCATAACAGTCTGACAGATTCCAGAACTTGTATAGGACTGTAATTTGAATTCTTGCTGTATATAGTATGTGAATGACCATTCTCTTACCTTACTGTAAAGAAAAAACAAACAGGAAAGATGGATAGTCCAAAGATATTGCATCTAGGATGTGTCTCACACTGATATGATGACCTCAAACCATCCAGAAAAAAGACACATAAGTTTTATTTTGTTTTCTTTTCATAATTTTTAAAATAAATGTATCTTAGAGTTCACCACATCATCATCTTGTCATGTAAAGATGGAATAAGAAAATACCCATCCATGTCTAAAGTTATAAGCAAAGTTCTGTATACAGGGAAAAGAACCAAAATAATTAAATTAAAACCTTTCATTCAAAAAGGACAGACAGTGACCATATTGTATCATGTCCAGAGACTTCTCTCCTAATTCTCACATAGGAGAATTAACCAGCCTCAAAAGATTTACTTAGAGATCCTTGATGAATAAGGATATGAAGAGTCAAGACATCCAGGAACTTTTGACTTTGTTGTAGTCTCTATCAAACATTGGAGTGTACAGGATCAACCATACATTATTAGTTAATTTTCCTTTTAATATAACTTAGTAGAAATCCCATGATAAAGATTCATGCAGGAATAAAGAAATAATTGCTCTCCGGTTTACCTGGACAGAGGCAATAATTCTTTGTTCACCAAAACGTATGGTTGATCCTGGAACCAGATGTTGGGCATGTTCAATCTGTTTATGGCCAATTAGTTGATGACAACAAGAATTAAGCTCATAATAAACAAAAGCATTTCTTTTCTCAGCAGTAGATGAGAAATGCATAAGACAGCTAAAGACTAACAGCACATGAACTTCTTATGAATTTCATTCAGATAAAGAAAGAACATGACCCTAAATCTGCGATCCCTCATTCCATTATAAGATACAACAGTATTATACATATCCAGCACCATATCGTTGGCTTTGTCTCCGATGGCATGAATGGCAACCTGATTACATAACTAGTAATACATTAGAAACAACTTCTAGTTGCAGAGCACAAATTGGCCAGAATAGATAGATATTACCTGAAGTCCAAATTTGTCCGAATGCAACGTCGCATTTTGGAGCCAATTTATATCTGTTACTTGCAATCCATAACTGTATGGATCCTCCTCATAAGGCTAAGAAACTCATTAAGACTCCATTGTTAGACAAGTTAGAATTGGTATTTGCAAATAAATATAATGAAGGGCATGAATATATCTGTGAGTCTAAATGCAGGTTAAGCAAGTTTAAGAAGAACAAATGATTAATATTAGATAAATATCATGTGCAACTGAGTCAAAATGCAAATCTAAAAGCAAACAGACAAATAATTTTTGCTTGAAACAATATTAGACAATAACATATTTTCTAACTAATTATATTACAAGACCAAAAACCAAAAATACAGGCCTGATAGTGTTACTGACTGGTGATCAGACCTGTATGGTACCAGCACCAAGCCATACCATGTAATAGCACACATTTGTAACAATCAACTTTCCCCTTTTCTACGCATATTTGGGCCTAGTTACCTTTTACATATTTGTTAGTAGTTTCTAGAACTATCAATCCAATGCTCTTCTCACTGTGGGCAAATGAAAACTCTGATTCAGTATACTGAGATCAAAGCATACTCTGACTTACAAAATTTATGCTGGTAGGAAGGCAATTACCATGAGGAACACTAGTCAAACTCAGTCTCAGCTAGGCTCTCCCTATCTCCTCGAAGACATCAACTATCTTTTCTTTGCTCTTCTCCTTTCTCATAAATTCTATTGGATCGGAAGACATGATCTTTTTCTTGATCGGAATAAGTAAATCTCAGTTGCTATCCGCATGCGACAACTCTAGTTCATGGGTATACAGAAACTCAAGCCCTGGTCATCCTCATCATTACTATCATCATTCTAAAACACATGATGGCTGTCATGTCATCCTCAAATTGTTAGTCATCAATGGCATTTAAAGAATCAATTGTAATGAGTGACCTCTGGCACCATTGTGCCCTTGGATGACTGTGACAGACTTCCTGCGCATGACTAAAATGCATCGTGATCCTGATGAAGTTATATATAAGGAGCTTGAATCTATCATCCTTCTTAGGTCGAATGCCCTTGCTAGATGCTGGGAATCATCATCCACCTAATCCTCCTAGATCCAGTATGAGATGAACTTCAATGGATATGGTGGATCTCCATCTTCAACGTGCACTACATCATCCTGATTATTCAGCTGCCCATGGTGAGTCCATCAAAGGGTCTGAATCATCCTAAACAAATAGGTAATCGAATGGATTCTTCCTTGGTCCCCAACCTTTCTTTGTCCCCAATTTAGTATCATAGTCATAGACTCGTAGATGCATGTTACAATTAACATATACCAATTTCTCCAAAGCTCTATATAAAAGGCAATTTTGACCTTTTGTATATTAAACAAAAAGGTGAACTAATTTTGCTCAAGGAACTAATTTTGAATACCAAATGTACCACTCGATAGGCCTCAGTCTATACCTGTCTGACAGGAGAATGGCACTCTTAACAGGCAAAATTGCCTGAGCTGTTTCAAAACCAGGCATACCACCTGTTACACTTATCGTACCAAACATAACATCCAGTATTTGACCATTACCTGCCCCTATGTCAAACAATAATCTTACCCCCAGTTATTGGATCCATAATAAATCCCTTTGGGGCTTTTTGGGGACTTCGTAAACCTCTCTTCCTCAACAGGCTCAGAAAGACCATCTGATTTGCTGTGGTGGCACCTTCATGCATTTGGTCACATTTGGAAATCCGCTGGCCAAAAGTTGTTTCAGATAGGTTATTCCTCTATCATGACCTATGTAGTCATAGAGAATGCATTTGCCATAATGGCAGTTATTCAAACAATGAGCCTACTGCGATGTGACGCCAGTGCTCCGATGCTTCAGTGCCATTTTTTTCAAAAATTGTCCATCGATATGGCATTTGCATAGATGTTAGTCAGATTTGTGTGAATCTTCATAAATCTACCAATATATAGGCCCGATCCACACGGACCTAACCTATATGGGTGTGGATCTAGGTCAAATATGTAAAGATTTACGCTGTGATTTACAGGGATCTAAGGCAGATCCTTGCATTTCTCACTTGGATCCCTATGCATCCGGATCCATAAACTTGAAAAGGAAACCTGAAATTTATATCTCGATTGATGAAATCATGATCTGAAGAGAAAGAATCATAAGAATGCAACCTCATTCAAGAGATATAAAGTGATTAATTTCAAACTTGAGATTTGAATTTACTTTCTTTCACTGTAAATTGAGATGACTTTTTGAGAATGAGCTTTCATTCCTTGACGATAGCCTTATTTAAAGAGAAATGAGGTTTGCAAAGTGCGATTGAGAATGTTTTGTAAGGAATTTAGAAAAGAATGGGTTAAGAATTAGAGAAGGGTAACAGATATACTTAGGATCTGAAAACAGGGGTAAGGTTACTACCCAGTAAAAGGGCGATAACAATCAAATACCGGGTAAGTGGGTAGTATGCCTGTTACAATAGATGCACTAGGTCTTATGCCTAGGACTGGGCCATTTCAGTTATTGAGTGTTGATCCCCTATCAAACTGGTAAATATCAGTGCATACTCAATGGTGTGCTCATTTTTGAGACCAAGGTTTAGAAAACCATTCAGACCAGTATGAATAAGGTGGTAAATACTAGGCCGATAGAAAAGCAGGCCATGAACCAACCCATTTCGGATGGTTCAAGCCAGTTTATAACCTCCCTCATCTCACTCTATCATTGTCACACTTGACTCTCTGCCCTACACCTCAAGCCACCCACCACCCATCTCCACTGACCCTGCCCGTAAAAGCCACTCAACACTCGCTGCCCGATGCTCCTTCGCATCCTCTTCCGTTCCTAGTCCTCTCCTCTCTTCTCTTATCTTCTTTCTTCTCCTATTCTCCTTCTCCTTCTCTTCTTCTTCTCATCCTCCTTACCACTTCTCAGTCACGCAGCATGTACCAACATACTATGTGTATGCTATCATGAACTGGACCTGTGTCAGTCCAGTCAGGGACCAATATGGATCTAGTACTTGAGATTTCAAACCCCTTTTGAAACCTTGCCAATAAACCAAAATTTTGAACAAACCTACATAGGTCAGCATCACAAGGTAAAGAAGAAAGAGCATAAACAAAGAAAAGCATAAAAAAGGAGGAAAAGGAGAGATACACATCCATGGAACTCCTTACACAGTTAGGTGTCAAAAACTGGAGAAGTTGAGAGATTTCTGATCAAGAACCTAAAGCCCATTTCTGCTAGATAGAAATTCAGGGAGAACCATAGCCTGAACTAAGGTTTACCGTGCCGACTTGTACTTGGTGGTATGAACAGTACATATCGGTCCGATAGGGGATCAGCACGCGGACCGCCCTATACCAAGTGGTCCATAATAAGGGACCCCGTATAGCCCGATATGAGGTCTGTAACAATCAGAACAATCAAAATCCGACCATTACCAATCGGTAACGGTTGGATTTTGATCGATACAGATCAATGGCCAGCATTTATTGAATTCGAACAATTCATTTAACCATTTGAACCAGATCTAAGGGTTTTTAAACTCTTTCTACCCTATTATTCTCTCCCTTTTCACTCTCTAACTCGAGTTAGAACATGGCAGAACATTGCTCTCGGTCAAACCCTTCTTTGTATCCCCAACGAGAAGGAAGAACATGGCAACAGTCGGACAATATTGAGTCAAACTACTTGAGGAACTAGAGACACCCAACTGTCACAATCGTCTGCCAACGAGCAATGCAAAGACAAAAGGGTAGTAACATCAACCACCATTGGAAAGAATCAAGTCGAATAACAAGACACCTTCTTAATTGCATTCAGCAACCTGCTCAGTCCAAAGACATGACAGTGACATGGACAGCAGTGACTCGACTAATGATGGAGGCTACGCTGGGGAGTCCATGGTCCCGTCAACACAGTTTGAGAGTGGTGCATGGACCGAGGAGCAATTTTTTACACATACCACCCAAGATTCAGATCATGAAATTTGATGAGGTACTGGTCAAGTTTATACACGGAAAGGGAAGGGGAAGGAAATAGATGATTTTGAGCAGATGCAACAAAGTCTACATAACTTAGATATAAAGCAGAGGTCATCATATTCACAGTTGTTGTATTATGGAGAATTTTACGACCAAGTTACCAACAATAGTACTGTGATAGTTGATCATTCTTCTTCGAGCAACAGTATGATGATTGATCTTATGATACGGAGCAATATATCAGCAACGAAAGTAGAAGTTTTGACATTCTCCAACCTTCGCACCAATACATGCCACAATCGTACTTGTCTCAGGAACCGCCTCGGATATGTGTGGTTCACGACAATCAAACTACGACCATCACCACATTAATACACTAATAACATATGGTATATCAGTATAATATGCCATGAGATCAATTTCAAGATTGGGTTCGACAGATATATCAAATTGATATATAGATACATATAATCGAGAACCTCGATCCATCGTCTGTGAAATCCCATCGATTTTTTTTTACAATAGAACCAAGTATATCCATCGATCGATGACTTGATTAATTTGAATCTTAGAGTTTAAGTTGTTTAACAAATAATCTAATAATTCAAATCATTTCTTTGTTGATAATTCAATATCAACGAAAAAACAATTCGAAACGTACCACAAAGCTACTCCTCAAAGCGTGAAAAAAATATGTGCCATTATTATTTCCGAATTTAGATTATTTTTGCTAAAGTTATACTAAATTTATATTTATTTCTAACTTAAAAATGCTAATCTAACTTTTTCTATTTTTAGGAATTTTTGGAGCTATTTTCAGCCATTTTTCCGTGTCGTCGATACGCCCCGCCATACTAACACACAATATGTCAGTACAGAGCGGTATGGTACATACTGCTAACTAGTCGTACATCGATATGGACCAGTAAGGCGAACAATGGCTTGAACTATATGGAACTTAACCCAAGTAGATTAAAATTGGTTGATTTTCATCTGAAATGGATCTCTTACATGCTTGACACCTTTTTCTTCCAAAGAGAAGTCTCTTTGCAATTCAATTGATAGAACATTAAAGATGAACTATTATAATGTATGCAATCAGTATGCTCAAATAGAAAACCAAAGGCAACACAATTATAGTAATTGCCTATGATAACTGGAACTAGTTTAGAATATTGATTTTGGCCTATGATAACTGGAACTAGTTTAGAATATTGATTTTGGACGAGTCAACCAGCACATGTAAAACGATGACATGAACCATAACCTAAAATTAAAAATGTAATAAGCAAACGACTGCATGAAACAATAGTAATTATGGCAATGCTGACTCTATGTTCCTGATCATATCAAACAAAATGCATATGCTAACATTTTATTTACATACTTAAAGGGAATTAAACAAGAAAGATCAGTTGCATGAATTTTAAATGAATATACTGTATTAGATAGAAATGGTAACCTACCTCATAGAAAAGTGCACTACTAGATCCCAAAGACCCATCAGCAAAAGCTTTGACACCACCCAAATGTATCCATTGACTCAAGGCTCTACCTTTTTCTTGAATAAGATCCTAAGGAATCAACAGTTGATGTAATGATTAGAGACAAAGATTATTTATTGATATATCAAAGAAACATTAGTAAAAACAGATTTCAAGGCAATATGTGGACAACACTAACCAAACTGCAGTTAAGCATAGACAATTAAATAAAAGAAAATAAGCAAGCCACCATTTTGCAACATATAGATAGTCACAAAACACTTGTCATTTGAATGTAGTCCAAACTTTACTTATGGTTGAGGGACTTGAGGCTAGGGTGTACATCTATACATTTCTGTACCAACAATTTTTTTTTTTGGAAAAGGGTGAGTGTTGAAGGTGGATGGTGATCTCAGGACCTTGCAGTGATCTGACAAAATTTTTACAGCCAAGCTAGCCAGCACGTATAAAAAATCAATTTGGTTTAGTAGAATTACAATTTTGGTAATCAATTTTGTTCCACAAGTAATGTAAAATTGGGAAAGATATTGACACCTCTATGTACCACACACACACATATATATACATATATAACGTAGAATAGCATTCTGCAATTTTACCATGAATAGCATACATATAACCAGAAGATACATCTATAGTGCCAATTCATGAATGTACCTTCCCACTTCTAGAATAGCTCACAAGCTAATTTCTGATCAGAAAAGGACAGCCTAGTCACAAAACTCCCATAATTGTGGGATCAATTGAATGGACACAGATCGATCAGAGTAGAACTACTAATTCCAGTTTCAGGGGCATGAAAGTGCTTCAAGTTTTGTGGAAGTCACCCCAAGATATAAGTGGATCTTAGGGATTGACAGGAACATATAGCAAGTCAGACATCAACGGCTTTATCATGCAATATGCAACATTAACTAACAAAGAATGCATAAATTACATTAAATAATATATATATATAGTATGTTAATATAAACGAGTATAGATGGTACAAAGAGTCTATATGTTTTGAGGTACCCAACATGTGTCAAAATGTGTCTAACAAGTGTTGGTGTGAAACACAGATAAATCAAGCTTTTTTAAATTGTATAACTTCATGGTTGTTGCTTGATACCTTTAGCATTGGACCTTTGAGCTCCAGAAACTTATTAGATGTTTTCATACCAAGATAGTGAGATACTAGTTGATATCAACTGCTCCTCCGGTAAGTATGCATATGATGTGGTTTATTGGGTTGGTGACAAAATAAGATGTAGTCTAGGACTTTATTATCTTTGAACAACTTACAGTGAAGGAAAACAGATAAGAATTAAGAAGAATACACTGAATTCTTATAATTAATACTCGGATTTAAGACTTGGTCCGGTATATTGTAATATAGTAAAAATTCAAGTACAAGAACAAATTGTAATTGGGGCTCTAATACTTACAACCAGTTGAGACCAAGTTTGCATTGGAAAGAATAAGCAAACTCTGATCAGCATTTTCCCAGAAGAATCAGCCCATTGGTAAACATCTGAAATGATATGTATATCAAGGACAGCACAACCAATTAAAATCCACCTGATAAGATGATAATCCTAAAGTAGAAAAGCCAACTCAGGAATATATATTTAATAATAATGATAGTCTTCCCCAAGGAGACTAATTTCAAATAATCAATGTTGCAGAATCACTTGATTCAGCAGGTTATACAACAATACATGTTGACTTTACGATTTGGGGTAAAGAAATAGACTATATTCTGCAACATGGGAGAAGGCTAAATAACCTCCTTTAATGATAGCACATAGCCTTTAGGATAAAAGGTAGCCTGTCATCAAACTATTGATAAGAAAATTAAAGAGGTTCCCAAGTGTAACCTGAAAAGTCTTGCCAGATATGATCAACTGATGTGCCTGGAAAGAATCTCCCAAAGTCAATCACGGTTGTCACTCCCCTTGTTAATGCATACTTGCTTGCTCTGATCAGTGAATCTCTCCTATCATGGATCGAGACTTCAGGTATCACAGCTAGAACAAGCTTCATTGCAGAATCAACCAGCAGACCACTAGGCTCTGCATTGTAGAATGATACAAATTAAAGAAAAACAAAGTCAAGCAGAGCCAAACTTTAAATTTCAAGTAATTGTTAATACCTAATGGACATAAGGAAATATTGTGACCCTTTGGTTTTATTAACAATAAAATTTTTATAACTTTTTCTGTTCCTAGCTGGCAAGACGATCATTTACCATAGAATATCATACAATCAACTTAAAGGACGCTGCAATTGTGACTGGTATAAGAATTTGTTGTTTAAATATAATATAACTGATTGACTGCAAATTGTTCCGTTGCCACATTTAGTGGCATATTTATCATGCATGAATTCAATCCATTTACTATTGGTGTTTCACTAGATATAGCAACATGTAGTGTCCTACCAAAGCATGCATCAGAGAAAATAAGTAAAAACGATGACATAGCCACCTTTAGTTTCTGAAATATCCTTATGAAATTCCCTCACAGACTCCTTTCCCTCTCTTTTTATGGATATTCTGTGTATTAAAAATGTCAACCACCAATGATCTAATAAATTGTTTCAATTTACTAATACAAACTACAAAAACATCACTATTTCATAGTGCCTTGTATCTTGAAATTTGGAACTATTCTTTTTCAATGCCACTATTGATTTTCTTATTAATTTAATAGCTCACTGGAAAAATCCTGCAAGTAAACTTTTAATGCCTCGAAAAAGTTAATTATGATCTACCCATGTGAAATTAAATTCTGATCTACCCATGTGCTGCATCAAACATATACACATGGTACATATACCCATCTAGCCAATATATTACTGCAGAAGATAAAATTCTTATTTTTATAAAATAAGTATAAACAATTTTAATAGTTAAAGTATCAATATATGACAACAACTGTTTATGATACAACTATTTGTTAAGTATTTTAAATCTCAGGCCAGGCTAGGCTCATGTTTTGTCTCTTCTTTTATTTGGTACCATTTGTGTATCTTAAATATTAGTCATACCCTTCGTTGTTCTCTCTATGTTGTCTTTTCATAACCTCACCAAGCATTAGTGATTACCTTTGTTTAGTGATTGTAATGATAAATGTTTTTTTAGTTTATCTTTCATCTCATTTATAACTGCTAACTTTTCAGCTACAATCTTCACATTTTTGCCAACAAAAAAATAATTGAATTGACAAACTAGACCTAATCTCACTAGCTCACCTTTCTTTCCAATGCTTGTGCTACTTTGTTGATTCCACAATTCTTAAAAGTCCACTTATGTTCCTTTTGTAAGGCACTTGCAAGAAAGCTTATTACAATACAGAACTTCCAAACCCAAGAGGAGTGTGAAAACTCAAATCCGAATCAATCATTTTTTTATGGATAGGAAAAACTTGGTTGAAATTTTTTAATGGCACAAGCATCACGGCTACAGGTCAAGCATGAATCCTCAATCCTTTACATGTTTAATTTCCCCATAATTGCTCTCATAGTCCATCTATTTGTTTTTTGCCCTCTTTTGTTACCAGGCAGCAATTAATATGTTCAAATCTTAAATTTCCCTACATAATCCACTAATGCACTGCAAGGTGCAAACCAATATCAATTTAACCTGCTTTATGATGCTAAAATAGTATTTTATAATTTATTGAGCTTCATATTTACCTCCCTCCAAAGTCTTCACAATAGCTCCACCAATTGGATCACATGTACTGTTGCTAATTCCAGCTATCTTTAGGGCAAGTGAATTGGCCAATCCCATATGACCATCCATGCGTGAAAGCCATACCTATCCATAACAATGTTCCATATCAAGTTACGTTGTTGGTACTTCAACATATAGCATGAAAATAATAGCATGAGAACCAACTGGGTTGTCAGGTGTGATGCCATCTATCCAAGAAGCGAGAGGTAATTCTCCACCCCAGAGGTCATTGTTCCATCCACTACCTAAGATCCATTCACCATGAAGTTTATCTGTCATGAATATGTTTCTAATGAAGTTAGAGAGAAGAAAAAAAGGAAAGAGACTATTGACATGTATAAGGCTTCACTAATACGTGATTCTTTCCTTTAACATGTATAAGGTCACCAATAGGTGATCCTTTCGTGCACATGTCATAAGCCTACTACAATACATAGGGCTAAAAACTATTTGAAAAACAGAAAGATCCAAAAAGTAAAAGCTGATCAGGTACCAATATCAGCAAACAGTAGTATGCATAGCTAAGCTGCACTTAAAACGTCATCTCTCAATAGTAGTGACAAGTAGCAACAGAAATATTGAGAAAATAAAGAGTACATACATAAATGTTATCAGCAAGCAAATTGTAAAAGAAGATAAAAAATGCAGCCTCAAAATAAATCCCAGAAAAATATATGATACAGTTAAAACTGGAGAAGACCCAATCTTCATTATAAATGCTGAGAAACAACTTGAAATGAAGATCCTTCATGTATATCTTCTTTTATATACCTCAAATGTACATACAAGAGGTAAAAGGATGCTATTGTTAAAAAGCTTAAGAAAGATTATTTGTGAATCCTGTCTCATGGCTTCTAATGTAGCCCAGTGGTGCACATGAGCTGGACCAAATTACCATTATGAGGCAGCCCCGAGACAGGGCATATAGAGTTTTTTTTTGTGTAATTCATTGGGCAAGGGGCGATCTCCTGATGTTGGCAATTTAGACTGATGGTTTCTCCTTCAAGGTACAAAATAAATCATGATAGATGATGCTCATACTAAGGAGGAAAAAAAAGAGAATATATGAAAGGTGATTGCAAGGTGGGTTAATATATACTGCATCCCTGCATATGTAGCTTGAGGCCCTTATTATCAAGTTATTGGGTTCATTTAGCAACATAGTCCCGGTATACAAGTTCCTAATTCATTTGAGATTGCTGACAGATGTATATATAATATCTTAATAAGGAGGTGGATGAAATCCAAAACCCAAAAGTCATTTAAGAAGCAATGGGACCTTTATGGTGTGACTATGATTCAGCCCTATCAGGATGATCATCATATGCTTTTTAACCTATTGCTACAAAAAAAAATATCTTTCATAAGTCAGTTGATGCATCATATCACTTAAGAAGAAATGGGGCCTTTATGATGTGACTATTATTTGGTCCTATCAGGATGATTATCACAAACTTTTTAATCTATTGCAACAAAAAAAATTTATCTTTTATAAGTCAGTTGATGAATCATACCATTTTCATGATGCATTATACATTCAGGATCCATGAAGACTGGTAGATAAGGTTGGAAAGAAATGTATAGTGCAAGACTGCAAGTGATCTCCAATAATGACACTAAACTCGAAAAGGGCCAGCAAATCATTGGACAATAGAAGGCATCTTTTCTGGACACAATGTATGGCCCATTGTATACACCTCATGATAAAGGACATTGGTGATATTGGACTGGCAAAGAGGACAGAGGCAATAACAGAGAGCATCACTCGTTCATTTATAATCATCACTGGGTGCATGCAGAAATATAAAGACATATGATGAAATGTCACTTAACTTGCCACCAACTCTAGCTGAAGGCAACATTTACACTTCAACGCTAATGTACACAATAGAGAATTAGGTGATTTACTTATAAATGAGCAAGAGTTCACCATTCATTTCAAAGGCTATCAAGGAAAATGACCCATAGGACGACGCTGCTCAGTATGAGGAGCAAGGCCTGATGACAGGAGGTGGTCTGGCTACAAGCATTCGGTAGTCGATGGGTCATGGTGCATCACTTTTAATCATCCAGATAGCACAGTGATCGAAGTTGGTTGATCCATTGGATTTCATCGAAGAGAAACAAATCAATTCAGAGGATGATACTTCTTCACCAATGTATCTACTCTTTCTAAGGTCCACATAGATGATAGTAAGATGGATAACAGTGCATCTACTAGTGATGATGGTCAAGGCCTAGAGTTTTATGTGCTCATTACTCATACAAATAAAGCACAGCATGGTCTAAGGAACAATATTTCAATCGTCACCCAGGATCAATATCATGATGCATGCAGATCCACCCCATTTGTTTATGGCCAGAAGGAGAATGGCAAAGAAAAGGCAATTGATGACTTCAAGGAGATAAGATCTCAAATCATACAAACTCCTCATGGTTATAATCTCCTCCCACTATGAACCTCATATCATAAATAATAATATCATGATGATAGTTGGTCCTTCTCATAATCCAATGCTTCATACAGCTCCAAACATCAATATAGTGATGAGAGTCATAGTTCAACTATACTCCAGCAGGCACCATCATATATGTCATAGTGTGCCTAACCCAGCAACCTACTACCACAAGTAATTGATGAAGATACCACCACATATGCTACTATGTTTTATCAATAGCAAAAAAAAAATCGATATCAGATGCCAACAAAACAATTTCAAGCGTGGGTTCTTTAGAAAAATAATCTTAATCTACAACCGAGCCACACTGAGAACTTGAAACCATCTCCCATTGATACGGGAGAACATTTTGGGGGTACTAGGTCAGTTATAAGGTATGATGTGTATCATGTTTCATGTTCAGAACTTATACATATTACATAATATGATTTGCAATAAATGGTAAAAACTTTTCTGATTCATTATTTAGTATAAAAGTTTAGCTAAATTTTTTTTTTTATTGATTCTTTAGTCAAAAACTAAAGTTTTATGTTGATTTTAAAATTCATGTTGACGTCAACTGAATTCATGCCGGTTGGTCCAGCCATAACAACACACCAAACAAGGTGTACCACTAATGTACAAGTACATTCAAAGACCAATGTCACTAGTGAGCCGAGATTTTAATTCATAATAATAGCTATGTCACATTTTGCAAAAAACTAAGAAATTGACAAGAAAATAAATGCCACTTCTTTTGCATTGGTGCTTGGAGTTGGTAGTCCCACAAGTATTTGGAATTTCAAATATATTGCCTATGGTAATGTGCTTTATAAGTTCATTCCTAAAATTATGCTAAAGGATTTAGTAGAATAAAAGAAACACCAAGAGAGGGAGTCATGTTGCCCTCACTAGAGCCAAATGGATGGATCAAGTCTCAATTAATTCGAAGAAGGATTTATGCTCTGCAAATATAATGAAAGGTACACAAGGACAACCTAGTTAGGTTTTGCTCTGTGTTCAAGTTATAAATGTTAGATTGGTTGGCTCCAACCTGGCTTCAAAATTCAAATATCAAGTTCGCTTGACCAGCAGAATTATGTATTTTGTTGCATTAACCAACTGTTAATTTGGCAATGTCAAATTAATATGTAAAGGATAGTTGCACAGATGTAAACCTCTCAAAGCTTCTTTGACCTTTCTTGCAAATTCTTCTTGGCTTTTTACACCTCGAAGTTCCACTCGTCCCATCTGAGTGATAGAAAGCAACATATGAACCAAAATATCACTGGAATACATTCACTATCTGGGAAAATGATATGTTTTATATGAATAATATATCACTAGATGGAACAGTTACATTAGCACCCTAACTGCAACTGAAAAAACTACTTAAATCATCAAAATAATGGAACATTATCTAAATCATATGAGCATATATATGCTGATACGTCAAACCTAAATCATACAAACTCCTTTTCCTCCTTTGTCTTTCTCCTTCTTCCTCTTCCTCCTCTTTCTCCACTATGTCTTCTTCCTTCCTCTAATCCTCTTCCATACATACCAGTGTATGAAATGTCAGTACACAGGTATCAGTCAGTACGTGTTGGTCCAACCTAGGACGGGTACAAGTCACTGTATGATCTTATGTATGATCTTATGTTGCAATGCAATGCACTGTATGATCTTATGTTGCACCAAGCTATGCCAATCACTGCCCACCAACATGTAAGGGATGCTAAAGAACAATAAAAATTCACTAATATACACTGTTTGGCAAGCATTGGCAATTCAAACTAAAGAAGCATGGCAAACACAGTTGTATACCCACAACAAAAGGCACACAACACCATACACATAACCTGTTAGGTAGCTATGTAAACAGAGGTGCAAACCATTCAATGACCATCCTTGTTATCAAATATTTTGGCATCTTACTGGAAATTGATGGTCTTTACAATGTCAATAAAATATCTCTTCCAGTCAATGACTTCTCAGAAGAAAAAAAAAATGGTACTTAAGTTAAGCTTTTGTGCCTCAAAACTAGGGAATAACTAGACGAGATTATAAGAAAAATAATGGTTGGCCTCTGCTATACAGTAAAAAATCTATTAATTAGCTAAATAAAGCCATCTTAAGACACATTGAGCTGCATATCTTCTATTTGTGCAATTATGCAAACTTCAGCTATATCTAGGAATGGAAAAGCATCTACTCTGATAACTAGTTTTGTCATCTATCTGATTATCCCATAACAAGTTTCTTCACTTTCAGCAAGACTTCATCCTTGATTACTCATATTATGAGACCAAAGAACAAACCACCATCTTCAAGAGATAGATATTTAAATTTTAGAAAAAATTTAAAAAAAGTCATTAATTGAATGACTTCTGGACATAGTTAATTTTATAATTCATGGCATAAATAATCAACTTTACAGAAGCTAGTCAAAGTTATTTTATGATATATGTTTCACATAACTTAAATGTGTGGCACATTACCAATAATGAAACTATTGCATGTGGATACTTATAAAGTAGTCATGGGAGTTACTGAATAACAAGAAATATATGTCAAGCATCTTAACCAATTGGCTTGACAAACCATAAGTATCAAATAAAGAAAATAAGCAGCAGTACCTGCAAGCCACCATATATCAAGTGCAAATGTGAATCAATAAACCCTGGCATTACAACCTTCCCATTAAGGTTCAACACATAAGTTTCTTGGCCCACCAGGTCCTACAACTCAGAAATTTAATATGCAACAAAAAGAAAGTTTCAATACCCGAGTATGAAGATTGCTAGTTTCTCAGTGACAACAAGATCATGTAAAATGAAAGACAACCACATTCATATTACTAAAGGAATCCATCAAACTCTGATCTTGAAGTGAAAATGCACTAAGAAAGAAAAAAATATTGCAAACTGAGAACTAAACATGTTGTTAAAAATACATACTGAGGGCTAACTAAATTTAAAAATATGGAAAGCTGAGGGCAAAAGGATTCCGACAAATGCAGGCATAAGAATGAACAGATGGTATCATCATGAATGTAATTTGTAACTTCAATATTTATTTGTGGACAACATCCTAAGATATGTGATGCTGGGAATGTCCTGAAAATTCTTGCAAGTCCATGAGGCCAAATTGGCTCATGGGATATGAAGTTCTTGGTAGACAAGATAGGCTAACCTATTTAGCAAAATTTTAACAACTGAGAAAAATAGATGAATAGAGGCAAGTAATATGTGTGTGAACATGATCATATATGCCAGGATTTATTCCTCCATCCATCTTCTTCTTAAAAAGGACGTACCCAGTACACAAGGCTCCCGCCAATGCGGGGTCTGGGAGTGTAAATGTACGCATATGGAATGCCTCTTCAGAACAATTTTCTGCATAGATGCTCTTTTTCCATGATATGCAAGACTTATCTCTCTGAAGTTGGTCTAGTAATTCCCTGATACCTCTTCAGAACCAGGCTGTCAGGTTCTGGGATGATGTTTAGCTTTTCTCCTTCCCCCTTTCAGCTGTCTTATTTCTTATTTACCCCTATCATCTTGAGTAGTTATAATCTGGTGGCCTTCATTCTGACCTCGAAGCCCAATGTGCCTAGAAGCTATTCTGGTATAATTCACTGGCCCATTAACATGGTATATATTGTTTCTCTCAACACTAATCAACCGAGGGTAAAAGGATTCCGACAAATGCAGTCAGAAGTATGAACAGATAGTATCATCATCAATGTAATTTCTACCTTCAATATTTATTTGTGGACAACATCCTAAGATAAGTGATGCTAGGAATGTCCTGAGAATACTTGAAAGTCCATGGGGCCAAATTGGCTGGTGGTTGGTTCGTGGGATATGAAGTTCTTAGTAGACAAGGGTCAATTAGGCTAACCTTTTTAGAAAAATTTTAACAACTGAGAACAATAGATGAATGGAGGCAAGTAATGTGTGTACACAATCATACATGCCAGTTTTTATTCCTCCATCCATCTTGTACTCTCTTCTTCAAAAAATAAAATATTATATGTATCGAAAAGCAATATTCAGAGTTGTACAAAGTATTATGAAAATTCATTTTCTAGGTCATATTCAGAACTCTATTACTGAGTGACTAAAAAAATTAGTTAAAAGCAGTAAAACTGCAAGGTTGTGTCAATAAGATGTGAAATAAGTATAAGAAAATAAAAGATGAGAAAGAAAAAAAGGAATAGGTGAAGAAGAAAAATAGAAGGAAAAATGAAAAGGACAATCAGTAACAGCATCAAAACCCTGATCCTAGATGGGGTAAACAAAACATGAAGACCTTAAACCAGAATAAAGCATGCGTGAAGATAATCCCAGTTTCTTAAGAGACTCCCTTGAGCTATTCAAGGGTTGATTAGTGTTGAGAGAAACAAGATATACCATGTTGATGGGTCAATGAATTAAACCAGAATAGCTTCTAGATACATTGGGCTTCCTGGTCAGAATGAAGGCCACCAGATTATAACTATTCATGATGATAGGGGTAAATAAGAAATAGGACAGCCGAAAAAGGGGAAGGAGAAAAGCCAAACATCATTCCAGAACCTGACAGTCTGGTTCTGAAGAGGCATCAGAGAATTTCAAGACCAGCTTCAGAGAATTTCAAGACCAGCTTCAGATGAGAGAAGCCTTCCATATCATGGAAAAGGAGCATCTATGAAGAAAATTCTTCAGAAGAGGCATTCCATATAAGTATTAAAAGATCAAGTCTTACCACAGAATTGAAGGATCCCAAGTTGCACTGATTGGAATACAACCACTTCACCTTTTAGGCAAATGTGACTGGGTATTCTGGAGCACATGGTGTAACTTACATGATGCTCTCATCGATTGGATCAGTGTAACAGGGTAAAGGCAATCCTTATCAAATCTCGCTAATCAATCATTCATCATAATTATCAAAAAAATTGATTTTTAAGTGAAAATCTAATGGATGACTGGTAGGGAATGGTGGAAAGGACAGCTGAATATTGCAAGATCTCAAACAAAAATTGTTGGGAACTATGCGCCATAACTTGTGCTTCTCCACTTCAAAGTTAGACTCCCTGGTGAGTTGAGAGGAAAACAGTGTTTATTGATGGAAAAAGAGAATAACATTGTCCAAAAAGATAGCACTGAGGCTTAGACTGCCTTTACAGCTTCTACTACCTCCTAGTTATAATAGGATTCTGTTTTTAAT
Organism: Musa beccarii; assembly: GCA_024322285.1. NCBI lineage: Eukaryota > Viridiplantae > Streptophyta > Magnoliopsida > Zingiberales > Musaceae > Musa > Musa beccarii. The sequence continues at coordinate 20,473,737 of CM044397.1, forward strand.
TAAAACATACTAGATATCTGCTGCTAAAATCTTCTGTTGATAGCTTTGATGATGCTCTTAATGAGGCTCCTAACTGTACCAACTGCTAAAATCTTCTGTTGATAGCTTTGATGATGCTCTTAATGATACTAGATTGTTAAGCCATTTTCATTTCAAGGGTAAGAACTATCTGCCATATGTTGAACCAGTTTGGGAGGTCAATGGTACTGTTGTACCATATCCTCATAGGCCTTATTTCCCTGAGGACAAGAATTGCCAATCTTTTTAAGTTGTTTCTGCTGCCGCTAATTCTGCCAATGCTGTATCTTTTAATGCTATCCTGCTGCTTCTACTTCTCTGTAATCTGGTTTTCACCAAGAGAGGAATAGCATCCAAACAGTCTACTGTGCAGTTTCATACATTAAACCAACTAACCAAGCTTGAATCATCCCTTTGAAACTTGGAGAAATTTCATCTGATATTCCAAATAAAGGTCATGTTTCTACTTTAAGAGTGATGTACCAGAATATGCACCCATTGTTGTGGCAGTGAACCATGTTCCTGTTGGTCGTCTAAATGATGTATGAGGCAGTTATCAGGCATCCTCACTCAGTGCTGACTCATAAAAACGAGCCCTTATCTGGACTTGGACATGTACATTACTATAAATTTAGCTGGGTATGCCAAAACGGCAACTCCTTGGTTTCAATCAAGCTTTATGCCAACTTAGAAACACCAAGTTACTTTGTGCCAAAGAAAGCAATTTCACCTGTTCTGATACTATTCAGCCAGTATTTACCAGTCCGATTGCCACCAGGATGCAGATGACTTAAAACCTGGTAGTCGGATCCAATTCATGACAAAAACAGATTTTACTTTTAGGTAAAAACATACATCTAGGGCTCACGAGGAGTCGCCTTTGCCTGTGCCATATTCTCACCACCACTCGTCGTTGGCTACTGCTGTCCATCGCCCATGAACCTGCCAACAGCCCCCTTCTTGCTGCTGGCAGCATTCCCATCTCCTCTTCGTCCTTCATCTTTATCCCCACCCAAACCAACAGTGCCACAGTACGTTCTGGGTCCCACAACCCGAAATTGCAAACCTTGCTTTGTGCTACCATAATCAATCATAATTCAACATATTTCTGCCTTTAATTATAGCTTGGATCTTGAAGATCACAATATTAATAATTGATGTAGAATTATGGAAGATATTATTTTGCAACTTATGATATTTGCAAAATACTTTCTCATTAATAAAATTTATTCAAAAAATTTACGTTAAAATGGTCTTGTGTCAGCGATACTGGTACAATTGAACCTTTCAGATAAATGTTTGATCTAATATTGTCTACCATAATGAATGTTACACTGAGACCCAATTACAGATCAAGCACCGAACAATATTCTTTCTTCTTTTTTACGTTAAAATCACTCTAGTGAGCTACAGATCATGTGTTTCCAACAATGATAGCAGTATGATATTGCAATGAATGTCTTAGGATCATAAATCTAATTCACCTTCAGTCCAAACCAGTATGCAATTAGACATATATTAGCAGCTTGAAGTTCTAAATGGTCAATGTTGGTACTAGTTACGTAGTTATACTAAGCAAAACTAAAATCACATTGGCAGCTTAAAGTTCTAAATAGCCAATGCCAATACTACTTTATGCAGTTGCACTAAGCAAAACTATAATCACATAAGTAGGCAGTGCCAACATCCATGATAAAAACGTGTTAACCTTAGATGTGAAACAAACATTGGCTGATCCAGTCCAAGCTCATATTTTGTCAAGCGCACAGCCTGAATGATCAATAAATCAAGATTTTGTCAATTTTCTCAGGATATGCCAAATCAGTTGGAATCTCAAGGTAATCAATGCACAGAGACTTCTTTCCCCTTTCAGGATATGTCAATTTAGTTAGAACCTCTAGGTAATCAATAATTCAATACATAGATACTTCTTTCCATTTCCATGCTAGGTTCAACCTACTCTTATTCAAGTTTTTAACCTCTCCTAAGCATCAAATCTAGTTTCCTCTGTTATAAGTAAATATCTAAGCTTCTTTGGGTCATGAGTCCTCAGATATACCTCAACATAGTGATGCATAGTCCCACATAAAAAACAATATGCTCATGCTATCAACACAGCATGATTAAAGTAGCTCAGTTGCTCCATTTGCACAAATCAATAGTAAAGGAATTCCTACAAGATCAATTTAAATGATCGAGTTTCTTTTAGTTCAGTGAGAAACAAGTAACTTTATTGCTGATATTTCCAGTTTAAGAAGCACAAACACAGACATGGGACATGGACACAGCGACACACCATTTTTAAAAAAAATTAGGACGCATACACGGCGAGGACATATGTGTGTGTGTGTGTGTGTGTATATATATATATATATATATATATATATATATATATATATATATATATATATATATATATATATATATATATATATATATGTTCTCTTAATATGAGTTGTATAGCATTTATACTTAAATTTTATAAACTCAGCAATATGAACAAATAAATATCATCATACAGATTGAAACAATTAGAATTATCTAAATGTAGGTATCCAAAAAAAATATTGAATACATCAAATAATATTTAACAATGTCTAGATATAATTGATATATGTTTCCTTGCGACAATGATGATCTGTGTCCACACAGAATCTGAAGCAAACATGTGAGGGCCATGCAAGTGCAACGCCACATGTGAGGGTCACGCGACAAAGCACGCAAAAGCAAAGCGGAAGCAATGCGATGTCCAACAAATAGAAATGAAAATAAATAAATAAACATGACTGGATATGTGTTCAGCCATGTCGACGACGTACACTTGTCTAACATGTATCAGACACTAACAAGACCACCAAAAGCATGTGTTCGTGCTTCTTAGTTTCCAGTTATGTCACATGGAACATGATCAAAGGGTGCAATTCACATAAGCTCTAAATCTTGATTGTCTTTTAAATCTTAAAAGTGAAGCCGAGAGCTTACCGTCACGGACAAAATTGTAAACGGCTTGTTCGGTGTAATGCTTATGCATGTCCATGTCCCTTTTGGTTGGTTGTAACTTGTAAAGCTTGTAAAGGGCTTGCCAAAGGCAAAATGCCCCATTTGAGCGAGTTTGTAAGCCATTGTAGGCTTGTACATAAAGCTTATGTCGTCGAGTGCATACTTGACTAGAATTCGGTCCGTATGGAACTCGAGCTTGTGATATCCATGGTTGGAATTTGCATTGACTATAAAGTGTTTCTAAAAGACATGGATCCCTTGAAGCGCTTTTTGGTCCTCCCTTCTTCTCTTCAGAGGTCCTAAGGGATTGTAGGAGATTTCGGGAGGTCGACTTTGCGGTGTGATACGCATTGGTGTGACGGCTTAGGCAAAACCAGCTAAGTCCGTGACATTACGTTCAAAAGATGAATGAAACTACAAAGGGAATCAAAGACAGCCTTATATGTACTTTTTGGTCCAACCCATAACTCGAAGCTATCAAGTTTCTCCATGTGTTCACACCCCCTAAATATATTCAACATAAACCAATAGATAAAACATTTGTATTAATTCTAAAATGGCATCGCCACAGCACCTACACTTACAATTAACCTACAACACTAAACCTGGATTTGAATAAACAGAGAGGCATTCAAGAACTCTTGACCCCGTAGGGGAGCCAAGGGCTCATGGCCCTCCTTCTAGTACCATTCTGATAAGTCAATATTTGGTCGTCATTGGTGCAATCACATAGGCTCGCAAGGAATTATCCGCTTTGGGTATGCCCGTATGGCTTTGCCCTTTCGGGACTCGTGAGCCCCAAAAGATGCCTTGGAGGGTAAGCGGGTGACCCAACGGGCTTATAAGCCCTTGGTTTCCCTACTCAATCAATGTGGGACTAAATATCCTTATCAGTGCTCTCCCCATAGGAAAGCCGGAGGTTCAAGCTCTCCTTCTAACGCTATTCTGATAAGTCAATATTTGATCGTCATTGATGCGACCTTGTAGGCTCACGACGATTTATCCGCTATGGACGTGCGAGATTTTGGTCTTTTGAGACTCGTGAGCCTCAAAAGACACCTCTAAGGATAAGGATGACCCAAAGGGTAACAGTTTTGCCCTTTTTGAGGCCCACGAGTCTCGAAAGGGCAAAACCGTACAGAACCAAAGTGGATAATTCTTCGCAAGCCTTAGGGGGGTCGCACAAATGACAACTAAATGTTGGCTTATCAGTTTCATTCTTGATTTTCTCGAAATTTTAGTCACAAACAACACAAGACCAACCAGCGTCAACAGTCGAAACAAATAATAAACACAAAACAGAACAGATTTCAAGAGGTAGGTAAAGTTCAAACACCTCAACAGAGGAATAGCTGCCGACTCGTAGAATCCGGCCGCCTCGGACGGCCATGGCTTGGGCGAAAGGAAGGGATGGGTCGCTGGTGTAGATGGTCGCATTCATGACCACAAGGTCCGCCGAAATCCGACTCCATTTCCAAGGACTCCCTGCGATTCACAAAGCACGACACAGTTTTAGCCCTCCCCCAGTCATTCCCGTATTGCTTCGCCATCGATTTCATTCTCAACTAGTAGTATGATAGTGAGACTAGTAGCAGAGAGAGGGTACATGTGAGGCGCAGAGCCGGAGAGAGGATGATAGCCAAAAGGGCGGCAGCCACCGCGGAGAAGGACGCGAGGGCGGTGGCTCTACTGGCCATACCAACAACAGAAGAGTACGCAGCAAGGGGGTGACGGCGGTGGAGCAATTTTGGGCCATTGGTATAGTCATCAGCGGTGGATTTTGGTAGAGAGAGTTTTAGGATTAACGAAATCGTTTCAAGTTTTTGTTTTGATTAGAAGAAATTTACGTTTGATTTTTTTAATTAAAAAAATTAATTTATTTGATTTTCGTTTGATATTATACTAATCCCATTCGAATTGTCTCAAATAATATATATATATATTTATAATCTTTTTAAAATCGAAAGATTTCATCTCGTCATGCCTCCCCAGATATTTAGAGTTGACATATGTCTCCGTAAAGTGGATTTACCTCAAAGCATCCCCTATCGCCTTAAATTATCCAACAAAACTTGGTACTCTTTTTTATTTTTTTCATATTTCAATTTGATTTAGGGTCAGATCCCTGAATATAAAATTGGATTAAAAACCAACAAATTTTTATAATTTTAGTTAAATTTATAAAAATAAAAAATATATTAAATTATACAAATTATAAAATCAATGGTAAATTTATTAAATAATGAAAATAATTATTGACCTCTGAAATATTAAAAATAATATGAAAAAGACAAAACTAATAGAAATTATTCAAAAACTATGTGATTAGTTTGTTAGCTTCGCTGATTTGTGTCAATTACTTATGCTAGAAATATATTCAACTTATATTAAGATTTTTGTGAATATTTATAAAAATCATATGTTTTAATTTTTTTTATTATTATTAAATTATTAATAGATAGTCGTATAGAGGAGGCCAAAAGTGTTTCTTGTTATAGTCTTCACAAGAAATGAGATCATTTTGAATCAAAACTGCTCAACACAAGAGACACTAAGATTCTAACTCTAGGGCATCGGAATGGTCTTTTTAATGGTAGGGATGGAATCATAGTCCTTCAACGGTAAAAAAAAAAAAATGCCTTTTTAATCTTACTAAAATCTAGCAAAAAAATTGTGTTGTCGGTTCTCATCGCAAAAGCATTCCCCTTTTATTGGAAGCAAGAATTAAATGCAGGGGAAGAAGGCATGGGGGCAATCCTTTGCAGAACAGATTAAATGATTTGGTGTCCATCAGAGAGATTTAGTAGTTGCGTGCAAGGCGATCCTTCGGTGGCCTGTCAAATGCAGCTACTCCCGAGTCATACCGGAAGCCAAGTAGTTTTGCTTGGGAATAATCTAAGCTCTTTTGTTTGATCAAATGCCATTTCCATGCTTCGATCAAACCAAAAAGGTTCGAATGCATTATTAGTAGATCAAATTGCTGATGCTTCGAATCATTCGATTTGGTCCCCCATGCCATTACAAACAAAGGTTAGCTAGCCACTGAAAAGCTTCAGACACCGGAATGAGCATGGAGTCTGAGAGGTCAAGGAACATAATAATGGCTCATGTCCTGAACTTTTTCTCGGCTTCCGACCTTTTGTGTCTCGTCTCAGCTGGATCGCTATGGTTCTTCATCATATTGTCCTTTGAATGCTGCAGCACAGACGGCATAGGTAACAACACATCCATGTGCAAACACTTGAGTTCAGAAATCCAATCTATCCATTCATGACTTGAATCTCCATTTTTCTTTTTTACATTTGCTTGTGATGTTGGGGAGATGATTGCACAACAAAATTGGAACCAAGTAGGTGTATGTATATGGGTTTCCAGGCATATGATTCAAGGAAACCCAATCCAAGGTAGACGGTGAAGAGAGAAAAAGAAACAAGATCTCTCGGGTAAGCAATTAGGTGGTCTCTTCATATGTCACCAATGCCAAGCTACTACTGGAGAATCTTGGCCTGGTCTTTTCAGGTGAAAGCCCCTCGTCCATGGCCTTCCTTTTATTGCTCTTACTCTTGTTATTACTGCTGCTGCTAATGGCACTGTTGGTTTCTTGGTGTTGTGATGGTTGCTGCTCTTTCAACTTGCCTTTTAGCATGTAGGGTCTGAGCCTGATGAGGTCTGAAAGCTGTATTGGCTTGAGGAAGAACTCCTCAGCTCCTCCCTCCAAGCATCTGTCATCAGGACACATCAAAGCATTTACATGTCAGATGTAGGTGAGAAGAAAGGAGTCTAAGGTGGGACTTCCTATCCTTTTTCTCTCATCACATCAACTTCAGAATATTGAGCAAATCTAACAACAACATGGAAAAGATTTTGGATGTTTGACTTTATTGGCGTATAGGGGTGGCTTTATCCTGATTCCACCCAAGCTATGACCACCGCACAGATGACTCCAACCCAACTTTTATGAACCAAAGTTGGGAAAACAAACTTGCCATGAGGACCACTTGCTGGTTTGGATCTTTCCCCCCTCCTCGTTACCCCCAGTCATGGGCAAGATATGAGATACTGTGTGAACTGGGGAAGATCTAATTTACTGCTTGCCTTTATTTTTTTTTTGTTTCTCTCCTCTTTTGAGGAAAAGCAAGCGAATTGAAGAAGAAGAAGAAGAAGAAGAAGAATCCCATCCATGTAGCATTTTGGGCTGGATCTCTTTCTGGGGACTTAGCTGCATAAATTAGTGGCTTTGTGTTTGTGGGATTCCCGAAAGGAAACAAATTGGATACAGCTCTTGAGGTATCAGCCTCCGGAACAAAGTTCATATCTTGGTCACTGTAAACTTAAGAAAGCTGGGAGAGAAACCAACAGCATCTTGGGATTCTTTTATTGTCCTGCTTCACCTTTTCTTAAAGTTGCATGACTGTAAAGGTGCTCCATTTATGCCGAGTGAAACCAAACCAAAATCTCATGCAAGAATTTAATGGTAAGGAATCCACTTCCTCACCTGTTGATCCTGGAAGGCACATTCTCAGAGGACATGATCACAACTGGAATGTCCTTCAAAGATGATGATCCCTGATAACAAGCAAACCAAGCACACACACACACACATAACTATTTTGAAACAAGCTAAAAAGAGCAATTAAAAGTCGAAGAATGGAAATTGGACCAGCCATGAGTTCTACCTTGATCTTCTTGAGCAGATCATACCCTGTCATCCCGGGCATACAGTAGTCTGTTATGACCAAATTCACCTCTATTTCCTATAAGCACGATTACCATCACGATTCATCGGAAACAAGAAGAACCCATGCTGTGAAATCGATGGATGATTAGACTTACGTTCTTATCTGGTGAGGAAGGAGATGAGACATCCTGGTCCTCTCTCAACCCCAGCAATTCCAAGGCTTTGCTCCCAGAGTCTACTGTGGTAACTGAAGCAAACGGCACATTTCTCTCAGAAACACTTGAATCGAGTGGGTGGCGAATCCGCTGTTCCCCATTCATGCAAGTAAGTAAAAGCAGTGAGAGTACCTTGGTAGGATGAGGTCTTGAGGAGCCTCTCGATGAGCTTCCTGTCGATGAGGCTGTCATCCACAGCCAGCACATGAAACTGTGCCTCCGGATCAATAGCCATGTTCTCTTCCTCTCTCTCGATGACGACAACCACAACAGCAATGAAGAAGAAGAAGAGGAGGAGGAGGAGGAGACGAAGAATGGAATTTGCTTCTAGTTTGGTCGAGAGGTTTCTCTTCACTTCCCTCGTGTTTTCTCACCGGTGGATTCCAACATCCAGCAAGACAATCAAATAGAGTCCACCTTGCAACCCATCAAAATCTCACCGCCTCCAAAGGAATCCCCTCGCTCCATCTATGAATTGGATACCAAGCGAAGCGACCAGCCACAGCGCTTCCTCCCCCCTCATGGCATCACTTGGTGTGTTGTTTTATACGTAAGCCACCTCCAGACGTGTCCTTTCGGACCAAAGTTAAGCAACTTGCTACGAGATTAGTGCGGTCATGATCGAGGGCTGAGAAGGGGTGGAAAGCCAGCAGATGAAGGGCGTGGAGCAGAAGCAGGAAAAGGCTCGGTGGTGGTGGACCACCCAATCCTGGCATGAGATTCGCTGACGTCACCGTCGGCCCTCGCTTTTCCTGGTTGTGTGAGTTCTTGTGGTCTTTGCAGGATCTGCCCCTCCCCCACAAGCACTTGGAAGGCAATTCCATGTGATCCCTTCTAGATTTGCCTCCCCATCATCCCTGTCCTTCTGGTTCCTTTCTCTCGCTCTCTCTCTCTCTCTCTCGCCCTCGCTCTCGCTCTCTCTCTCCCTCTCTCTCCCTCTCTCTTTCCTGCTGTCTCCACGGATCTTTTTCCATCTCTTTCCTTCTCTCTCTCCTCTTCTTGCTTGCGTGCCAGACTATTGAATGTCATCATACAAAAATAGCAGCCTGAGGCATCATACGCACCACCATCTGTATCTTCATGCATATATGATAATAATTTAGTATTGGTGAGTAGTCGGTCAGATGGGAGACCAAAGGCATAACAAGTATCATGCACATATATATATATATATATATATATATATATATATATACATATACATATATATATATAAGAGGTTGAGGTTGACACAAGAATGGATGCTTGCTGAGTGAAGATTGTACATTTTTCGTAGCAGACCTGGAAGACTCCACCGGCCATTGTGTTCTATGACTGATTTCTTCCAGATTTCAATATTGGTATCACTTACCTTTTCATTTGCTTGTGCTATTATGTAGCCTTGGCGGGTCAAGCTCTATGGTGGGGGCCATGTAGAATGTAATTGAGGATCTGATAGACAAAATGATCTCTTTTAGCTGATGTGGCGTGTGTCCACCAATTTATGGTTTGGGAGTCTCGGCTCTTGAAGTTAAAGTGGGTGTTTTATGTATAATTGTATTATTATCTGATGTAGTGTGTCCATTCGTTTTTGGTCTAATAACGAAAATCTATACCGGGAGAGTTTAGTGGAGCTTATGATGGTGTACTCAATGTAATTTTAATTATGGCTGTCAAATTTTTTTTTTATTATAGGTGATTTGGGTGGTCAAATACAACTCTTTCACCTAAATCTTCCCTCTAATTATTCAGGTTATATAATTATCCCTCAATTGATTCAAGCTTAATAGGTTGTTTTAATAATAATAAAATTACGTGGGTCAACTCAAAATCTTTTGGACAAGGAGATGGATTTGGGTTGAATTCTAGTCATATTCCAGGACCTGAATGCATCTACAAGTGTTAGATTTTACCTTATATTAAACTAATAAAAGTTTTCGTTTGATCAACTGTTATAGGACAGTAAACGCATTGTCTTCTCATGCATATTTTGATGTAGTTTTCGTTATATAATAAATATAGATTTGAGTGGTTTCTTATTACCTGTACGTCCAAAATCTTATTAATATTTAGATGCATCGTTTGCTCGATTTAATAGGGTCATAGAACTTAGCGTTCATTTGGGATTAGATGTCTGTCGGAATCATTATGTATCTTTCGAGTGTCAAATCAATGTGTTCAATTTTTCTTTTCCAATGAGAACGCATGAGGTGATCGAGTTAGACCTGACTCAATATTTGACTTGATCGAAAAATTGTTGCCAGTATAGTTGCCAGTCCACTAGCTCATTTTTTGGATTTTATTATTCGGTATTAGAGTATGAATGAAGCTGATTACAACTATCAAACATCATCTCACACCCTCTAAACATTAAACTCATGTGGTCCATGTAATGTTCTTTACACACCAATTTGGAATAGTAGTTCGGTTCGACGGCTCAATCAATAAACTGTACCATTTAATTACACATTGGACCGATTCAACATGGCGTGCAGCATCCTTAATTTCCAATGCACAGCACTGAGATCTTGACCGACTTGGGCATCATGGTTGACCGTCAGCCCGCGTGAGATGCATGCAACCCACTCGGGTCAACAACCCACAGTTTCTGTGACATGGTGGCCCAGCTTGATCTGATCTGATTCGATCTGTGGATTCTTCCAAGTCATAAGCAGTAGCCGTAGATGGACTGGCACTGACTAGTTCACGAGAGATCATATGGGTTCCGATCGTGACAGTGCAAATTGACTCAACCTGATTTGTGATCGATCGAATTCGGCAACCGTTGACCAACCACCAAGGTTAGAATTACCCCTACATGTATCTCTGCTGCAGTATTCCCTTGAAAAACAACAATATGCGGTAATTCACAGGTATCATATACATGTATTCATAGTGCGTTTATTTTGGATGTCAGATAAAAAAAAATATGATAACTTATCTACATTATTCCATTTATGCAGATAGAATTCCTTCTAAAGTGAGACTCGCCGATGTTCACAAAAGAAGCTAGCACACCATTGAGCAAAATTGCTGGTCATCTATCAAACTCCAAAACTGAGGATCTCAATATTACTAGACCAGTTCGATTTGACATGGCCAAACCAACCTTTGTTAACCCCATGTAGAGCAATTCACTCCCAAGATCCACCCAAGATTTAATAGACTCGACGCTCGATGCCACCTCACCTTGCTACCAAAATAACGGAAGAAAGATCCAAGGATGGAGAAGACGACCTCATGTCAGATATATACCAGAAATACACAAATTGCTCTGCTTTACATAGCGTCAAATATTGCCACCTTACCTCCTCAAAACAGATAGTTGGATGTGAAAGGAACATGGTTCACAATATCATTCGACTTCTGTTAATGATCGATCTGTATCAGTATCATCAAAGGCTTATGATTTCCAAAACTTTCCAACCTACAGTCATAAATCAATTGGAATAGGTACAACCAATGGAATTCAATCAGAGTTGGCTAATTTCGGCCAATTATCATTTGACAGCTGCAAAAAGGAATAAAAAAGGAGGTCATAAGAAAAGGAGAGGAAGGAGAAGTTCAGATGGAAAGACAAAAAGAAAACTTTATAATTATACGAGTGAAATGAAGATGTTGCTACTACTGCAAATAATAATATTTACTAAAACTATTGTATTTGTTGCATTACTCATGCATGCATATGACAGAAAAGAAAGAACATAAGTAGATGAAAAGGACAAATAGTGACCATCAATCTTGGTTCTCCACAAAAAAAGGAGAGATGTCATGACATTTAAAATCTATTTGAATCCCAGGAGCATTCTCTTCCAAATATCTTTTTTTATCTAGTTGTTTTCCCATTACCTTGTTCTCCACAAAAAAAGAAGAGAGATGTCATGACATTTAAAATCTATTTGAATCCCAGGAGCATTCTCTTCAAAATATCTTTTTTTTTCTCTAGTTGTTTTCACATTATCCGACACTTCACAGCATCACAGTTTTCAAATTATAATGTGTAATTATAATTTTGAATTTTTATTATATATTTACTACAATAATATCATAAAATTATAATGTGTAATTATTTCTATTAAATATATCATGGTTACTCCTTGATGAATTACTTTCCAATATCTTTTGTTGTTAACATTTATGATTTTTAAAATTTTTATAGTAGTTTCCTTTTTTATTGAAAAGTTAGATATCATATCAAATAATAGAATTAAAAAAATATTTTAAGTTCTCAGATCCTATTTCACCTTTGCTAATAATTTTTATTATATTTTTTAAGTTTATTCTTGGCTTGTCTTGATCTTGTAAATCTAATTTGAGCACTTCTATAAATTTGATCATACCATCACTAGTGGATCCCGATCTTGATATCAACCATACAAAATACAAAGAGAAGCCTAGTGCTTCAGTTTCATCAGCATTGTTTTAGCTTTCCTATTTTTATGGTACAATCGTGTGAGCCAGCATAACAAAGAAAGTACTTGTTCCAGTGGCTAAAAGGTGCTAAGTTCCCCAAGATATTAATCCCTTGAAGCTACAATACAATAAGAGTAACTTTTAAGCTTCTTGGTTTTAGCACCCTATCCTTTCTAGCATTTGTACTCTTCTTTGCATCATTGGTACATGGTGGCAAAACCGTTAGAAAAAAGGGAAGCAATCATTTAAATGACAATACAAAAAGTACTTCGATAGATTTTTCAGTCAGCAATATAAGTTAACTAGAACGAAAAAGGCAAATATATATGATAGTTACAAAACAGGCTATCATATTTACTCTTTTGCCATGAGAGAAAGTATAAGATTTTTCATTTTTGCTTTATTCTAACAGTAACATTGCATATAGTCTTATCCTCCATGATGATAGTTATCACATTAAACATGCACATCCTTAAAAGCAATTACCATAAAATGCTATTAGACTTGTTGCAGGGTGTTCACAACAACAAAAAAAACCATAATATCCCAATTATTTGGGGTTGGCCACAGGGAATTTTTTGCCACCATAGGACTATAAAAGGTTATATTCCTAGCTCAGTTAAAGAGTATATAAATCCTTATTTATAATTTCTACTGAAGTCTATGAGAAAAAAAAAGCTCATAATGTCAGTACGAGCTAAAGTCGTGACCTCTATGATGTTCTCTATCAGTAAAATTGCATGCCTATATTCTTTACAAACTTTCAGATGGTTCATGCCAGTAATTTAAAAAGCGCTAGGCGCTAAAAGGCGTCAAGGCCTAAAATCGCCCGAGGCGCTAAGCGTTCGCCCAGGCGCTAGCCCGAGCGAAGCGAGGCGCTAAAATATAAAAATATATAATATAATTAAAAAATATAATTATTTAAATAAAAATATATTATTAACTTAAAAAATAGTAGTATTAAAATTAAAATAATATATTATTAATTTAATAAATAAAAAATTTTGTTATTAGTATACTGTTAACAGTATATTGTTAACAGTATACTGTTAAAAGTATATTGTTAATAAAAAAATAAAAAATCAATTTTTAATAAAAAAATTATTTTTTTATTTTTTTAAGCCTCGGGCGACGTCACCGAGGTTCGGGCGACGTCGCCGAAGGCTCGGGCAACGTCCCCGAGGCTCGGGCGACGTTGCCGAAGCCTCGGGCGACATCCCCGAGGCTCATTTTTTAATAGGAATTTTTTTTTTAAAACTTTTCGAGCGACGTCGCCTCGGGAGCGACGTCACCCGTTGACATCTCGGACGCTGCGAGGGCTTACTGAGCGGCGGCTTAGCGACGAGACAAAGCGGCAGCGATGGCAAAGCGATGGAGCGGATGAGCGGCGAGCGACGGCGGCAGCAAAGAAAGCAGCGGAGCGGCAAAGAAAGCGCGAGCGTGAGTGACGGCGCAGCAAGAGTAGCGATTGAGCGGCGAGCAACGGCGCAATGGCAAGCAATGAAGCGGTAACGGAGCGGCGACCAATCGCGATGGTTCGTCGCCGGTTTAACCCGGCGCTCGCCAAGCGCCGACGCAGGCTCGGCGAAGCGCCAGCGGCGCTCAAGCGCGCCGCGAAGTGAAGCGAGGCGCTCGGGCCTCGCTCGCTCGCGAAGCGCTTAGGCGAGCGCCCGAGCACCTTTTTTAATCACTGGTTCATGCATTCATTATACCTTGATTTTGTTCTTTAAATTGTTCTTTGAAGATACTGGTGTCAAGGCCAAAGAAGATGCAGTAGTTCCTTAAGGATGACTGTTTCAGTAGTAGACATCCATGTTTAATTATTCCAGTGGTTTAAATAGGTGCCCGAGCTGTCACGCCAAGCGCCCCATAGGGGTAGGCAGGGTGAATTCTCAAGGATGTCACGGTGATCACCCCGGAGGGTGTGTCACGCCGTGCACCCCAGGAGGGGGTGTGCCCCAGAGGGGGTAGGCAGCCGTGCACCCCAAGAGGGGGTGTGCCCCAAAAGGGGGTAGGCAAGGTGCATTTAGTCCCACATTGGTAAGGAAAGGGGAAGTCTTGAGCCTTATAAGCGTTGGCGCTACACACCCGACAAGCTGGTTTGGTGGGGTGACATTAAGGCCCACCTTGAGTGAATAAGCCAAGGCGGCATTGGATGATGGTATGCCGGGTGCGGTGCCCCTGACGCCATCAGGGGGGTCCTCTCCCGCAGGCCCGAGAACCCCTCCAGGTGTGCGAGGTCCGGGCTCCTCATGTGTGTGGTTCCGCTGCGCACTCTGCTAAGCCGGTTTTGTTGTGAGAGGGTAATGGCCATATGACAGAGCGCTCACCTAGGCGCTCGAGTGAGGCGAGAAGAGGTTCACCTGGGCGCTCGCCTGAACCTAGGCGTCGGGCACCTCGAGCAAGCACCTTATTGAAGCAAAGCAACCGAACCAGATGATCAAGTCTAGTTCAGTTGAACAGTAACTTAGTTGGTTCGATTGAACCTACTGTTACTAAAGTTGCGCACACAACATCTCCCACCCCCTTGGCGTGCGTGACCCCGGCCCATAAACCCTACTTCATGCATAGCAGCTACCTCTACTACCGACAAACGAGTCCAAAGGTCTAGCTTTCGCGCACAGTTCCCTTCGTTGCCGCTACTTCCATGTGCAGCTCCTTCCACCATCGAGGGAGAGGAACATAGCTTCCTCTGCCATCGATGGATACATCTGAAGCTTCTTCCGCCCGCAACATCGTCGTCCGAAGCTTTCTCGATCGTTGCTACTACTGTCAGCAACTTCTTCCGCCATCGCTGTTGTCGTCTGAAGCTTTCTCCGTCGCTGTTGTTGCCATCTGAAGCTTCCTTCGTTGTCGCTGCCGTCAGTCGAAAGTTCTTTCATCACTGTCTATAGAAGGAGTTTGTAAAAAAAATATAATGATTCTAATATTGTTAAATAGAATGCTATCATTAATGTTATCTCTCTAATTTTTGTTTGTACTACTCTCCCAATGATAGAAGCCATGAATTTTTTTACTCTGGATGATCATGTAACAAAGTTTAACATCTACGTAGCCTTTTGCTGTCTAGAATCTATGATAGTAAAGTGAAGATAATAAACAAAAAAACGAATACAATGCATGTTTATTCTAACTAGTTTGTAAATAGCAACTAACAGATAATTAGATAGATAGTGACACGTCAAATACCTGTTATGCTTTCACATTTGTGCGCACAAAGCTCAATCGAGCCAAATAATTGCTTTCAGCAAAATTATGTAGTGTGCGATGAGCTCGTGTCCCTTCATATTCATCTTTATCAACTTCTTGCTTGAATGTTTCTCTACAAGCATTGACATCCTGAAAGGACAGATGCAGTTAGTACTTAGTAGTACATTAAACTTGCAGTTAATATAGCACTTACTAAATGTTCCAGTGCTAGAATCTTGCAGAAACAACTATAAATAAGCCCTAGGTTCAAAGGGTCCAAGAAGGATTAGCAAACAATTTCATACTTCCAAAAAAGATTTAATTATAGAAAATAAGGCAAAAATGAAAATTGCTTCCAAAACAAATGTCGATCTCAAATGATGATTAAGCATGAAAACAACAAGAATGAAACCTTGCAGGAAGTAAAGGTTCAAACCAGAGCCAAAAGGTATCACAGTAGACCATACCATATCAACCAGTACATACCAAATTAAACATGGATTGAAATGTGAACTACCCAATCTCAGGTTGTATGTAGTGAACAGATTATATCTCGCCCATTTTTTCATGATTTTAACAACCTTGCATTGGAATTGATTTACCCTATATATTTCAAGCAAAACTGGTCACAGTAGAACCCTGAGAATCACTCACATCTCCTCGAAAGTCTGATCAGTCCTCTTTTCACACCCTCTCCCCCTTTCTCATTCAAAGAAGAATAACACAACAAGAGAGATATATAATTAAAAGAGGCAAAATTAGCATTTTATCCCAATTTCATTGTGTTGCCAAATTTGAATATGGCAAAGCATCCAACTAACATATTGTCTAAAATTATTTTACTAATGAAGCCTGGAGACTGGTGGAAAGTGGAAATCATTGTTTACTTGCTTCAGTTGCTTGCACAACCACCCAAAACCTCCCATGAGTAGCCCTAGAAAGAGAATCTGAAGAAATTCCACCAAGGACTTCCAAAGAAGACATGAAACAAATTCTAGCAACAGGTTAAATGTTCATGGAAGATTAGATCAAAGAAATCTTCACATAACAGAACAAGAGAAGCAACAATTGGAGGTCTTGTTTTTGTTCAGGGAACTGATTACAGCAGCATAGATTTATTCATTAAAAATTCTCTTGTAGATCATAACTAGAGTAGCTAGAACTCTAAAAGTACTCACTAGTCAGTAGAAACTGACTATTTTTCTCTGCACCATTACAAAAATTGAGCAATAAAACAAGATAACCCACCAAGTCGACTTTCGGTGGCTGATTTGTTTTATATTTGTCAAATCACTTGTACTTCAATCCTCAAATGAAAAGTGCTTGACCTTAGAACTGAAATTTACATGGATCAGACTTTGTTGTGATAGTATGAATTAGAACGGACAATTTCCTCTAACACGTTAAAAATACTCACGAACGGATCAAACAAGCTACACTACAGGAGAGCACGCAAGGTCAGGAAATATTTACCTGTAAAAATTTCAACATTTGCTCTTCAATGGTACCATACATTGCCAGTGTTTCTACATTAATCGGACGTGTAGCACCCATGCGATGAGCACGACTAATCACTTGTTCTTCCATGCTGATTACATATAACAAATTCATAGTACAGGTTAAAATGAGATGCCTATCCATCTGCTGATAAATAAAAACAGATAAAAAACTGTAAAGAGGAAAAGCACATAACAAACAGTAAGCAATTAATGGAAGAAACAAAATTGAAGATAACTAATGCCTGATTAAGACAAGTTAATGTCCTCACTTCCTGAATAGCTACAACAGAGCATTAATTAACATAAAAAAAGGAATTTACTAATGTAAGTGGTGGTACATCTTGCAAATATGCATTTACTCACTGTATACAGGTAAAAAAGAGAATTACCTTCTATCCCAGATTGGTTCCATCAAAAAAACATGTGTAACAAAGCTCAGATCTAGGCCCAAGGCTGCACTTCCATCCATTAGCAAAACCATGCAATTTGGGTCTAGTTGGAAGCTCATCAATGATTTCATCTGAACAAGACAATTAAGTAAGATCCCTCCAGGTGGGAGGAATAATTTTATAATTGGGTAATGACTTCATACCTTGTTGCTGGAATGCATTGGACTATACATTTTAGCAAAGATGATGCCAGCAACTGTCAACTGATACAAAGAACCAATTATCGACCCATTCACTTTAGGTTACTCAGATGATGAATAAATTCTCGAAGACATGTTTAATGTTTACCTGCTGTTCAACAACATGTATATGCTCAAGAAACTGAGAAAAAACAATTACTTTCTCAGGCAGCACCTTACAAGACTCACTCTTCTGTGTGGACCAAGCTTTCCGATGCACAAGAAAACTACAGTTGGCCTTAGAAGAATAAAGAAGCTCCATGGTTTTATCTATTCCATCTACAGATTCACCAATTTTTCTGTTTGTTTCTTGTAAAACCTTCAATCGCTCTACTAAGTATGCAACTTTGCTGCTAGATGTTGACTGCCAGTCAGGATCCCAATCATCCTGTAAAAGAGCACAAGTAATTCTAGAGCAGTAGTTGAAATAGATCATTTGATGTTAGTTAAAAATAATGGCGTGCCTGTTTATATGATGGCTGTAGCTCAATAAGATCCTTGGGAACAGGCCACTTTGGATTTGGATTTTCTGGCCGAGCTATTGTTTCTGGAGATTGCATCTCATAAGGATATCCACAGCCAGGTAGAGTGCATCTTTCACTGTCCAGAGCAACACAATCAAGGCACAACATATGCCGGCATGGTGTAATAACAGGTAAACGACACCAATCTTCGCACCTAAATGTAGTAACAACAAAATGATTATTATCAGAAAATATCATCAGTTCAAATTTATATGCATCAATTACCTGAAACAGCTACAACCATTCAAAAGAGAATTCTTTATGAACCCATACTCTTCTGAAAGAGGATCAAGACCATGTTGCACCAGTATATCCATTGTTTCTTGTATATCCTGACCAGCATCTGTTACCTTGATATGTCCAGCTACACAACAAGATAGTCTGACATTCCTAATAGTGCTACTGCGGAACTTCCATTGTTTTGGGTTCAGGAGTGACTCAACATGAGAAGGATCATTCCAGTCAGCCATTAATATATTTCGTCGGACAGTAAGAACCAATTCATTGTAACTTGTTGCATGCTCTTCAGTAAAATGTAAAAAGGTTATCTTTTTTATGCAAGGAGGTATGCTTTTGAGATCTATTTTCCTTGCACTAATCATAATCCGCTTAAGTAAATGAAAAAGACGTAACCTTCCCTCCTCCATTTGTGCTTCAAAAGGTCTAAGTATACCTGCTTCCCATGATTCCTGATTTTGACCATAAGCTTCATCATGAAGAAATTTGAGCATAGGTTGAAGATGAGCTACTTGGCTATTTGGGGTATTTGGAGTTGGTGTACCAGTAAGAATCCATCGACTTGCTGCAGTCAAAGAGACAGCCATCTGTAATTTGTTTGTCAAGCTGAGACTTGAGCCAAGCGTATGTCCTTCATCTAACATTATCCTAAGCCAGTGCACTTGCATTAAGACACTCCTCTTGCGAGGGCCCCACTCTGCACTTAACTTGTTGAAGGTGGTTAAGACAATGTCATAATCCCATGCAAGATTATGAGCAGAAGGCTTTCTGTTATCGGCCCACACATAAACACGTAGGTGACCAGGACTAACATGCTTCTGAATTTGGGTTATCCAGTGGTCAATCAAATTTGCTGGGACAACAATCAGGGTGGCTGTAGACAAATACAACCTAATTGAGTCCAATGGTTTAGTCAAAGCAATCCTGAGTGCTGTGGAGTCAAATGCCAAATTATCAAGTGAAGATGGGTAATACCATTTTATTGTACCATGCTCAACCTTTCTTACAAGCCCAAATGCTTGAAATATTTTATGGTACCCCTGAGCTTCTCTTGTATATACTTCCCATTGTGCATTTAGAACTGGCCGTGTCAAACCATTTTTTTCCATCTCTTGGAACTTGCTGTGTGAAAGATTGGCCAACCAATTTAAAGCCTTATTTGTTTCATGATTGATCAGTGAGAAATTATCCTTTAATACACTTGTGAAAAATGAGATATTTTGCTCTTTCCCTTCTGCAGTTCCTTTTGTATAAAATCCAGGCAAATATGTAATTCTTGTCTTAGAGTCCCAAGACTCTTCTGGAGCACCACAGTTCTGATGTATTGGATCATTGTTCATACTGCAAAACCATGCTGCTGCAGTGTCAAGTATACTTCTCTCGGATAGCTTTCGCCATTTTCTACAAGCATCACACTGAACCCATGTCTCACTAGAATCAGAACCAACAGTCTCTTTTCTTAGCTTCTTGTAGTTGTCGCTAACAGCAGGAAACACATGTTCCTGATTCATCAAATGTTCTCCTTTTGCAGCAGTTGATATGTTTGTGCAGCCAACAACTTTTCCTGCAGTCTTTATGTTGTTATCAGAGATAATACCCTTTCCGTATTTGTTTAGAAGATTTCTCTTAACTCGACTCAAGCTTCTAGTACTTCTAACAATGCATGTTACAGGCATTGGACTTGATTTTGTGCAAGATAAAATATCCGACTTCCAACTAGAAGAATCTATCAATTCTGCTGTAAACTTAGAATCTATCGATCTGCATCTATCATGTGGGAAGGAACTTGCAATTTCAACTGAACTAGGTCTCAGTAGGCGCTGATTAAATCGGGTCTCACCCCTTCCTAAATTTTGTGCTATAGATCTTTTTCTTACTGACATAAAGTTAACTGAATTTAAATTATCGGCAACAAGTTCATAATAACCACATCTTTGGTCCATATTATGCATGCACCAGACTACATCTGCATTATGAGGAGGGTCAGCAACAGTTCCATGAGTTTTCAGGATAAGAGATAGTGCAGTTACAGTCTTCCCTAATCCTGGTTCATCACAAAACATTCCTCCGTGGAAATCACATACAGTCAGAGCCATTTCAGTAGATAGTTCACCAGAAACAGAATTCATGTAAAGTGAAAATCCATCCACTGTTGAAAAATCTATGTATAGAGGATGTGCCAGAACAGCAGTATGGTGCTCACGTTTTAGCATCCACTCAACTGCTGCTTCCTGGTGAGGAAAAAGCTTTAGCTTCATACATGGCATGATAGGCTTAGCCAAGGATCTTAGATGATGACAAGTGGCTGCAACATTTACAAGGTCCTTGGGGCCAAGTTGATTCAACACATTTGTTAAAACATCATCCGCAATATCCCAGATACCAGGACTTACAAATTCGCCATCAGGCCTTATTCTAGTAGAGTAAATCTTCTTTTCCTTCCCAATGCTAGGTAAGCTCTTGAACATTTCATGAAGATCAAATAGATTCTTATTGTCAGAACCAGATAAAGTACAGCGCATCTTGCAGCCCAAGACATGACAATCAGAACAGTTCCAAATGGATTCATCATCCAACTTGCAAAAATCCTTGGCTTTCCAATCAAAGGTGAGTAAAGAAATTCTGACTTCCCAATTACAACTGTAGACAGACATTGGTAATTACTGTTAGCAAATAGTTAATTAACCATTCGTGGTTTCGCATGGATGGACATAAATCTGATCCAAATTAATTAATTCACTAGATAAACAAACAGTAATAAGAACAATATACTGATCAGGGAACACATGGGACCTATACAAGAAAATTTGTTGCTAACATAAAATTCAGATCAAACATTTGATGATCAACAGTGTTTACTCAGTGTGGTGGAGGACAACAATCTAAGTGAGTTTTTACAATGATGCAAAGAAATATAAATGCATGTATGTATGTATATTACTTATATAAAATTATCAAAACTATATCAATCACGTGATGCAAATGATATCTTTCCCTGGAAAAAAAGCCATAAACTTTTACTAGTTATAACTGATATTAACTATGCAAACTCCAACAGGAGATAGATCTCAAAAGGCATGAGCCAAATTCTTTTAATAGCAACAGGTAAACTTCATTTTGTTGATTCTGCTAGAGCATATCCTTCTATCAAGCGAATCAAGCAAATCCTCTCAACTTTTTCATGAGGTTTCATTGAACCGACTATTTAGCTTTCCATAACAGAAACAGGTTACCGGATAAGATTGCCAATTCATCTTATTCACTAAATCATCTTTGGCAGAGTGAGAAGAGCAATTGTCCCTCTATGCTTAACTTTCCAACCGGTTACCCACATCTTGTCACACAATTAACCTCATAATGGGGAAGCTATAAACAAATAGATAAAGTACTCAACAAGGAAGAAAAAGATTAATACAAATAATATCATCATATTGATTTGTCTTTTAACTGCTAAACTGTAGCCAATCAGATGGTATCTTTTATTCAATGCCAGCATCCTGCCAAATTACTATTCAAGTTTGCTGGTGTCTTTCTCTGAACTCTATTAACCGACCAAAATAAATCTTAAATCGCTAATGTCTTCTAGCTACTGTCTCATAATTTTAAACTGTTTAAGTTTTCACTGTTTTACATATTTACTAAGCTTTGTTATGATCATTTCTTTTGCACTAAATGTTTGTTAAACCTAACCAATAACTCCTCTTTAAAAAAATAAATGATTGAATACATCTGTTGTTAATGATTTCGTTCTATATAAGAATCCTGGAGGTTACAGTAAAAGGAATAAAGCACATGATTGTGGAATCAGCAGAGCGAGACAGGCTATCCTAATGAAAGGTTTGATTCACATGTTAATTGGAAATGGGAATAAGCATAACAGAATATAATGCTTAAAGTTTTTCTCTAAGAAGTTAGAATCTGTTAAAAGGTCTACGACTATTAAATGGATCTCATGATCATATATTTATATTGACTATTAACTAGATCCTAGGGTCATAAGCACCATAATCGCATGTCCTTTCCTCAAAAGTCATCAAGATCATTGATCAGGATAGCAAAGGTGTGGCATCATTGATTTCAACCCAAACCAAACCCAGACTTGACATGGGCACCTACCTTCCAAACTGAACCCCATCCCAAACCCAATTAAAGGGGACTTGAACCCAATATTGGGTTGGCAAGACAATGGACCAAAATACCTGAACTGCCATCCTAGTTCATGCTAGGATTGCCAATGTATCCAAACCCGACTAATTACCTAGGTATCTGAACGCTAACTCATGTACCAACTTCCCTACCTGAACACATCATAAACCTAAGAAGAATCCAAGACTAATTTAAGCAGGTCAGACCTGAGTACTCAAAAAAACCCAATCCACTGCCATCCCTAATCATTGGTTAAAAAGGTCCATCCTGCATTGCTGACAAATATACATGAAATAGGGCTAATTGGAGCCTTACCATTTTGGTAGGGACCACAAAATCCTTGAAACTTGAAAGGCTAGCCAATAGCAAGGTTTTCAGTACCAGTCGGCTTAAACAGAATCCATGTAAGTATTATCTAAGATTGATCATATGTTTCAACACAATCAATCAAGTCAGTTTTTTTCTCTTTTCCCTCCTTGGTCAATCTCATCTAATTGAACCAATACTTTCAATTGGACCGATTTAACCCAACCAATATTTAAACTGATACAAAAATAAATAATGACTAACAAAATTAAATAATATTAATAAATTTATTTATACTAATAAAATAATTGGATAAAATTAACTGTTAAAATAAAAGGCAAAAAAAATGATGACAAAAAATAAAATATGGTAAAATCAAATTATTGTTTGTAAAATAAAAATATATGTTTTAGAAATACTAATTTTTAAACAAATCAATAAATATTAAATATTAATTAAACCCAATGTCATTATAGTGACACTTCAAATATTAAAATATTTTTTCATCAATATTACTTTACCTATAATAACAAAAACCTTTTTTTTGGGTCAAAATTCATTCTAGAATTTTATATAAAAGAAATTTTAAGCTTTCAATTCATGAAGTTATTCATGAAATGAGTGGCTAATTGATAAAAAAAATATATTTATCACAATTTTAACTTTTAATGGACTCAAATTAATAAAAATATCATTTTAAGCTTCAAAAAATAAATCTGTCAAATCTCATTTTACACATAATTTCCAAGATTTGTCAATTTAGATGTTTTTATCTTCAAATAATATGGTTTACAGTTATTGTAAATGAGCTCACTGACTTTTACACTTACATGTACCCCTATCAACCAGGGCGTGAACTAGATTGTTAAGATTAGGGTTCGTAGTACTAACTTGTACCGCTCGGTACAAGTGATACGTATCGATTCGACAAAGGACCAATACGTGGACCGCCCTCTACCAGGCGGTACCATAACCTAACCCCGTACCGGGCGTTGCGGGGTTTGTACTGGATAGTAACGGTCAAAATCCGACCGTTACCGACTTGAGGGTGATACCATAACCTGACCCAGTATCAAGTGATACGGGGTGTGTACCAGTCGATAACGGTCGGATTTCGACCATTACCGATCAAGGACTAAGATCACCCTATTTCAAAATAGGAAAGGGTTTTTAAACCCTTTCCTCCTCCCTTTTTCAACTCATATCACTCTCTCAATCTTTTCAACTCTCTCAAAATTATTCTCACTCACAGCTAATAATTCAAATCATTTCTTTATAGATAATTCAATATTAATGAAAGGACGATTCAGAATATACCACAAAGCTACTCCCCAAAGCCCAAAACAGATATATGTCACTATTCTTTCCTAAATTAGATCATTTTCACTAAATTTATATTTATTTCCAACTTAAAAATCCTAAACTAATTTTTTTCTATTTTTCAAGTATTTTTGGAGCTATTTTTGATTTTTTTTGGGCGTACCGTCAGTATTCCTCGATACGTATCATACCGACCATTGGTCAGTACACCGGTACGAACCAAAATTGTAAACCTTGGTTAAGATATCTTAGTTGACTAAGCTAGATCAATTAGCTTAATCAGATCAGATTAGGACTCGAATCATGGGGAAGGGTTAGGGGTGGGGTTAAGGATGTTTAGATATTTTATTTGACTGGCCCATATCTAGCTCAGTCAAATTAGAGTTGGACTTGAATCAGGAGAGCGGATGGAGTTTGTTAGTTTGGACTTGGGCCCGTTATAACTAATAGAACCAGACTCAATACATTTGGGCTGGCCCAGCGAACGCTTAGGCAAACCAATGCCCAAGATTAGGAGTTCGCATAAGCAGCACCCAAGCCTAAGTGCCTCCCTCAAATTTATTTGAGGTACTCTGGCCTCATCTCACCCAAGTGCCTAGAGAAGCATCGAAGGCCTCTTAACAACATTGGCTCAACCCCCCAAGGATGGCACACATGCAATTTTGATTTTCTTGCCTTCTTGGTCGATACAAAATTGCTATTTGTAGCTATTCATTATCATTTCTATTCTTTGATCTTATATAAAGAATCAAACTCTTTTATCACATATACTATTTGAAAAGCACATCCTAGACATGGATAATAAATACTCAGTAACCAAATCTTAACTAAACACATTACAAATAACATATACCAAAGATGGTAATATATACCTTGCCCCAAACTCAGGGAACACCAAGAGAATCGTTATTAGTAAGGATAACAATTCCTAAGGCCTTTAAAGGAGTATGTCAAAGCCCTGATTTTGTATATATTTAGTCCCGCACAACAAAATAGGGCACGCCATAATATAGGATGTACCATACCTCGCCAGTTCCAAGGCCCTCATCAAACCTTGACCCATCTCCTAGACATCCACCATTGTTACCGCTTTGTCCGTCATCAAACTTTAAGTCTCTTTCAGTTAATCAGTCAAAAGAGACAAAAATGTCATGATATTTCATGGACCATTTGCCCTAATTGAAACCAAAGATATCATAATTTAACATTAGGATCATTTGACTTGGGGAAGAAATATTCAGGCTTACTTCTGTTAATCCTTAGATTAGTGAGGACTAAAAACATATAAAGAGCTCTAACAAACATCAAGGCAAGATTTGGAATTACACCTAATTGTAATAAGAAGATCATCACCATACATAAGTAATGAGATTTTGATTCCTTTGAGATTAAAGGGAATGATTTTCTTGTGCCTAACAAAATTATTGAGAATATTGGATAAGACATGGTGAATTAGGATAAAGGGATAAGGAGAGAGGAGGTTTCCTTGCCTAATTTTCCTGTTACTCTGGAACCAATTAGAAGAATTACCATTAATGAGGCAAACAAATCTAGAGGATGAAACAAAAGTCATGGTCCACTGAACAAAACAGAAGATAAATACATTTTACTCAGGGTTTCAAAGATGTCAGACCAAGAAAATGTCAAAAAGGCTTCACCTTGATGAGAATAAAAGGAGATATTTAAAGTTGGGACTTGAATAAACAAGCTCATTGGTGACAAGGATATCATCATGAATATTCCTACAGCTATCGGGGACAAAAGCAAATTGTTCTTGGAACTAAGAGGAACAATTTTTAGCTTAATTTCATCCGCAAAGATTTTATCAAGTGATTTATGAAGGAAATTCAATAGGTCTAACATCTACAACCTTTTTTATGTTGACTTTCTTGTAATGAACACCAAGTTTTCCCCAAATAATGGGGAAAGATCCCCTTGAATGAAAATTAAAGAAAGCAAGCAGGTCATCATTCTTGAAGGTATCCAAAAGTGTTTTAAGAACTGAGCAATTAAGTCATCTCTTTGTTATGAATAAACACTTTAAAGATTTAAGTTTCTGCTCTGTGAATGTGGTTTCCTATGAGCTTACACACGGTATGATCATATTGTTGTATCGGGGCACAGCACTGGGACCTATGAACAAGTTCACTTGAGATTACGATATCTAAAATTGGACGACTTCCAAGCAATTTAGAGGAAAAGAGGTCCATACCTTGCATGCTTGAACAGAGATGCAGCCAATGCCCCGGACCTGGGGAATTGCCAACCGGACCACACCGCAATGGGCAAATACAAGTCAATCAACACCACCGCCCTCACCTCGCCGTCCCCTCGAGCAGAAATCCTCACGACTCTGGCATCAATCTTCACGCACTTGTAGGCCGTGAGCGCCTGCAACTGGTGGACTACGCTCATGCTCCCGTTGACCAGCCCGGCCACCCTCCGCCTCCTCCTCTTCGACGCCGACGAGGGCAATGTCACGGCGGCATTCCCAAATGCGGCTATGGTTCTCTCCGGAGTCGGCGTCGCGGCGGCGGCGTCCTCAGTTGCGGGCGGAGGCGCGGCGGTGCGGTCGGGCAAAGGCAGCAGGAGGACGCCTTCATCGGAGAGGAAGCCGACATTAGGTCCGTCGGAGAAAAGGGAGCAGGAGGCGCCGGGGGTTAGGGTTCGGGTGGGCGAGGGCACGGAGAGGACGACCTGGAGGAAGCCGCAAAGCTTGTGGTCGCTCTCCATAAGAGAAGCCCGAATTGGAGTCGGGGAACGAGATTAGGGTTCCGAATGCTCGTGGCGTTCGGCTTTAGAAGACATGGAAGGAGGTAGCAGGCAAAATAAAAGGAAGGATAAGTGAAAGATGGAGTACGAGAAGGATACGACGCAAACGAGAGAGGGGAAGCTTTGAAGGAGAGAGGGGATGGGTGAACAACAAACGACGACGTGACGGACTGGAATCGGATCGAGCGAAGAAGCCCGACCGAACTCGTGATCCGTTTGCGTTTTATTTTTGTTTAATTTATTAGACGAAGAAATAACCCGCTAAGGATACCTTTGTAAACGACATATTTCACCCTTTAATTATAAATATTATGTACAGAGAGAGATTATTGGCTAATTATTCGAAAAAAGTTTCATGTTTTTAAGTTTAAAATAGGTAAGGGTTTAAAATAAATAATTATGAGCTCTCTTTTTCCTCTTTATTGTCCAGAGAAAAGCTCAAGAAAAATTATTAAAAACAATTAGGGACGGAATTATTGGGCAGGCAATCCAGTTCAATCCATATTGACTTTATCAACCCATAGTCTATTTATGTTTTCTAAATCTTATATTAACCTAAACCCTAGATTATAAATATGGGTTAATTGTGGCTGTGAAAAGAGAAGAAAAAATCACAGCAAAAAAATAAAAATTTTGCAACAGTAAAGGAGATTAAAGAGAGGAGAAAATTGTAGAAAAACAAGGGAAAAAAAAAGGAAGAAGATAAGAAACACATAGAGATTGTTCTCATTCATTCAAACAGTTTTCTCATCTCAAGTTAGATTAGATCTACAGTGATTTTTTCTGTGATTGCTTAGGGAAGTTTTGGATATTGTGTACAGTGACGTGATCCTTGTAACCCTGTTATTCTCTTGTGATTGTTGCTTGGGTTTTGAGCAAGAAACTTTGAGAATTGTACATTCATTATTTCTATAGTGGATTTTTTCTGGTTTGCCCCATGGTTTTTACCCTTCACGTTGAAGGGGTTTTCCACGTAAATCTTGGTATTCTATTTGATTATGATTTCTATTTAATTCTGCTGTGTGTTACGGCCTATTAGTATTTGTTCATATACAAAATTTTTTCCTTATTTGTTGTCCCTTTTTTATCCCATCAACTGGTATCAGAGCAAGGTTTTGGTGATTTAATTTTTGTGTTTGAACATGGAGGCCAGTAGTATTTCTCGCATGATTAGCTTGAACGAAAATAATTAGATGATATCGAAAACAAGAATGGAAGATCTCTTGTATTGCAAAGATTTGTATAGACCTTTACAAGGGGATAGTGAAAAACTCATAACTATGACAGATGTTGAGTGGAAATGATTAGATCAAAAAACTATTAGGTTTATTCGATAGTGGCTCGATGATAGTATCTTTCACCATATTTTTACTGAAAGTTCTACATATTCTCTTTGAAAAAAGTTGAAAGGTCTCTATGAAAGAAAAATAGTTGGCAACAAAGCTTTTTTGATAAAAAACTTATGAACCTGAAATATAAAGAGGGTGCTTCTATTGCTGAGCATTTGAATGAAATGCAGAGTATTACTAACCAGTTATCTTCTATGAAAATATCTCTTGATGATGAGTTGCAGGCATTATTACTTTTTAGTTCATTGCTAGAAAGTTGGGAGACACTTGTAGTTTCCCTCAATAATTCTGCGCTAGATGGTATTGTCACCATGAGTCAAATAACAAGCAGTTTGTTGAATGAAGAGTTGAGAAGAAAGAACTCAGTAACATCTCAGATTGATTCATAAGCACTTATCTCAGAGAACAGAGGAAGGTCAAAATCTAAATATAGCATAGGTAGAAGTAAGTCAAGATCAAGGAAAGATATTGTTTGCTATAACTACAATGAGAAAGGACATTATAAGAATCAATGTAAGCAACCTAGGAAGAGCAAGAAAAAGAAAAAAAAAGTAGAGTCTACAGAGTCAAAAGAGAATACCACAGCTACAGTACAGGTTGGTGATTATTTGATTTTGTCCCCTTCTGATGATATTTTTTCTTGTGTGTGTCAAGATCTCGAGTAGATAATTGACACAGGAGCTTCTTATCATGCTACACCACGGAGGGAGTTCTTTGCTACTGATGTGGGTAATAAATGGGACATGACGTAAGCCCATGCCGCTTGCACTCGGATGACGTCTCCTGTCCCCCTCGTAGCCGACTGTAGCCAGTGTTGACCGACAGATGTGACGCCACCTGTTCCTCGCAGGCCGCGCGGCCGCCGAGGCACATCACCATCCCACAGGGGTCAGGACCTCGGAGCGCTGTCAGATGCAATCAGAGGCGCAGCGTCACAACTGATAGTAGATAAGATTTCCTCCAACTATATGAGGAAATCTCTCTAGTTGTTGAGGGAAATCCTCCCTAATCTCTCTAGTTGTTGAGGGAAATCCTCCCTCTTAATCTGTATAAATAGACCTCATATTGTATTGATCAAGATATACTTTTACAATTACTTTTCATCTTATCATGGTATCAGAGCACTTGCATTAAGCAAGAGTTTTTTTTTTTCTTTCCGCCGCCCAAATGCGTCGACACTCCTGGCCGCCTCCTCCTCTCGCTGCTGCGGCAGGACATCCTCTCGCTCCTCCGCCTCCTCCTCCGGTGCCTCTTGTCGATCCAGGCCTCCACCAAGTAGAGGAACGCCTTGCCCATCGTAGCAGACATGAAGATCCGCCCGCGCGTTGTGTTGAACGACCGATCTCCGTATCCAATCGTCGTCACCGACAGGTACACGACGTTCATCCAGTCAAGATTCTCTAGCAGGCGGAGCACCACCGTCCCCACCCCGATAGAGAGCAGGACGGCCCCGACCGCCAGCCCTACCTTCGTGCGGATTCACATCCGCCACATCTGTGAGATCGCCACCCGGCGACCGCGCAGACTTCGTCGGCGGATCCACATCCGCCTGATCTCGCGAGATCGCCACCCGGCCGACCGTAGCAAGCCCTCGGCGGCGTCGTCCACTATCGCTGCTAGCCCCTTTTCTCGGCAGAAGTAGAGCACTCTCTGCCTCAACAGCCATAGATAGCCTCGCCAACACCGCCCCAGCAGCTTCCACCAGCAGGTGAGGGGGCGTAAAAGGGCGGTCGTTCTAGCATCCGGAGGATCCGTGGCCTCCTTCCCCCTCTCCACCGCTGCCGCTACTAGTGACCATTGACGTTGTCGCTTCTTCAAACCGCCGCAGCGAGTGTGCGGTGTGACGTAAACAGGACAACGCCACTGATCTCCGCCTCGGCGCTCTCTTCTGACGAGAACGCTCTCTCCCACCGAACTCCACCGAACGGTGCGATCTGCACCGGTTGAGTCTTCGATGCATCGTATCATCAAATGGCTTCATCATCTACTTCAATACTCTAGTCATTGTCCCTGCAGGGAACAATAGCAGTTCTCAACCTCCAAGCCTCATCACTATCAATGCTGCGGCACTTATTCCTTTCAAGTTATCCAAAAGCGGAAATTATGCATCTTGGTGTGTCCAATTTTCTAATCTTTTATTTGGATATGACCTTATAGGTTACATCGACGGCTCTCTCCATTGTCCGCCTGCAGTGCTCAACAGCCCAGGAGGATCTAGTTCAATACCAAATCTAGCTCACAAACTGTGGTTACGTCAAGACCGTCTCATCCTCCAAGCCATTCAAGCCTCAGTCGCTGGGTCCGTCGCCCCACTAATATCTTCATGTATGGCTGCTGTAGAAGCATGGTCCAAGTTGCAAATGACATTGGCAAATCGCTCGCGTACTCGCATGTTCGGACTCTTATCCAATCTGATGAAAGTGAACCAAGAGGGAAGTACTATTGCTGATTACTTACAAAATATCAAAGTGATCATTGATGACTTAACTTTGATAGGTCATTCCCTCAGTGAAGAAGAAGTCCTCGTTCATACACTTAATGGCCTACGGGATGAATACAAAGAATTGGCAGCCGCAATTCAAGCACGTGACTCTCCAATATCATTTGAAGAACTTTATGACAAGTTGATCGACTACGAGACATATTTGAAGCGCGACGATAGGCTGCCCGGATCAACTATCACAGCTCAAGTCAGTCATAAATCCAAGAGGAAGAGCAACCAATACAATAAGCACGTCAATCAAGGTCCGACAAAGCTGCCTCCTGACCCTATGGGTTCCACACCAAACCCCTCTCATCCACATTATCAACACTTTCATCCTCATCGTCAAGGTGATATCCCCTATAATCATCAGCACTTGCGTCCTGACCTCAACGGCCATCGCCGAATCATCTGTCAGTTGTGTGATAAGATCAGACACTCCGCGAAAGTCTGTCACTCTCGACCTTGACTTCCTACTCCAACACAGTGGCCTCAAGCCAATCTCACAACTACTCCGATGACTAGTCAACCCAATTGGATTATGGACTCTGGTGCATCACATCATATCACCTCCGATCTTCAGAACTTATCTGTCCACAACAGCTATGGCGGCGATGAGGATGTCATCATCGGTGATGGTAAAGGACTCCCTATCACTCATACTGGTTCCACAATGCTTAATTCACTCACCATAACATTCACACTTGATGATGTTTTGTGTGCACCCAACATCAAAAGAAACCTTATTTCTGTCTCTCAATTCTGCAAGCAAAATAATACCTCCATTGAATTTTTTCCTGACTCCTTTCTTGTCAAGGATTTGAGCACGGGGGCATCCTTAGTCCAAGGCCAGAACAAAGACAACATTTATGAGTGGCCATCCGCTTCGCAAACAACCCACCCCACTGCTCACTCCTCGATTCTTCGCTCCAGTTGATGTGTGGCATCGACGTCTTGGTCATCCCTCATCTCTTATTCAGCAAAAGTTACTTTCCTATTATTCACTTCCTACCTCTACTAGCAACATTTTAACTTATTGTGATGTTTGTCGTAGCAATAAAAGTCATAGACTACCTTTTGACACATCTTCTATATCTTATTCTAAACCTTTTGAAATTATTTATACTGATGTTTGGGGTCCTGCCCCAACTCTTTCTTTTGATAAGTTTCATTTTTATGTTATTTTTGTTGACTATTTCACTAAGCACACATGGTTATATCCCCTCCGTCATAAATCTGAAGTTTCAACTGTCTTTACCAACTTTAAAAAGTTGGTCGAGAATTTCTTTCAATCTTCCATTAAAACAGTTTACTCGGATGGCGGAGGTGAATATCAAGCCCTCGATCTGTCTTGCACTTGTGGTATACAACACCTCAAGTCACCTCCTCATACTCCCCAATTAGTTGGTCTCACTGAGCGTAAACATCAATATATAGTTGGCGGGCTCACACTTCTACATCAGCCCGTTGCCATCACCTTTTTGGACAGCAGCCTTTCAAACCGCTGTCTATCTCATTAATCGTATGCTCACTCCAGTCTTACAATACAAGTCACCATTTGAGAAACTATTCCACAAGCCTCTAAACTTTCACAAACTCAAAGTCTTTGGTTGTCTATATTATCCGTGGCTACGTCCTTATGCCTCTCATAAACTTACACCACGATCTAAGCCCTGCGTTTTTATTGGATACTCTCTTGAATATAATGCTTTTCGATGCTACGAGCCACAAACCCAAAAAGTCTTTCTGTCACATCACGTTATTTTTGTGGAGTCTTCTTTTCCTTTTCAAAATCATGCGTACTCTACCATGCAAGCTACTCCGACAAACACACATCACTGGAGCATCTCCTCAACCCCGTCACATGAACCTCCCACAACACCATCCAATCCTAACCCTCCTGCTCAGTACACTCCTCCTATTCAACACCTCCTCCCTACCCCTCCAATCCCTTCTTCATAAGTTTCTCCTATTAATGAGACAATACCTCACTACATCATCAAAAGAGTGCTATTAAGTCCAAAGCCAGACTAGTCCACTTGATCTCGCTGACTCACCACCGACTATGCCAACAACCCAACCTACCACTTCCATAGCTCCTAGCCATCATATGATAACACGCTCCAAAAGTGGTATTGTTAAACTACGTCAAGTTCTTGATCTATATGCCATCACAAACTCTTCCCTTGAAGCTAGTGAACCCACCACAATTACTCAAGCGCAAAAATCCCCACACTGACGTAAAGCCATGTGTGAAGAATATGATACTCTTCTTCATAACTCTACATGGACCCTAGTTCCCTCTTCTCACACACAAAACATCATCGGGTGTAAATGGGTCTTTCGAATTAAGCGGAACCCAGATGGATCTACTGCTCGATATAAAGTACGTCTAATTGCCAAAGGGTTTCATCAACGACCTGGTGTTGACTTCACAGAGACATTCAGCCCAGTTGTCAAACCAACAACAATACGGCTTATCTTGAGCTTGGCTATCTCAAAAGGCTGGCATATACGATAATTGGATGTTAACAATGCCTTTTTACAGGGGACTCTAACTGAAGATGTCTTCATGCAACAACCCCTTGGCTTTGTGCATCCACAATATCCAAGACATGTCTGCAAGCTACAAAATGCTATTTATGAACTTCGTCAAGCTCCAAGAGCCTGGTATAATGAACTTGGCACATTTTTAACATCCATGAGTTTTATCAACTCCAAGTCTGATACCTCGTTATTCTTATGACAACAAAATAGGACCACAATATATCTTCTCGTATATGTGGATGATATTATTGTTACAGGCAATGATCCCTTGGAGATTCGGACATTCCTAAAGCAATTGGCTGATCGATTCTCCCTCAAAGATCTTGGCACCTTAAGTTACTTTTTGGGAGTTGAAGCAACATTTACATCTTCATGTCTCCTCCTATCACAAAGAAAGTATATTCAAGATCTATTATCCAAAACAAACATGCAGGATGCAAAGGAGGTTACAACTCCCCTCTCTACGAATGAATCACTCAAATTATGTGATGAAAACCCTGCTTCGGACGCTACTCAATACCGACAAGTACTTGGCTCCTTACAGTACTTAGCTCTCACCCATCCAGATATCTCATTTGTAGTCAATAAAATTGTCCTAGTTCATGCACCAGCCATCTACTATGCATTGGTCTGCAGTCAAACGAATTTTACGGTATCTTAAAGGGACCCTTCATCATGGCCTCTTTCTCCGTAAACATGCCTCACTTAATCTCCATGCCTTTGTTGATCTTATTTGATCAAGGCAACTTTGATGATAGAACTTCTACGTCAGGGTATATTGTCTTCCTTGGAGCTAATCCTATCGG
Organism: Musa beccarii; assembly: GCA_024322285.1. Classification (NCBI taxonomy): domain Eukaryota; kingdom Viridiplantae; phylum Streptophyta; class Magnoliopsida; order Zingiberales; family Musaceae; genus Musa; species Musa beccarii. Next base: position 20,507,845 of record CM044397.1, read on the forward strand.
TTGGAGTTCTAAGAAGCAAAACACGATCGTGACGGCCTACAATCAAGCTGAGTACCGTGCCATCGCTACTGCTACTACTGAAATCAATTGGGTCACAAATCTCCTTAAGGAACTCAACGTCAACTCTACCCTTCCTCCTACAATATATTGTGATAATATTGGACCTACCTACTTATATGCCAATCCAGTGTTCCACTCACGCATGAAACACATCGCCATTGACTTCCACTTCGTGCGAGATCAAGTTGTCAGAAATCAACTACGTGTCTCTCATGTACATACGGCTGATCAACTAGCAGATCCACTCACGAAGCCTCTTGCCCGTAAATTATTTTCATTACATCGATCCAAGATTGGCATCCTTGATAGGAGTACCATCTTACGGGGGCATGATAGTAGATAAGATTTCCTCCAACTATATGAGGAAATCTCTCTAGTTGTTGAGGGAAATCCTCCATAATCTCTCTAGTTGTTGAGGAAAATCCTCCCTCTTAATCTGTATAAATAGACCTCCTATTGTATTGATCAAGATATACTTTTACAATTACTTTTCATCTTATCAACAACTACGGCAGGAGGGAGCAGTCTGGCCCATATAAACCCAGGTAGATGAACGTAAAAAGGGGGGCTGGTGAGAGGAAAAGAAAAGATTCTCCAAAGGTAATCTGGACTAACTTGATCGTCGGAGGGGTCGGGCGGAGCACCTCCTGACCCGACCTGTTTGCAGGAACGAAGACAGGGCCCCTGGCGTCGAGCATAGCCCAGAGCCTCCTCGCCGAACAACAGACGATGCCCCTATCGCCTTGAGACCTTCCCCATCGCCCGCCCCGGTGGACATCCAGCTCGGACCGAAGGATCCCCGCTCATCCGGACCCGAACCAAGCCGCTTTGGCCCCGAGGCCACGGCGTAAGGTTGAATACACTATCAGATTGGCACTAGAAGGAGGGCCCGAATGTCAAGGGATCACCAGACCAATCAGGACGAACGCATGGACGAGGGGTTTTACCCGATGGGGGCCCCTCCTGAACGTTCCCTCCCCGGTGAACCAAGGGCGGACGACCCTGCCATAACCTCGGAGCGCTATTGGCGGTTGTTCAACGACCCGGGTCTGCTCCCGCTCGACGGTGTCCCAGTCGCCCCTCCGCCCGTGACTGCCGAAGCCTTCCAGAACCTCACCCACTAAGTCAGAGCCGTTGCGGAGATGGTACAAACCATCGTCCCGCTCCTTTCTCGACCGGCGAACCCGCCAGCGGTCCAGCTGCACCAGCAACCGGAGCCCCCCGCCCAGGCTTACATGACACCCTCGGCCTTCCCTGCCTCACCGTCGGCCCAACCGACCCCAGGCAGAGAACGAGCCGTGGGAATCCCAGACGGCCGACTCGAGCCCGAGGTGGTATCTTCGGATTTAGCTAACTCTTTCCGAGCCCAGCTTCGCTTCGTCAGTTAGCGACTTGACGAAGTACAAAGGGAGATTCGTAAGTCAAAAGAAGAGCAGAAGGAGGATACTTACCGGGGGTCCCCGTTCGTGACCAAAATACAGGAACAATCGGTGCCCCCGAACTTTCGACTCCCCACTATTGATGCATATGACGGCGCCACCGATCCCGCAGACCACGTCGCTGCCTTTCGAGCCCAGATGGCGTTGTACGGAACCGCCGATGCCCTGATGTGCCGGGTGTTCCCCACGACTTTAAGGGGACCGGCCCGCGCCTGGTATAGCACTCTGAAAAGTAGGATGATCACCTCTTTCGACCAACTGGCTAGAGAGTTTGAGCTCCACTTCCTGGCGTACACTCGGCCGAAGCCTTCTGTCGCCCTCCTCCTCGAACTAAATCAGAAGGAGGGCGAATCTCTCACCCACTTTGTGAATCATTTCACTACTGAAATCCGGGGCCTGTCGGACGCTCACCCTTCTTTGCTAATGCAGGCATTTATGGTGGGACTGCGCCCCTCTAGATTTTTCTGGTCCCTCGTGGAGCGTCCCCTAGTGCGGTGTTGGAAATGCTCCAACAGGCCAACCAGTACATCTCGGCCGAAGCCTAGATGTCTGGGAGGTAGGAGGAGCACAAGAGGGGCCGGTCGGAGCCTCCCTGAGGGCACCAACCCACACAACCGAGACGCAGGATGGACCGGCCTGACCCGCCCATCTCGATGCCTCCGCTTCCCACCTTGGGTACGTCCCGAACACAGATATTTCTCCAAATAAAGGAGAAGGGGATGCTCAGACCCCCTACCCCGATGACAAGTCCATGGCAGCTGGCAGACCAGACTTGGTACTGCCACTTCCATCATCAGCATGGGCATGATACCGAGGAATGCCGCGAGTTGAAGCGACAGATCGAGGAGCTGATTCGTAGGGGACACTTGGACCGGTATCTCCGGCAGAACGAGGAGTCTTCCCCTTCTCCAGGAGGTCCCATCGAGCGACACGTAGATGTGATCACCGGCGGCCCGGCGTCCAGAGGAAATAGCATGTCCGGACGTAAGGCGTATGCCTGCGCCGCTGCAATTGAAGAACATAGACATGCCCTCGAGCCAGAAATCACATTCCCAGCCGAGCGGCCCAAGCAACCCGAGCACGACGACGCGTTGGTGGTGTCTGCTAGGATGGCCAACGCGCAAGTAAAGAGGATTATGATCGACACGGGGAGCTCAGCCGACATACTCTATCTGGACGCCTTTCAGAAGCTCGGGTTGTCCAGGGACACCATGGAGTTGATGCACTCGGCACTCACTGGGTTTACCAGAGATTCGGTTTCACCGCTAGGGGCAGTCACTCTGCCCTTGACCCTCGAGGATGCGCCAAAGACGAAGACGATGATGGCGACCTTCCTGGTAGTCGACCTACCTACTGTATATAATGCAATTCTGGGGCGACCCACCCTCAATAAATTCAGGGCGGTCGTCTCTACTTACCACCGAACCGTGAAGTTCCCGACCCGCGCCGGGGTCGGTGAAGTCCAGGGAAGCCCCCGCGAGTCTAGACAGTGTTACCTAACGGCGGTCTCCTTGCATAAGAGAGGAAGGCCCGATCACCCGCTAGCAGATCCCCGGGAGGTAAAGAGGCCAACCCAACGCCCCGAGCCGACAAAGTCTACCATGGATGTGCCTCTGCAGGAGGGTCGTCCCGATCGGACGACTAAAGTTGGTTCGGAGCTCCCTGAGCAGGAGCGGGCTTAGCTCATCAACCTTATCCAGGAGAATGCAGATGTCTTCGCTTGATCGCCAACTGATATGCCGGGCGTCGACCCTGAGGTATCCCAACACCACTTGTGCATCTCCCCTAATGCACGTCCGGTAAAGCAGAAGCCTCGGCGACTCACTCCCGAACGGCAGCTAGCTGTCCGAGAGGAGGTGGAGCGACTTCTGGCGGCAGACTTCATCGAGGAGGTCAAATACCCACGATGGTTATCAAATGTAATCCTCGTTAAGAAATCTAATGGGAGCTGGAGGATGTGCGTTGACTATACCGATCTCAACCGTGCATGTCCAAAGGATTGCTACCCCCTTTCGAGGATCAACCAGTTGGTCGATGCAACCGCCGGACACGCTCATTTTTCGTTTATGGACGCCTTCTCCGACTACAACCAGATCAGGATGGTGCCTGAGGACCAGGAACACACGGCTTTCCTCACCAATCAATGGGTCTATTTCTACAAGGTTATGTCGTTCAGACTAAGAACGCTGGAGCCACCTATCAGAGAACCGTGAATAAGATGTTTGCCCCTCAGATAGGGAGGAACATGGAAATCTATGTCGACGATATGATCGTGAAGAGCCGCACGGGCCCGACCCACCTGACGGATCTGGCCGAGACATTTGCCACACTGAGGAAATACGGCATGCGTCTCAACCCCGCCAAATGCGCCTTTGGTGTCAACTCAGGAAAATTCCTCAGATTCATTGTGCATGAAAGGGGAATCGATGCGAACCCCGAGAAGGTCCAAGCCATCATTGACATGCAAGCACCTCGGATGGTCAAGAGCCTCTAGTGCCTTAATGGGAGGCTCGCTGCCCTGTCTCGGTTCTTGTCCTAGTTAGGCGACCGATGCCTCCCCTTCTTTTGGGCTTTGAAGAATCCGAAGGACTTTGAATGGACGGCGGAGTGCGAAGAAGCCTTCGCACGTCTGAAGTGACATTTGGCCATCCTTCCTTGCCTTACCTCGGTCTCCCCCCGAGAGAATCTTAGTATTTACCTAGCCGCTCCCAGCACGCGGTGATTTCCGTACTGATCAAGGAGGCCTCCGGAGAATAGCTGCCGGTCTATTATCTCAGTCATGTCCCGAAAGGGCCTGAGGAACGATATCTGCCCATCGAGAAGCTGGCGCTAGCACTCGTGTTGGTAGCTCGAAAGCTGCGCCCATATTTTTAGACCCACCCGATTGAGGTAATCACTGACCAACCCCTTCGACAAGTTTTATCGAAGTTTGACGTGGTAGGTCGCCTCCTCAAATGGTCGATGGAGCTGGCGGAGTTCGACTTACAGTACAAGCCGAGAACCGCCATCAAAGCACAGGCTGTGGCTGACTTCATCTCGGAGTTGACCCGCCCCGAGGACGGGGGTTCCGAACAGATCGAAGCAGAATGGGTCTTGCGAGTAGACAGGTCATCCAGCTTGACAGGCGCGGGAGCCGGACTAGTGTTGCAAGCCCCCGACGGGCGCACGTTCGAGCGCTCCCTCCGCTTCGGCTTTACGGCCTCCAACAATGAGGCGGAGTATGAAGCACTCTTGGCGGGTCTCAGATTGGCCGCCGAGATGCAGGTGGGCGCAGTACGTGTCCTCACTGACTCACAGCTCATCGCCGAGCAACTTGGTGGTGGGTACGAAGCCCGGGACCCAACCATGTCGAAATACTTGGCGGAGGTACGGGCCCTTGCCGCCAACTTTGTTCGTTTTACATTATCCAGAGTGCCTAGAAGTCAGAACGAGCGAGCGGATGCACTTGCAAGGTTGGCTTCAAGATCGACCCCCGAAGAGAAGGCGGAGGTTGAGGAACTTCCCTTCCGCGCCATCGCCACTATCGCGGTGGTCGAGCCCGGCATCCCGACGATGTGGGTTCAGGAAATGTTGCAGTATACGCGGGACGGCACGCTTCCGGCTGACGAGGTCGCAGCCCAACATCTGCGCCGTACCCAGGCCTGGTATTGCGAGATCGGCGGCCAACTATACAGGAGGTCGTTCTCGCGCCCTCTTCTACACTGATTGGACCCCGATGAGGCTAAATCAGTTCTAGCTGAGGTTCATGATGGAATTTGCGGGGAGCACATCGGCGGTCGTACCTTAGCGTTCAAGTTACTCCATCAGGGCTATTGCTGGCCCACCCTGTACCAGGACGCAAGGGCCTACGCGAGACGATGCGATGCGTGTCAGTGACACGCACGAGCCCCTCAGCGCCCGGCGGTCCCGCTCACCCCCATGGATTGCGCGTGCCCTTCGCACAATGGGGGATGGACCTCCTCGGGCCTTTTCCCCCGGCTTCGGGGTAACGGAGATACATCATTATCGGCGTCGACTACTTCACCAAGTGGGTTGAAGCTGAGCTGCTGGTGACGATCACGGAGCCCCAAGTGGAGCGATTCGTGTGGAGAAACATTGTGACCCAGTTCGGATTGCCTAGGGTCATTGTCACCGACAACGGAACTCAGTTCGCCAGCGCCCGATACAGGGAGTTATGCGCGACCCACCGAATACAACTAAGGTTCAGCTCGGTAGCCCATCCCCAAACTAACGGCCTGGCGGAGGTAACTAATCGGTCAATCTTGGATGGACTCAGGAAGAGGACCCTTGTGGCCCGATCCAACTCGGTCGACGAGCTACTGAGCATCCTATGGTCCCTACGGACAACGCCCAAAACGGTGATCGAAGAGTCTCCGTACAGTCTGTCGTTTGGCACCGAGGTGGTCCTACCAGCCGAGGTGGTCGTCCTCACTCCCCGGGTAGAAGCCTTTGAGGAAGCGACATCGGTCGACGGGCTCCGAGCCGGGTTGGACCTGCTTGAAGAGCGTAGAGCCGACGCACACTTGAAAGCCCTCTCTTATAAAAGGGCCATCGCCAGGATTTACAACAGGAAAGTGTGCCCTCAACCAATCGGATTAGGTGACTTGGTCCTGCGCAAATCCAAAGTGAGTGACCCAACCCGGGCACGAGGTAAGCTCGCTCCCCAGTGGGAAGGACTGTACTGCGTCGTCAAGGTCGTCCGAGCGGGTATGTTCCGACTCGCGATGATGTCGGGCCGCCTATTGCCAAGATCATGGAATGTTCAGAACGTTAGAAAATATTTCGTGTAAGCGTCACGGTGAAGGCAAGATAAGCAAGAATTAGGAAAAAACTTTATTTATTTCAGTAGAAATAAGATTACAGGACCCGACCGACTTACAGACTGACTGACCCCTTAGAAAGGACTACAAAAATTTACAGGACTATTTCAGGTCTTCGGGACTCCAAGCTGTCGTCGAAAGGGACCTCCTCGGGCATGTTCACCTCCAGGTCCTCGGGATAAGAGGTAAAAAGATCCTCCTCCACCTCGAGACCCGGATGGCGCGCTCGGAAATGGGCTAGGGCGATCCGGTACCTATATTCATAGGATACCTGCCCCGTCCGAGTCAGCCCGAGTTCAAACCCCTCAGACTTCTTGTAAGCCTCGAGGAGTTCCTTGTCCTTCACCGAATGCAGGTGCCTCTCCTCGGCGAGGGCCTCGCAGGCTACCTTCATCGCAGCCTCCTTTTCCTCTAGTTTCTTATTCAGGGTGGCTGCCTCCGTTTTCAACAAGCGGAGCTCGGTCCGGTCCACCTGCAGCAGCCTCTGTAGCTCTTTATTTGTCTCTCCTGTCGCCTGGAGCTCGGACATGAGGTGAGCCATTTCTATGTCCAGATTGGACGCCCGCTTTTCGATAGCCGCAACCACCTCGGGGCCTGCCCCTGCGCGGAGTTCTTCAATCTGCTGGCGCAACTCGGTGTTGTGCTCGCTCAACCCCCCGATGATCCGACTGGCATCACGCACCCAGTCCATCAGGGTTGTCGCATAGTGGAAGCCCTATAGAAGTGGGGTCAGGATCGATACTGTTTAGAAATAGTGGTAAACAAGGAGAGCAATACTTACCCACATTAGTGACTTGGCTGATCTACCAAGCAGAACCTCTGAGGGCAGGGTGTACAAATCCCGAGCCATGTCGGGATGGAGTGCACCTCAGAGGAAAGCCGTTGAGGATTCTCCTCCGGCCCACACTCTGTCCCCTTGGGACAGACCGTCCCATCGGGCGACCAGTGGCTCCCCCGCCTCCCCCGCAGGAAGCTCGCCCATTGCCCGAGCCAGGAGGGGCTCGTCCTTGCCTGGGGTAAGACGGCACAAGTCTCGCACCGCTGGAAGTCGAAGGTCCTTCCCCCTCACCTCCTGACTGGGGCCGGCCTCCTCTCGCTGCAAGCCTGTCCCCGCTCGGTCCGCCTGCTCCGCGGCCGTGCCTCTCGAACGACCCGTGGCCGTCTCGGACCCCTTGGAGGCGAGGGTCTTCACCTTCTTTCACAGACAGGCGGCTTCAACCTCTAGCAGGGTGTCCTTCGAGCCGGGCCTCAGGTCGGCCGCCGGGTGTAAGGAAGAAACCGTCGAAGACCACCCACCGTGGAGAGATTGGAGATTCACCATTTCTGCAGAAAACCAAGTGACGGTTAGTATTCGGGGCTATCCACAATACCCATAAACCAAACGCCTAGGGCATACCCTGAGCCGATGGACTGAGACCCGCCTCGACCAGCCATCGCTCGATCATATTCCGAATAGCTTGTGAGGAGGGAAGAATTCCCTTGAGCCTCCTCAAATCCTCGTACTCTTGGTTGCTAAGGTTCGGGGCAGTGTTGTCGATTGCCCTCGTGGATCATCAAACCCCGAAACCCCAATCCTTTTGGCAGGTAACAAAAAAGAACCGTCCCTTCCACCCTTTGTTGCTAGAAGGGGCCCCGCTGACCCGGAAGCCCACTCGGGCGGAAAGGAAGTAGCCCCCCGACCCTTTGGAGAGACGAAAACAAGATAAAAAAAGGTTTCGAGTCGGGGTGATGTTGGCATAATGGCATTCCCCTAGGAAAGTCACCAAGTAGCGCCAGGAGTTTGGCGCCACCTGCAACAGTGAGATTCGCCACCAGGAAATGCAAGCAATGATGATTGGGTGAAGAGGAAGACGCAGCCCCGCCTCAAGGGCATCTAGGGTCAATGCGAAACCCCTAGGAATCAGGTCATAAGCCCGTTGCCCCGGTTCAGGGGCTAGGAGGACATAATCCTCCGGGATGCTGTAGCGCTCCCGAAGGTTTCTCAGGGATGACCCACTCACAGTGGAGTCGAGGTCGTGCGGCCACATCAAGGCCTCAAGGGCCCTTGCCGCCTCCCCGTCAGAGGATTGACTGGGGGACGCCAGAAGCAGCCCCTCGTTAGCGTTACCGGAGGATGGAGAGGCAGAAGAAGAAGGAGAAGAAGAGGAGGTCATTCTCACTGACCTTGGGAAGGAATGAAGGAAGGGCCGACTCGAAGGAAGAAGAGGACGCTGGAGTTAATGAAGGCGACTGGAAAGGAGGGACGGCGAGACCCGGGACGGAAAACTCACGCAGCAAGAAATGAGAAAAAAGCCAGACACATGCTATTTAAAGAAAAAATCCCGCCAAGAGCAGCGCCCTTTCGTCTCCCGAAAGTGGGCGATAGCCCCGCTTCCGCACCTGTCCGCGAGCTATGTCACGTCAAGAAGGCCAAAGGACGTCCCTCCATAAATGAAGGCCAGACGTGGCAACTCTGGGATGGGCAAGCTGAACGGTAGAATGCAGGCACCTCGACTTCGACGTCCGAAAATAGGGCCCGATGAATCAACTCTCGAGGCCGCGCACAAGCAAGGGAGTTCTCAGTTGTTTGCACCAGGTGAGTTGGAACAAAGGGCTACCACCTCGCTAAGTAGCAGTTCGGCCATAAAGCCCGAGTACTTCTCTACGTAGCCCATTTGCCTGAGCATGTACCTCGGCCGCCGACTGCTCGAGTACTTCTTTGCGCAGCCCGCTTGCCTGAGCATGTACCTCGGCCGCCGACTGCCCGAGTACTTCTCTGCGGAGCCCGCCTGCCTGAGCATGTACCTCGTAGTCGCCGCCGACCGCCTGAGTACTTCTCTGCGTGACCCGCCTCGTACCTCGACTGACGCCGAGTACTTCTCTGCGACCCTTTGCTGGCGTGTACCTCGCCGCCGACCGCCGAGTACTTCTCTCTGTGACCACTTTGCTGAAGCGTGTACCTCGCCGCCGATCGCCCGAGTACTTCTCTGCACAGCCCACCTGCCTGAGCATGTACCTCGGCTGCCGACCACTTGAGTACTTCTTTGCACAGCCCGCCTGCCTGAGCATGTACCTCGTGACGACGCCGAGTACTTCTCTGCAGACCGCCTTTGCTGAGCATGTACCTCGGCCGCCGACCGCCCGAGTACTTCTCTACGCAGCCCGCCTACCTGAGCATGTACCTCGGTCGTCGACCACCCGAGTACTTCTCTGTGCAGCCCACCTGCTTGAGCATGTACCTCGATCGCCGACTGCCCGAGTACTTCTCTGCGCAGCCCGCCTACCTGAGCGTATACCTCGACCACAACGCCCGCTCTTCGACCTGACCGCCCGAGTCCAGCGCCCTGGGCGCGCCTCTCCCTGGATGATGAGCTGATGTAACTTTGCCGCGAGCTCCTGGAAAGCGTTCTCCACGCAAATCAGAAGTTCGCCTGGCAATCCTCGCGGCCTGAAGCCAGCCTCGAACCTCGGAACGAGCCCCAAGGCAGGGCTTCCTTCGGGGGGGAGAGTGATGTGGGTAATAAATGGGACGTGACGTAAGCTCATGCCGCTTGCACCTGGATGACGTCTCCTATCCCCCTCGCAGCCGACTGTAGCCAGTGTTGATCGACAGATGTGACACCACCTGTTCCTCGCAGGCCGCGTGGCCGCCGAGGCACATCACCAACCCACAGGGGTCAGGACCTCGGAGCGCTGTCAGATGCAATCAGAGACGCAGCGTCACAACTACGACAGGGGGGAGCAGTCTGGCCCATATATACCCAGGTAGATGAATGTAAAAAGGGGGGCTGGCGAGAGGAAAAGAAAAGATTCTCCGAAGGTAATCTGGACTAACTTGATCGTTGGAGGGGTCGGGCGGAGCTCCTCCCGACCCGACCTGTTTGCAGGAACGAAGACGGGGCGCCCGGTGTCGAGCACCGCCTAGAGCCTCCTCGCCTAACAACAGATGATGCCCTTGTCGCCTCGAGACCTTCCCCATCGCTTGCCCCGGTGGACTTCCAGCTCGGACCGAAGGATCCCCGCTCATCTGGACCCGAACCAAGTCGCTTTGGCCCCGAGGCCACGACGCAAGGTTGAATACACTATAAGCTACCTACAAGTCTGGAAATTTTGGTATTGTCAAGATGGGCAATCATGGCGCAGCAGACATCATTGGCATAGGTGACATCCACATAAAGACCAACCTTGGATGTAAGTTAGTGCTTAAGGATGTGAGGCATGTGGTTGACTTGAGGCTGAATTTAATCTCAGTTGGAAGACTAGATGATGAAGATTATGATAGCAGGTTTCACAAAGGGCAATGGAAACTTAGTAAAGGTTCTCTTGTTATAGCTAATGGAAAGAAATATCACACTTTGTACAGGTTGTAGGCCAAAGCTTGTGGTGAGCAGCTAAATGCTACAAAGAAAGACTTCAGCATAGAGTTGTGGCATAGGCGATTGGGACACATGAGCGAGAAGGGACTGCAAGCTCTTTCCAAGAGAGGTATTTTCTAACCTCAGAGGTACATGTTTGAACCCTTATATTGATTGTTTAGCTGGTAAACAACACAGTTTTATTTGCTAGTCCTGCTTTGTCTAGAAAAATACATATCTTAGACCATGTTTATACAGATGTATGTGGTCCTTTAAGAACAAAAACTCCTAATGGTCATATTAATGTTCCTGGCATCAATAGTATACTTTATTTTGTTACTTTTATAGATGATTTTTTCAGGAAAGTTTGGGTTTATGCTTTGAAGATCAAGGATCAGGTTATTGATGTCTTCAAAGAATTTTATGCTAGAGTTGAAAGGGAGACAGAAAGACAACTGAAATGCATAAGATCATATAATGGTGGTGAGTATACAGGATTGTTTAATGATTATTGCAGGTCACATGGCATTCAACATGAGATGACAGTTCCTGGTAACACCTCAGCATAATGCAATTATAGAGAGGATGAACCGCACCATCATGGAAAAGATCATATGTATGCTTTTACAAGCAAAGCCACCCAAAAAGTTTTGGGATGAGACTTTGAGGACTACAGTTGATGTGATCAACTTATCTCCCTGTACGGCCCTAGATGCTAATGTTATAGAGCATGTATAGTTAGGAAAAGATGTTTCCTATATGCATTTGAGAGTATTTAGTTGTCGTGTATTTGCACATGTTCCAGACAATAAAAGGTCCAAGCTGGATGGTAAAACAAAAAAATATATTTTTCTTGGCTACTCACATGATTAATTTGGTTACAAGCTTTGGGATCCAGAAAAGCAGAATGTGTTTAGAAACAAAGATGTGGTCTTCTTTGAGGATCAAACCCTTGAGGATTTGAAGAAAAATGCACCAGCCAAGACTTCTACAGAAGGATTAGCAGATTGTGATCCAATTATTCCTCCAGTATATCAAGGTGATGGGGGAGATGTGCAGGAAGATGGTGTAGAACCAGATGTTAATATACCTGCAGGACATGTTGAGCAAGAAGAAGTTAAGGAGCAGCTTCCCGCAAAACCTCAGTTGAGAAGATTTTTTAGATAACTTCAGCCTTCCATAAGATACTCTACATATAAGTATGTGATGATTACCGATGTAGGTGAACTAGAGAGTTACCATGAAGTAATTGAAAGTGAGCAAAAAAAAGAAGTGGCTAGTTGCTATACAGGAAGAGATAAATGCTCTACAGAAGAACCACACATATGATTTGGTGCAATTACCATAGGAAATAAAGGCCTTAAAGAACAAGTGAGTTTTTAAGTTGAAGACTCAAGAATATTGTTCTCAACCAAAGTACAAAGCCAAATTGGTTGTGAAAGACTTTGGTCAAAAGAAAGGTATTGACTTTGAAGAGCTTTTTTCTCTTGTTGTTAAAATGTCTTCTATTCGTGTTGCTCTAAGTATTGCTACTAGTCAGGACTTGGAGGTGGAGCAGTTAGATATGAAGACAGCTTTCCTTCATAGTGATTCGGATGAGAAAATTTATATGGAGCAACCAGAAGTTTTCAAAGTCAAAGGTAAAGAAAATTTTGTATGCAAGTTAAGAAAAAGTTTGTATAGATTGAAGCAAGCTCTAAGATAGTGGTACATAAAGTTTTATTTATTTATAATTAAAAATGGATATAAAAGAACGGCTTCAGATTATTGTGTGTACATCAAATAGTTTGGTGAGGATTTTATTATTCTCTTACTTTATGTTGATGATATGCTTATCCTTGGGAAAGATATATATACAATTGACAAGTTAAAGAAGGAACTGAGTGAGTCCTTTGCAATAAAGGACATGGGGCCAACAAAGCAAATACTGAGCATACAGATTTCTTGTGATAGAAAAAATAAAAAGATTTGGTTGCCACAGGAGAAGTACATCGAGAAGGTATTAGAAAGGTTTAGTATAAGCAATGCAAAGTCAGTTGGTTCTCCTCTTTCAGGTCACTTCAAGTTGTACTCAGAACAGAGTCTATCAAATGATGAGGAGAATGAGAAAATGCAAAAGGTTCCTTATGCTTCAGCAGTTAGAAGTCTAATGTATGCAATGGTATGTACGAGGCCGGACATCGCATATGCAGTGGGTGTTACTAGCAGATTTATTGCAAATTCAAGCAAAGAGCACTGGGCAACAGTGAAGTGGATCTTGAGATATCTCGGAGGAAGCTCTAAGGTTTGTTTAAGCTTTGGAGGTGAACCACTTGTGCTAATGGGTTACACAGATATAGATATGGCCAGAGATATTGATATAAGAAAATCCACATTATGTTTTATACTTACTTTTGCAGGGGGAGCTGTGTCATCACAATCTATATTGCTCTCTCTATCACATAAGCAGAATATATTGCTGCTACAGAGATTTGCAACAAAAAGTTATGAATAAAAGAATTCTTACAAGAATTGGGGTTGAAATAGAAAAACTATGCGGTGTATTGTGACAGCCAGAGTGCCATCCATTTATGTAAGAACCAACTTTTCATTCCAAGTCAAAGCATATAGATGTCAAATACTACTAGATTCGAAATGTACTTGAAGAGAAGCAGTTGCAAATTCAAAAAATTCATACAGATAATAATGGAGCAGACATGTTGACAAAGACCTTACCGAAACAGAGGCAGGAGATATGCCGACAGTTGGTTGGCATGGAGTTACACTAAGGAGTCATAGGATAGCCTCCCTTATGGGCTAAAGGGGGAGGTTGTTGGGTAGGTAACCCAATTCAGCCCATATGGGCTTTATTAGCCCATATGGGCTTTATCAACCCATAGCCCACTTGTGTTTTCTAAACCCTATCTTAACCTAAACCCTAGATTATAAATAGGGGCTAATGGTGGTTGCGAAAAAAGGAGAAAAAATCACAGCAAAAAGGCAGAAATTTTGTAACAATAAAGAGGATTCAAAGAAAGGAGAAAAGGGCAGAAAAAGGGAAAAAAAGGGAAGAAGATAAAGAACACACAAAGATTATTCTCATTCATCTAAACAGTTTTCTCATCTTAGGTTAGATCAGATCTACAGTGAATTTTTCTGTGATTACTTGGGGAGGTTTTAGATATTATGCACAGTGACATGATTCTTATATCTTAGTTATTTTCTTGTAATTGTTGCTTGAGTTTTGGGTAAGAAACTCTATGAATTGTACATTCATTATTTCTATAGTGGATTTTTTTCTGGTTTGCCCCGTGGTTTTTACCCTTCACATTGAAGGGGTTTTCCATATAAATCTTGGTGTTCTATTTAATTATGATTTCAGTTTAATTCCATTGTGTGTTACGGTCTACTAGTATTTATTCATATACAAAAGTTCTTCCTTATTTGTTGCCCCTTTTTTATCCCATCAGGGATCTCTACATAATATTTTATGAAATATTATAGTATTTTATTTCTAGATATAAAAACTAATCTCCAACATGATGATGGAGATTTATCTTTTTTTGACTGTTCACGTTTATACTCATACATCTCATATTATTAATTTATGTATTAAAAAAATCAAATAAAAAAATTACTTTTGACTTCGATGTTTTCATCTCGGATGTACTTTAAACAGTTATATATATATATATATATATATGGATCTCAATCATATCAAGCTAATCATAATGTCAATAACTTATTCCCTTATTAGCAATCGATAGTAAAATTAATAAAAATATTAAAAAATAAAATTTGGTAGTCTAGACACTTATAAATTGATTTTGGAAACTTGAAGATTTTAGGAAATGTGAATGCTACGTCCAATAATTTGTGCTGTGATTTTGTAAAGAATTTTAAATTGAATGTGCCTACAACTTATTCTTTGACGAATGATAGAAGGATTGAATTATCAATTTGCCAAATAAATTAGTTTAAGTACTAACTCTGAAATGACAGCTAAAAGTTGGAGGAGACCTACTTTTTGTTTTCTTTTAAGAACAAGAGCGAGAACATAAACGGTTATCTCACACATTTAAGACGGACCGTTATCTTCCTACTCCGAGATATCTGTTAAAACGGTTCCGTGTTCTAGGCTTGACCTTTCCCACTCCGTGATCTATCCTTCCACGCGTAGGCTCAGCTGTGTCCTTCAAATCACCAAACAGCATACCAACGTTTTCTACTGGTTGCAACCGTTGCGTTGACCCACGTGTGGACCCCACTTAGAAACCCGATTTGTTGTTGTTAGTCGTCGTGTTGACTCACTTGATACACGGAATTCGTTTGAATCGGTCTTCTTCATGTCATCATCAAGATTCACGACAAAAGCCGTCCTATCCCATTTCGTCATCACCGCGCTGCTGGGTGGCTCGGTCTCTGCCTCCCTCCACTACTTCTCCTCTTCCCTCCTCCTTTCGATCGCTGATCCTTCTACAGCAGCTGCTTTCCCTCCTCCTAGCCGATTCACCATGCAGCCCGAGGATTCTTCCCCGAGCACTGCCGAGCTCCTCTCCCGCCTCTTGGAGTCTGTCGACGAGACCGCATCCCTCGCTGGGCCTACCGACGTCGCCGAGTCCTCCCACCATCTCCCCTCCGCCCTCCCTTATTTCTCGGCCTTGGTAGGCCGCATCAACCCCATCCTCCACGTCCTGCTGCAGCAGCCGTCGGAGCTCGCCGATGCACCAACCGCAACCATCAAGAGGAGTGCTGTCGAATCCCTCGACTCCGAACTCCGCCGCTCTCGCTGCCTCGCCGAGAGATCGACTGCGTATCCCTCCGCGGTGGCCGCCCGCCTGCTCGACGGCGCCGCTCGCAACCTCGCGAGAGGAATCCGGGTCTTGGCCGGCGCGTGGGCCGATGCACCGGCGAATGTTAGGGGTGAGATGGAAGCTCTGCAGATGGAATTGATGGAAGCGCGATTCCAGGGATCGGCGAGTGACAAGGGCGGCGGCACTTACGTAGATACCGAAGACTTGGTCGTGCGGATTAAGAATGGGGACGAGGATGAACTCTGGGTAGTGATATCTGAGATTGAGGTCCTACTTGGTGAGGGATTGGTGTGGGAGGAATGCGGGAGGTTGATCTCAGCTCTTCTTAATCGATTGGCTTCCGCAAAGAGTGCGAATAGGTTGAAGATGATTCCGGTGTTGAGGAGTCTTGCATCGTACTGCACCGAGGACAAGGTAGCATTTCGAGTATACTTATGCCCTTTTCACTTCGATTTCCATATTATTCAATGTTAGAAGTTTAAGGATTAGATGTGAGCTTGTTACTTTTGTGATCTCGCTTCTTGGAGATGTTATCATTTAGATCGAGTTGTTCACAGAGTCAAGCTAACTTGATTGCTAGATTGGTCATAATTCTGTATGCTAGGATCATGAGAAAGTGCACATGAGCACACTGAATGATGCATTGGTTGCATGGTTTGCTTATGTTGTCATTTAGTTTGCAGGAGAGAATGGCAGGCATCGAAGCTCTTTCTACTATAGTGAGATCTTTGTCAAGGTATGTTGAAGAGAGTAGAGAAGCAGTAGGGCTGCTTTTGGATTTGTCAGTAGTCCCAAAAATTCGGCAGAGAATTGGTAGAATCCAAGGTTGTATGGTGATGTTGGTTACATTGCGAAATGGAGATGACCCTATTGCTTCACAAGATTCAGGGAAGTTACTGAGTGTTTTGTCAGGTAACGCTCACAATGTTCTTCTTATGGCAGAAGCTGGTTACTTCGGACCTCTGGTACACTATCTGAAGGAAGGTACTTTCAAGACAATCCTCTAATTTCAATTTTTCATGTATGATGCCAGATGTGAATTTCCATTATGTTTGATTTCTAAGCAACATCTTGTATGTGTTTTTAAAGTACTCATTTGTGTGTCCATTATTCAAGGTGTTCAGTTTAAGATGTTTCTTCTAAGATAAAAGTAATTATTTTAGTGTAATTTAATAGTAATAATAGCACTGACAATTATCCCTGAATCCTTAGCAAAGTAGCAGAAATGACTGAACAACCCCTGGAACGATGATCTAGATTTCATCTTCCTTCTGAGTCATTATGATGGATGATTAGGATTTCACTTTGCTAATCGTACTATGGTCTTCTGAGATCTCTTAGAAACTAAGTCGTTTGCTTAAAATATAAGAACTCCATCCAGCATTCTTAAATTGCAACTAGAGATTTTAAGATAATGAACTTGATTAAAAGATCCTCATCTTTTACTGTGGAAATTATATCCTGTAATTTCAGAATTCAGTTGGCCAACTTGAATGGAACTATGTTTCTTAGTGCTGCAAATCTCTAAGGGAA
Organism: Musa beccarii; assembly: GCA_024322285.1. Lineage (NCBI taxonomy): Eukaryota > Viridiplantae > Streptophyta > Magnoliopsida > Zingiberales > Musaceae > Musa > Musa beccarii. Next base: position 20,524,824 of record CM044397.1, read on the forward strand.
ATATTGCTTTTTGTTACACAAATATAGGTAACTTAAATAAATGCCAACAAAGTTCATGACATATTGTTTCCTCAAATGATACACTGTATAATGCATCAAGTGACTGAAAGTGGATTTATTTGGGTTGGACTGGAGGTGACAACTCAAATGGCCTCCATCTCAGACCATATTATCATAAATTCCTCCTTTTAATGAAGTTTCTTTTTATCTTTGATCCCAAGATCAGTAATTTGTATGTTGTAAAAGAAGAATTTATGGATTAAATTTGGATTCTTAGGCAGAGTATGCTAAAAGCAGTTTAGATGTTTGCCCATAATGTGCCTCTTACCTTATATGCAGAATCCTGTTTGTACTCGAGGAATCGCAAAGGTAGCTTTAGCATTTGTACTCATTACAAGTTGACAAAGTTTTACTTTAGTTCATATTCTAATGGGTTTTTGATGATATTCATAATCAAAGACTACTTATGTATCTCCAGTAGGTACTACTCCATACCTAGACATGAAATCTGCATTGTCTTCATCTCAATATGTGGACTACAGTTGTTGACACTTGAAATTGCTGACAATGTATCCCTTTGTTGCAATATATTTCCAATTTCTTCCTGAAATAATATAAGGATCCACTAAATCCACTTCTATCTGGTTTACGAATTAGGAAACCATCTATTTAGCTATCAAAACGTTCAGGCCCTTCTGATTATTTTGGTTTCCAAGCATGTCATATTTTTCTCACATTTGACTTTCTGTATGCACATCAGTGCACTGACTGATAGCTTTAAAGAATTTATTTCCTTCTAATATGTATGACATAGTTATTCTTGCTGATTTGTTTGAAACCTATCCTGCTAACTTGGTCCATTCAATTAATATTGCATCTGCAGGTTCTGAAATGAACAAAATTCTTATGGCAAATGCAATTTCAAGAATGAAACTTACGGACCAAATGAAATCTACCCTTGGAGAAGAGGGCTCTATAGAACCCCTTGTAAAAATGTTTACGATGGGGAAACTCGAAGCCAAGTTGTCTGCACTGGGGGCCTTACGTAACCTCTCTGGCTTGAAAGAGAACATTCACCGTTTGATCAAGTCAGGTGCTGTAGAACCATTACTTCAGCTCCTATTTTCTGTTACATCTGTGCTCGTGACTCTTCGAGAACCTGCATCAGCTATACTTGCGAGCATAGCACAATCTAATCTAATCCTAATAAAAAAAGGTGTGGCACCACAAATTCTGTCGCTTCTTAACCACTCAAGCCCTGCAATCCAGATTCATCTTTTACAGGCTCTTAATAGCATTGCAAGTCACCCTAATGCCAAAAGAATTAGAACCAAAATGAAGGAAAATGGTGCTATGCAGCTGCTTCTGCCATTCCTAACTGAGGACAATCCTGAGATTAGGATTGCAGCCTTGACCTTACTATTCCACATCTCTAAAGATTTTGATCCAGCAATAGAGTGTTTTGAGCAGCTAGGAGAGGCTCATCTCAACATCCTAGTAAATATTGTCTCAACATCAATTTCAGAGAGTGAGAAATCCACTGCTGTTGGCATTCTTAGTAATCTCCCTGTGAATGACAAAAGAGTAACAGAAATTCTAGCAAGGGAAAACTTACTCCCTGTTTTGATTTCTTTGCTTGGGGTAACCATCATAGGATCTTTAGGTCCTACAAAAATGTTGTTACTTGAGAGCATTGCAGGTGTGATGATTCGGTTCACTGTTCCTTGGGATAAGAAAATGCAGAGAATATCAGCATCACATGGTATTATTTCTTGCCTTTTGAAGTTACTTTCATGTGGCTCTGCTGTTGCCAAATCTAAAGCTGCTATTTCACTGGGTCAGCTATCACAGAATACAATTGCTTTGAGCAAGGTCAAGTCCACTAGATGGTTGTGTGTTCCTCCATCATCTGAAACATTTTGTGAGGTTCACAAGGGCACTTGCATTGTGAAAAGTACATTTTGCTTGGTTAAGTCTGGTGCTATGCCTCCTTTGGTACAAGTGTTGGAAGGCAAAGAGCGTGAAGCAGCGAAGCAGTTCTTGATGCCTTGGCAACCTTATTGCACGATGAGATCTGGGAAAGTGGAAGCAATGCTATTGAAAAGGCATCAGGAGTGCAGGCACTTGTCAGAGTTCTTGAAGTAGGTAATCTGAAGGCTCAAGAAAAAGCGATATGGATGCTGGAGAGGATTTTTAGGCTTGAAGCTCACACGGAGCAGCATGGTGAAGCTGCTCAAGTTGTGCTCATTGATCTAGCACAAAAAGGAAGTCCAACTCTGAAACCAAAAATTGCAAAGATACTAGCACACCTTCAGCTATTGCAAACACAATCAAGCTACTTCTGAGAGGCTTTAATATTTCTTTCGTATTTTGGAGAAGCTTCATAAAGCAACTCAGCAAAGTTTGTAATTGTTCAACGATAAAGGTTAGTAGCTTTGCCTTCCATGTACTTGGGAAACAAGGACTACTCGGTATATATCGATACTGTTCATCAAACGAAGGGAGAGATATACTTGTACCCTTGTTGCTGTGACTGGCCCATTATGATCTTGTTGCAACTGCAATGAGATAAAACTTTGGGATGAGAATCTACCGTGTACGAATAGGGGAAGGTACCGAATGTGAGATCTACAGTGGCTGTTTGATCTTTTATGCCAGAACAGTTGTGTACTGAAGACGGCTATAATTTCACGTTCATCGGAAGGCAGATCACAGCAGACTTTTCTATACAATTTTCGTTCATGTCTCCAGAAATAAAAAACGAATGTAGGTATTCCAATTCTTACATGTATATAATTTGCATTATAAAATTGCGTGTGCAATAATATACATTATGCTGTAACAGTTGTTGTAGAGGATGTGCACAGATTTGTTGGGTCTATGGAGCTGTACTTGAATGGTCGAACTTTGAAGTACAAAGTGTCGTTTCATTTATGAAATCATTCTTCGATGATTTAGTCCTAATGTACATCGGTCTCTGAAACTGCTTCTGGCAATGGTGTGTTTTCCTGCTGCTGTGTGATTGCTGATGTCTACCTCACTGGTAGCTTTGTTCAATGGTAGTAGATCTTCTATTGTTTCAGTGCTAGCTTTATTCTTCGGATGTCTATGTAACAACTGAGGGATGCGTACTTGGTAGGGCTGTATAAGCTCATATCAATGATCCTCGTTGAGCTCCAATTGAGCTTTGCGAGGAATTGTGGACGTCGTCATATAATTTACTGGTCATGATTATAATAATAAACTTTCTTAGCTTTTTGATAGGTAGAACATCGGAGAAGATAGAGGTCATTCTTTATAAGCAAGGGTCCAAGGTAAACGATTATGAGCTATCTTTCCTTATCGCTCACGTGCACAAGAGGTTAAAAGGAGAATGTCATCCATAAAATATTATATTCGGCCTCTATGATCAAATATAAAAGCTCATCTTTAATATAACGAAAGAAGATCATCTTTTTGATCACTGACGTTTATACTTATATATCTTAAGTTACTAACTTGGGCGTTGGAGGGATCAGATCAAAAAACTTCTCCCGATTATGATTTTCGTGAAGGTGGTACCTCGAGAGCTTGATATTTTTTTACTTCAAAGGCACATCGGACAATCTTGCACATATGAGTTTGGACCACGTCGGTATATCAATTTTTCCATGACATATAGTTTTTTAGCATAATATCCGATCTTTCTAGCATGATGTCTGAACCCTTAGCATGAAGTTTGATTTTGGCAGGTTGACCAATTCTTCGACTCTATGTTTAATTTTTGACATGATAATTTTTTTAGTACAACTTCGACTCTCATACTCAACAGTTGGCCTTTCGATGGTTTGAGTTCGTGATCAAAGTATTTCATATATCACTTATCTCAAAAGCATATTAGTCTAATAAACTTATCGATTAGTTTTATTATCAAAATTTAATATTCAATAGAATATTTCATAAAATATTCTACATATTTACGATAAGGCTTAAAAGCTCATCACTCAACGTAATGACATAATGAAAGGGGATCACCTTTTTGACCACTCACGTCTACACCCATATATCTTGGGTTACTAACTTAAGTGTCAAAGGGATCGGATCAAAAAACCTCTTCCGATCACGATCTTTTATGTATGTGACCTATCGGGAGCTCAATAATTTTCCTTTGAAAACATGTTGGATAATCCTTTGTATGTAGGTTCGGGCTACCAGATTGACTGGAACGTCAATATTTTTTTTCTCGACACTTATTTCTATTCATTCATTTCCCTTTAAAGAGTAGTTGTTAAATTGTTTATATATGTGCAGAACTGACGCCTTTATTATTATAAATAATGGCTTAATCAGCCTTAAAATTTTTGGCTAATATTTTATAGGATACGTAAATCACTCAATGGTTAGTCATTGACTTCCTTTCGTGCCCTGACATTCCCCTTCACCAATACGCCTTTCATGTTTAGATCAGGTTCCTTTCTCTCTTAAAAACTGGAATTATTTAAAATTCTGCAATAGGATGTGACTTTCTTTAAAAAAAAAAAGGCAATTTCTTCACTATCATGTTTTAGATTGCTTTTGCTTCAAATTACTCCAGGTTCTGTGATAGGAAAACACTTCTATGATATAAAATAATATATATGATAATTAATAAATTTATTATTGATAATATGATCATTAGTACTAGCAACACCATCTCCCTAGTGAAGTTATTAGTTAAGGTCCAAGATGAAAAAGTAATTTTTTGACATGAGAAGGTAATCAATTGACAAGGTCGATAGTTGCTCGACTTACTCTACTTGGCAACTAGACCTAGGTAATTATGTCACATCGAATCTTCTTTCGCTAATTCAAATACCGAAGTTTCCTCTTTTGTTTCACCGGGTCTCTAAAATACCCTCTCATTTAAAGCACCGATGATATTATAACCTGATTTGAACAAGTCGACCCATGCTCGTCTTAGGTAGGCTAGCCTTTGCTTGACTTGGGAAGGTTGGTCTTTGCTCAAGCTTATGAGTTTGGGCTCAAAGCATTGTCTCATTCTGTGTAATACATTTGTTCAAGAAAAAAACATATTTGAATCACTCGATACAACCTAAAGCGTCGTGCCTTGCTCGTGATACATCAACGTGACATAACCAAAGTATCTCCTTAGTTACGATATGTTTATATGAGATAAAAGAACATTTAAAGTATCTAATATATCTAAAGTATTCCTTTAAACATGGTGCATTTGTCAAAGCAAAGACAAATATATGAAGCATCGAATGAAAGCTATTTATCTTATGCATGATGCATTCATCTATTATAAAAAAAATCCAAAGCATGCAATACAATTGATGCAAAGAAAACATTCTCCCTTGCACATAAAGTATTTGTCAGGATAGTAAAACATTTGATGTGCCTTATGCAACCAAAGCGTCCCCTTGCACGTGCTATATTCGTTGAGGATAAAAAAACATTTGGAGCATCCACAATCAAAGTATTCTGAAAACGAACGTATGACATAAATTTTGGAGTGTAATAATGTAAATGTTGTCTGTTTTCCCATGAAAATAACATCAAAATAGTCTTTCTATAATATTTTTATTTTTTTAATATAAAAATATTTATATTCAAATTTGATACATTTTTAGCAAGGTTGTAGAAATGAGTGTAATATATTCACTTATAAGTATAACGATACAAATATTGCTTATTTTGTCTTAAAATTTCACAATGGAGAGGCAAGACATTATGATAATGAATATATATATTTTTATATTTTATCTGAATTTATGGATGTTTGTATTCATATTTGGCATATTTTTACAATAATTCTGAAAACAAGAATAATGACTTTGATATATGGGTGCATATGACATAAATATTATTCATTTTATATTTGACTTTCACAATAGAGGAAAAATAACACAAGAATAATGAATGTATAGTTTTTCTAGTTTGTATGGATTTAGGAATATCTATATTAACATTTTCAATGTGACTCTATAATTGAGAATTACAACATAAGCGATGATACGAAGTCAAAATAGTATTAGACGAGTGTAACAAAAAGAAAGGGGACAATGACGATAGAGGAGAAAAAAGACAAGTGTGACGAAAGAAGAGAGAGGCAATGAAGGAGATAAAATAGAGGTGAACATAATAGAAGATAGAGAGGACAAAAAGGTGCAAGAGAGGAAGAAAAGAGAAATCACAAATGAGACCAATAGACAAAAATAATGACAAATGAAAGGGAGAGATGAGCATGATAGAAAACTGAGAATATAGCGACAATAGATGACATGGAGAAGTGAGAATGATAAAAATACAGAATAAACGATATGAAAGAGTAAAGGAGGAAAGGGGAACCCGCAAGTGATATCAATGTAATTGAAAAATGAGAGGAAGAGGCAAATATGAAAAACAATTCATAATGAATCAAGCAGTTCCAGCGGTTGATGAAAAACGACAATATCAATAAACCCTTTCAATGGTTTTCTAGAAATTTATCGGTCTTTGGTGATTTCTAAGAAATAAAGGTGCAGCGAGATAAAATCTCATAAAGTGGTTATTTTAGTAAATTGGCATGAAAATGAGCCAATCAATGATAATCACTCAATTGCTTTTTAATCCCCAAAATCAAGAATTTAACATTTTCTCCGACTGAAATTTTTGATCTGACCCTTCTAAAGCTTAAATTAGCTATGATGAATTGTATTTATATCAGGTGAGATTTTTTTAGAGATCGATCCTCTCTTCAGGTATCGAGGATCGATTTTTATACTTGTGAAACTAACGGGAGGAAACTGTGACTATAGGGGTTGCCCGTATCTCCTACGGCGTATTTATGTAAGCGATCGACTTGTACAACTCCTAGTGGCACGGGGGAATGACTGAGGGGGTGTCGACCGCGAGTTCAATCCTGTTCTATGTTAGACAAATGCTGCATTGTCCTCCACATTAGCTGTCTGATGCCAAAATATTTCGTATTAATTTTGATGCCATAAATCTACAGTCCTCTTTCATTTGATGATTCTGATATCACATACACCATCTCGGCTGGCAAGCTCGTGTGCCTCAACACTAGTGTTTCTGCTGATGTGTTGAGGGTCAAATGTAAAATAGCATCAAAGATAAATTTTACGTACCAAAGGCATCCTCTCAAACTTGTTAGCAAAATTGATACACTCAAGGAACATAGCAACATTTTCCTAGAATGACCACTGTGCCTTCCATCTTGCATTCCTATGATAGAGCATGCCATCATAGGTAAACATGAAAGCGTGTGGATTATAAATGAACTATATTCTGATTCCTTGCTGCTAAACTTTCTATTCTTTATTTTTTTTTTTGCAATATTTAGAGAGTCTCTCCCAAATTTGATAATGAAAGTGACATTTGGTAAGAAACACTTTGTAAAATCATGAGGTTAAATCACTCCATTCAGTAATATGTTACATATATAATTCTATAAAATGTAAATTTCAGAGTAGATATACTAAATTATATATTAAATGTGTTGATTAATTAGAAAATTTAAAATTGCAGTTTCTGAAGATTGGAAAGCAATCAATTGATATTGATTTGACTGCCTAATCTAACATCTGACATTTTTGGATTTTATAATGAATTCTTTGCATTTCTAATATCCACGAGAAGTGGTTCAGCCTATTTTTCTAAATAAAAAATGGAATTTCTGTTGTATCAGAGACGAGGAGAATGTATCACTGCAACTGCTAAAGCTATATTAATCTTTTCAAATGTGGTTAAAGATTATTAAATGCAGATTGATCCCCCACCATCTTTTCAAATATCGCATATACATCCTTCAAAGTGATTTTATTTATTTATAATATCATTATAATTAATTTCTTGATTGTTAGCTTAATGTCATTAAATATCCAAAAATGTTATTACTAATACCCTTCACATATATTATGTATGTTTCTATAAATTAGTAAATTCTATATTTATTTTTTTGATGAAAGTATTAACATATATTTCTTATTTTAATTTTAAAATTTTTAAAAGCCATTACTAATTATGGTGAATTTGACGTATATATATATATATAATATTGGGAAGGAGATTAACGTAAAATAAGATTTGGAAAGGATAGACATGTAAAAGCACCAATTCCGAGTGTACATCATACGAGAGCGGCATTTTTACTCCGCGGCGGTTGGCGCGCCTGCAAGTAGACAAAAAGGAAACATGGCGACGCCGCGAAGGGGCCATGAGCAAACACCTTCTGTGCGCGTCCATAAGAGTTCGGTTTTCCTTGGCAATGGTCGGGTACTGGTAGAAGAGCGTCGTTCCCTTCTCGGCTGCCGTGACAAGTGTCTTCGAAGAGGAGGGATCTCCACCATCCTCTCTGTCTCTCTCTTCGTCTCTTCCTCGACTTATCTCCTTGGCCTTTGTCGGCACTGATATCTTATTCTGGGGTGTTGCGTGCTCTTGGACCTGTTAGTGTAAACCAGAGAGGGGGAGTTTCTTTGGTTTGATCGGTGGAATGGAGGCGAACCGCTGGAGGCCTGTCCGGGAGGAGGCCTCCGCGGCCACCTCGGATGGGAACTCTGCCGACTGGAGGGCCCAACTCGATCCCGAGGCGCGTCAGAGGGTTGTAGGACAGATGTAAGTAAGAGAACCATCTTTTCATCCCCTAAAATATCATTCCCTTCTATTTGTTTTTAGGTTATCTAATGATGTGATGGAATGGATTATCTCTTGATTTTGATCCATAAGTTGTGGAATCTTTGACATGATGACAGTGTTTTGGATGCGACTAGGGTGCCTCTGTTGGTTGGATGTGAAAATTTGAAGTTATCGCGAAAACAAGCATTTTTTTTGCTTCGATTTCGTATGCGTTTTTATTATGATCTTCTGCTTTTAAGAATGAAGTTGTTATATTCAAAAAATTTATAATATTTTCATGTAAATGTTAAATTCCCAATCTTTATCCACTTCAGCTTCTCGTTCCAGATTTTAATGTTCTTTAATTGATTGCTTCACGCCCCTAGTCAGACATGTGCACACGTATGCTTATGACATATTTTAGAAGGTTGCTCTTGAAGGGTGCTTAACAAGGTTCCCTGATTTCAATTGTTGGGCGTGACTTATGAAGGGTTGCGATGTTGCTTCAGTATCTGACCAGGAAATTTAATTTGTTTTAACTATCTGTGAATTTTATGCCTGGAACTAGGAGGAAACTGTGGAATAATTTAAATAGAACTGATTCTTTCTTTGTGTAGTTATAGATCTTGTCAAGTTGCTGAGGTGGAAGAGAGTTTGATTTTTTGGTATTTGGATGTTTAAATGGGATCCCTATAAGAATATGCTTGGGAAGTTCAGATATAGACCAAGTCTATCATGATAAAAGGAGTTCAATTTTCCACTCTGCCTTGGATTTAGAAAGTGATCCATATGCGTTTTATGGGTGGGATATAGATGTAAAACACTCAACTTAACTTAACCACCACATTAGTTAAGTTGGGACCTACATTATACTTTTTCTTGCTTGATAAAAAAACAATATGCAATTTTTTCCTCTCGCGATTTACCATCATGTCTTTACTAAATAGATATTATTGGCATTGATCTTTGACAATTTAGTCTTTAGAAATTTTTTTAAATATTTTTATTCTTTGTTCAATATTTTTATTTCAGAGTTTCATACTATGATTTGTTCAAACTATAATCTGTCTAATTCTGGACAAATTCCTTGTTCTTATATATGGAAGACAGTGCATGTCCTTCATTTGTCTCTCTTGGTTCTCAAAATGTCTTCTGTTCATAATGTAGCTGTATAAAAGAATGTGTGCTATTTGTAGAATGGAGGCTTTGGAGATGCGAATGCTAGTCTCTATGCCCGAGGATTTATATGGACTTCAGAAAATTGCTATTGAGTTTGAGGAGAAGATATATACTTCAGCTGCTAACCAGGTAATTTAGTTAGCCTGTCTATAATCTTGGCCATTCTGTATGATTACTCTATGCCTGATTGTACTAGATGACTTTACCCTCCTTAGGTGCATGCTTAATTGTTGGATCTTGTTGTACTTGGTATTTAATTTTTGGTTCAATGTTAATCAATACTTTCATGAATTTTTCTTCTTCCAGGCAATGTGAAAAAGAAAAAAAAATATAGCTTTTGTCTGCTCTCTTTCTGCAACACATTATCATTTTTTTTCAAGTGGCAAAATCTTCTGTTTGTTTGATTTTATCCTTGAAGAAATATGTGTTGCTTACTGGCTATTTGCTTGATAATCAAATTTCACTGGTGCTGGCAGATGGTAGATGCATTATTTTAGAATTTAGACCATTTTTAATGTCAAATTTGGACCTCTAGTTTGGTTTATTTATCCACATATATGGTTTTAGAGTTAAAAGGTGAAAAAAAAATCTATTTGATTAATTTTTCTTGCCTATTGTTGTTAACTGTAAGCTTTCGGTGAAGCGTTCTTTTAATCATCTAATCTTTCAGGATGATTATGTGAGGAAAATTTCTCTGAAGTTGGTCTCAATTAAGAATAAGCCTCAGCATTCTACATCAATCAACCCTTCAATGTCCAACAGGGCAGTTATCAACCAAAATTCTGCAGACCCAGGTATTTAAATTAAAAAATTGCATTCCCTTTTATCACAAATTAGGCATTCGGATTAATTGTTCAGATATATTCTAGTCAGAATATTGCAGTCATACTTTCTTTTAATTTTTTTCTCTCTTTGTGCATATCTATGTAATATTAATTCTCGTCTTGATTCTATTTCCTATCAAGCTGAATCAATATGCTGTCAGATAAACTGGCACAGATATTTTGTCTTCCTGCTGTTGTTTCAGGATTTCTTCCTGCATATGTTACCATGGTTATCTAATGTTTCATTGGTACATGCTAGTGTTTGAAATTTTTTTAAGTTTGAGTTAATTCTATTCCATGCTTTGTGCCAATCTTTTGTATTCCTATTGTCTAGTTGTTTTCCTTTAATATATCATGCTTACATGTTTTTGTAAATTCTTTAACATTCATACCTAACAAGAACTTTGTGTTATTTAATTTCTGTCATGGATAAGACTGGATTTAATTTTTCTAATGCCATGAAGTTGAGTCGAATGTTTTGATTACTTTTTAAAGCTCTTTCTAGATTGTTGTCTGAGGCTCTGGCCTCTGAGCATGTGTTTCTTGTTCCTGCCTAAAGATTAACATAACTTGGGAGTTCCGTAACTGTCTGAAGCTCTAGCTGGTCAAACCAGATTTATTTTTCTAAATTAATTTGAAATTTTATTTCTTAGCAATAAATCTAATCAAAAGTGAGATTCAGGGCTAGTTCACTTAGGTATAATTGACTAGATACCATATTCTTTGACACAAGCAATGTATATCGATACCACAGTAAATCATGGTTCTGTCCAGTCTGGGTACATTGGCCAGCTTAAATCGGGCGATATAACCTGGTTTAAGGCTTACCGGTGAGCCTCTTTTGGTTGCCTTTCGACAGCCACCCATTGCTCCTCTTTTCCTTCCTGGACTCTCTCTCTCTCTCTCTTTCATTCTTTTCTAAATTTCTCCCAAAACTCACTTAATCTCTCTCAACTTCCTTACAATTCATTGAAGACAAATTAAGGGAGGTTATTTGCACTAGAAAAAGTTTCAAATCTCAAGATCTGGTTATAATTTCTTCAAATAAATCTAAATCCAAATCTTATCTCTAGGTTAATTTCATGAAATTAGATTACAGTTTATGTTTAATCTTCCATCCTTAGCCTAGATTTCTTTCATTTATTCTTAATTTAGGCTTCTTGTACAAATATGCAGCTTATATTTTTCTAGATCCAAGCTAGATCAAGGAGGATCTAGGCTTGATTCATGAGGATTAAGGGTTGATCCATTTGGAACTGGCCTCGGTTCCCCTAGATCTATACTAGATTTTTGCAGATCGAGCATAGATCCATGTGGATGTATGCTAGATCTTTGTGGATCTAGCATTGATCTGCGTAGATCTACAGTAGATATTCACAGATATAGCCTAGATTTGCCACAGATATAGGTTAGATAATCTAGCCTAGATTCTTCTGGATCCCGTGTTAATTTTGGTTCGATTATGGATTTGTGGATTTGATCATCTGTTGACAACTATTTTTATCGGAAAATAGCCCTAAAGCGGCAAAGTTTCAATCCGACATGTCATCATGCCCGTTGCTTGAAGTAGTGCCATCATTGGTGGTACATCCATAATCCATTGCGATATAGTACATGGAATGGATACTAGATCCTTGCTGGATCAAATACTAATTACTCACTTAAATATGGTTGATTGCTTTGGTGATAAACAATAAAATTAAGAATGGTACAATGTCAAGGAGATATTTGATTAGGAGGCATATCTTGTTAGGCAAGATTGGAAAAGCTAGGCTAGTCAGCTAAAACATAATCATGTTTGTCCAAGTCTCTTTTCCATTCTTTAATAAACAAGTTTTTATTTGAATGCTTATAATTATCTGAAAATGGATGTGGTTGACTTGCATCTTGCACGTCAGATTTACAGGCCCTGCCTTGAATTATAATCATTTAAATGTAAGCTTGCTGAAAAAGTGTGGGAGCAAGTTTGGGATGTGCATTTGGATTGCTAATTATTGCCAGGTTGATCATTATAACTAGTCAACACAGGCTTTGGTAACTATGCTTCCTCACTTGAAAATTTAAAAATTTAATTCTTATAGATTAAATTTTGTATTTATGGCTCTACAGAAAATCAATGGATTTCCATTGGTGCAAATAGTCTCATGTCTATAAAAAATTGCAACCATGTAGAAAGTATGTTTACTCATTCTTTCATTTACAACAATAATATGATTCAAGGATATTTTAAGCTTTAAATGTAAGATCCAAATAGGATCATTGCCCTTGTAAATTTCGATTAGTTTGAACTTCGGATAACTTTTCCCTCAAAGAGCCCTTCTAAAAATATTTCCCAAAGGATCCTCCTCAAAATATTTCAGAAAGTTGACTTGCATGTGAGAAAGCACTAATTATGTTGTTGTTTTCTCTGCAGAAAAAAAAAACTATCTTTGATAATGGTTTTATATGTGAAATTAATTGCAAACTTGAAACTGCTATCATGAAGTGATTTAGTAAATTAGCTGATTGCAATACTATATTTACAAAGCTATACATGCTTTTTACAGCAGTAGTTTTAAGTTTTAAGCTTCTCTGTCGTCAGGAGCAATGCTACTTGGAGAAATACTTTGAAAGAATTATTTTCAAAAGAAATTAAAAGGTAATTTAGAGGAAATATTCCATTTTGGATGAGAGTATAAAATTGGGAAAGAGTAAGATACTGGATGGTTTGTTGCAACACCAGGAATGTGAGGTTGTGCCATACCCTGGTATGATATATGTTGATGGACTATAATGCCATGTTGGCATACCAGTTCTGTGTGAGTACACCGGACTGTCATGTTATTTGCCTAGTTCTGATGCTCCATTAGCATGGTATTTAGTGGCTTGATATGTGATATTGATCAAATGACTGTTTTTTATTACTGATACATGCGTATAGTCCAGTATTGACACCCATGACAATTCTTAAGAAACTGGTTTTGATTATTTTTCAGATTAGATAACAGAATGACCTTTACATCTCTTCTTATGACAAAGATTGCCATGCTTTAAAATGTACCACGCCAGAAAAGTGCAGGCATGCACCATGCTAAATTGGTGCTGAAGGTGCTGAATATGGTTGCACCAATTTTTGGCCTATGCCAAAGAATGGGCATGATCCCATGCCACGAACTGGAAATCCTTGCCTCAAGGTATTCAATAAGGACTTATAACCTGGTTGAAATGCATAGTCTGTAAAAATATTATTGATGATAACAAATAAAAATCACAAACCTTGTAGCCCGGCTAGCACATGTTATTTTGTATAATAGGCACTAGACATGGCATGTGCCAAGTGTCATGGCCCACATGGGCACTTTACCTACAAATGATTGGCATGAGGACATCATGGTTTCATGTTGTTGGTCATCTACTGGCAGTGCCTTGTCTTATGACAACTTGATTCAAAGAGCTATCACTATAAAAATGCAGAAAACTTGGTAATTTAGACTTTTAGAGTTGTTCAAAGTTAAGCAAAAGTTGTGATTGTAGCCTTGGAGACATGGACTTTTTTTTTTTGCTTCTTTGTCGGCATCACTTAGTATATAATTACAAGTCAATTATCACAATTTGACTTGATGGGATAATTGATCTGATAACTTCGTTGAGCTTGAATTACTGACTCAAAATGTTTAAGTTAAAATTAACAGTAGTACATCCACACCCAACAGACCCTTATAAACCCTTATAAGTTAATCTTAATTTTAGCTCACTTCCAATGTAGGACTAATCAGCGTGTTACATCAGTAACCAAGGGCAATCCTTAATCTCTTGCTTGGTAAATCAACCTTTAACATGACGACAACTTTTGCCTGAGAATATTCAAAACAACACTTTGGTTACAGCGCAAAGTCCTGCCAATTTTACCTCTGTATTTTCATCCATCACAGGTCTCAGTCAGCCCAATGTATCCGGTGTTAGCCAGACATCCAACCTACAAAACATGGCTCTCATATCACAAAACTCTGCCAACAGCTCTTTGGGGCAAGCTGCAGTGCCAGATATTCTTACAAACACAGAAGGGCAAATGCAGGGATGGCGACAGCAGCAACATCTATCACAAAATCGATATCTATACCAGCATCAGGTCGAGAAACAATTATTGAAACAAAGATTTCGTTATTCTTCACTCTTGCAATGACATATTCAACTGCACCAGTATTCTCTTTTGCAGACAACCCAACTGCAATCTTCTCAACAGCCTTCAATGCAAATGGCATCCTGTTTCCAGTCAGGCCAGTCGACCATTCAACTGACACAGCCTGGAGCAATCCAGTCAGCTGTGCAACCTGGACTTCAACAAAATCAGCACAATTCAGTTCAGCAATCTGTGTTGCCCTTGCTTCAGCAATATCGACAATCAGATGCCAGACAGCAACAGCAGCCACAACGTACCATGCAGCAGCGGCAACATCCTACTTCAGCTCCTCAGCAATCTAATCTGGCCATGCATCAGCATCAGCATCAGCATCAGCATTCAATTGTCCAACAGACCCACCTGCTTGGGCAACAAGCAAGTGTCACAGAGAATCAACAACAACCACAAAGAATGGCAGTTCCACAGAATTATCATTTTAGCATACAATGGGTCCAGCATTTGTTGAATCAACAGAATTTTCTCTTGCATCAGCAACAGCAGTTAGGCACCCAAAGTAACTATAACTATTCAGGGCTTCAGCAACAGCAGCAAATACATGGATTAGTATATAATGTCTCAAATGTGCAGCCACAACAGTGCCCTATGCATATGCCTTGGCCACCAAAGACAGCACTACCACAGCAGCAGCAAAACCAGCAGCCACCATCTGCAATGCTGCAAATGCAAGGTCAGCTGCACGAACATCAATCACCACAGCAGCAACTGCTTTCTCAGTTCAAATATCAGCCTGTGCCATTGCAGCAGCCATTGGTAAAACAACATTCAAGTTCTTTACAACCAGCCACACAACAAAGAGTTCAAGTTTCAGGTACCTTGCTTTCACAGAATGCGATTGAGAAGAAGTAATTTGTTCAATCACAAATAGGGCTTCAGTTGGTCTTCATGCCAGTAATGACTCATCATAGATTGCAAAACCGACTGGTTTTTACCAGTCCAACTAGCCCAAACTGGATGGTCTGGTCCGGTTCAGTATAATTATATATAATATATTATTTTTTCTGTTAACTTTTAAAAACATGCTAGTGCTTGGCTCATGCGACATGACTCTTGCACCTTCACTCGTTGTCATTCCCACACCTACCGCTCGCTGCCCACAGCTCGCCCCTCACAGTGCGCCGCTTGCTGCTTGCTGCCTGCCATCCACTGCTGCCCATGCGCCCACCGTTCACTCCGGTATGCCTCCTCCTACTCCTCCACAATCTCCTCTCCTCCTTGACCTTCTCTTTGTCCTGCCCTTTTTTTCTTTTTCTTCTTCTTTCTTTTTCCTTCTGGTCTCTCCCTTCCCCAATAGTACCGTGGTATGTTTTGGGGTATCATGTGTCGATCCGTTAGAACAGACCAAAGCTATAACAATCCAGCTGGCCATGGACCACATAGGTCAGATAACTGAAATCACAATAGCATTTAATTTTGTTCTCCCTTAACTGGTGGATATCTTATTATGACATTTCCCTTTTTTATTGCATATAGAGAGTCTTTTTTTCTTCTTTTTTTTGTGGAAATGGCATTTCTGGGTCTCTATTATCTTACCATGAATTTGGTTGTTTATGGTTTGTGTCACTGGTATATTCCAGTAGATGATTATTGCCCATTGGCCAATGCCTGTATTATTGTTGGAGGTTAGTTGCTTAAAGAATATGAATATAATATAACAACAATGAGGATCTAGGTAGTTGTAGTTCCCAGAGAATATTTGTGTAAATGTTCAGATAAAAGTAGATGATATAGTTTACTGTTTGGTGGTATAATTCTATGCATTGTAAGAAACATCACAAGTAACAAAAGACTAAATACATCTATTATGATTTAGATGGTACAGAAGTATATGCTTAGTTATAAGATTCGTGGAACCATTGAGAAATATAATATAACAACAATGAGGATCTAGGTAGTTGTAGTTCCCAGAGAATATTTGTGTAAATGTTCAGATAAAAGTAGATGATATAGTTTACTGTTTGGTGGTATAATTCTATGCATTGTAAGAAACATCACAAGTAACAAAAGACTAAACACATCTATTATGATTTAGATGGTACAGAAGTATATGCTTAGTTATAAGATTCGTGGAACCATTGAGAAATTTAAGCTGGTGATTGTTCAAAATCTTAGAGGATGGATCCTTTCTAGTAGGTTTTACTTGAGAGATGGATTATATATCAAATATAGTAGAAGGTGGTGTGGCTCATCATGAGGTTTTGTTATGGGTCATAAGTTTCCGTCAACCATATAATGTGGTCCCATCATGCTATTGTTGGGCCAACCATGTAATATTGGTGAGTAGTCCTGATTACATACTAGTTAGTGCCATGATATGATATATTTAGTCCACTAAACCCCGGTTTCCAAGGATGTAAATCATGAAAACAAGCTCTAGCTGCTGGGATCATGGCTGAATGCATTAAATTATCTCCAATCATTATATTGGTGATACCTTGTTCACTAGGATAACCTATAATATTTTATTGAGCTGATCAGGGTATAAAATATTATCTTCTGTTCTCATTGTTAAACAAGTCCTATGAAATACCACATACTTTTAGAAACACCATTTGGACTGTTGTGACTATTTGTATAACCTTGCCAAAGCTTCTGTAGTCCAGTAGTCCATGTACTTAGGGAAGCTAACATAGTGGCTTACTGATTTGCTGATGCTGCTTGAATCAAAAACAGGGATTATTCCTGGACCAGCTCTGTTCGTAAAGGTGGGTGACATTTTGTCCTCTGATGTCCTAGGGCTTATTGTGGCTGTATTAAAAGAATATCTCTGATAGCAGAGTAGGGTTTATGTTTAATGAATAATGATGTTAGTTATCTTTTATCTTGATTTTCTCTGATCAACATTTTGTTTAGGATCTTTTTGTTCCTTGTCATACCATGCTAATTTGAAAAGCTCATAATTTTACTCTTGTTGTTGACTTTCTGTTTGCTTTTAAATAGTTTGTACTTGTGTCCTTGGAGACTCAGATAACTTTGGTTGTCAATTCAGAATTCATTATTGATTTCCTATCAATCAGGTGTTTTTCTTTATACAGGGACACTGAGTTTCACAATTCAAGAAGGACATATTAGTGATGTTGATTGGAAGGAGGAGATTTATCAAAAGGTGAGTAAATATCAAAAGTTGAGTTCTTTGCTCATAGTTATTCATTGATTTATCATTATGGAAGAGTTTGATCAATAAGGTTGTCCTGTAAGAAATTTGAGATCTCATACTGAGGTCTATTACCTATTTAGCCAGAAGATATTTGATTTATGAGATTATCAGAGTAAAACTTGTATTGTGGTACCCATGGTTCGATGTACCATCTGATATGGTATGAAACAGGTGATATGTTCCAGTCCGCTAATTGGTATGGTTGACCGAGATGTGGACCAGCCCGTTTTAGGCAGTACGTTGTTAGTGGGTGTATCGGTTAGTACACCTCTTGTATCACCTGATACAATCGAAACTAGATCTTTATCGATTGATACGAGGTCAGTTGGATTTTGATCATACCGAATTACCGATTGCCTCTGGGGTCAAACATGGTCCCAATGATCAAATTGACCATCAGACCCTTTTTTGGTCATTTATATTCTTCCACCCTCTCCCTCTTTCATTTATCTCACTCACTCTCATTCAATTTTTCATCCCTATAACCTCGAATTTCTATTCATATATGATTTAAATACAATTTCTTCTTATCTAAATATAATTTATATACTAAGAAATTAGAAGCAAAACCCTAAATAGTTTTTTTGAATTTCAAGCTATTTTCAGTCATTTTTTGGAACACTGGTACGTAGTGGTATAACAGCACCTGTTACATCAGTAATACCCATCCGACCAGTGACCGATACAGTTGGTTAGCATGAGAAAATGTTCCTTGGTGATACCCAAGGTTTGATGTCTCAGTATTATTCTAGTCATTGGGGAAGAGGAACATTTCAATACATATCAGATTTCGGTATTTGCATTAGAAAACACTGGAAATCAAGAAGGAAACCCTACTTTCGGTTTTCTTCCATATTCTAGTTATATGCAAACAAATTAGACAACCTGAAACTAAATTTAAATAATAAATGAGATGTAAAACAACGACATATACCTGTTTGGACCTGTATTGATACATCTAGGACCGATACGGATCCAATATGATGAAAGTGAATTAAGTGAATTTTGAGAGAGATTCATAGAAACTGAGAGTGAGAAAGAGGAGAAGGTGAGTAAGAGTGAGGCGGATTTGGAGGGTTTTGGGGCCTTTTTATAGGCTCCCAAGATCCCTCTAACATTTACCCAATAGCTAGTTAAGTAGCCTCTCCTCCATGTTAGGTTACCACTCAGTACATGGGTTCTCATATTAGAAATTTTGATATCCTGCATTGCTTGTCATATCAAGTGAATCAAGTAGCTTATTTGCAGCCTCTTTTCTATTTCCACACGGCACACATTACATATAGCAACTCGATAGCTTTAATGATATCGGTTATTGAATTTCAGAATATAGAGGAGAGGATGCACTTTTTTTTTTTTTTTCTGTCTGAAGACCTGTATATCAGGAGTTGACCATTTTCAATGGAAGTGAGTGTCACCTTTTTTCCGATCTTCCACTTTTGAATGAACTTAAAGGCAATGAAGTTAGTGACAAACCAAGTGATATCAGGTCGTGTTATTGCTCTTTGCATGAATTTTTGCATCAATGCTCACATTCAGTAATGATTCTATGTGTCAATTGATGCTCTGTGACCTTGCCACTGTCCTTTTCACCACTATGATGTCACAATTGCTTTTCATTATTGAGTCGACGTAGTCGGCTGCATATGACTTTCCAAAATAAAAGTTTCTCTTAAGTCTAGAAACTGCTCAACTGACTTCTTGAAGTTTTCCCTATTATATGTAACCACCTGCACAATATACCACAATCCAATCTCCTCTACAACCCTGTGTATTGTGCATCATGAAACTTGTTGAAAGTATAAAAGTATCCTTCGTTACAAAATAGGAAGTCAGTGTTGCTCATCTGAGCGGGTCCGGACTAGCTAGCACACATCAATGTGACATGATATAGGATTCACTACATTTTAAATGATGTAATCTAAACTTTGAGCCTATGAACTTGCTCATCCTGATGGTTGCCACGTATTTCTCCTGGGCTGGGAGGCTATATTCTAGAACCCACCTTCTGAATGCTAGTCAACATGCTCCAATAGTAAAGGCCTTGAACTGCATTTGTTTTGGATTTGGTGAAAGTTGAATTATTTTGCAATTGCTTTACCGATTCCCCTTTTTTTTCTTTCCGGTGGGTGTGATTAATGTGTGTTTAGTACATATTTACCAAAGTATGCAATGAAACTACGTCAAAGTTGTATTAGTTGAGCTTTGTAATGAAATATTATTTGTCTCTTTTGTGTGGGCAGATAAAATCCATGAAAGAGCTGTACTTTGCAGAATTGAGTGAGCTTTACCAAAAGATTGCGATGAAAATTCAGCAGGTTCTTCAGTTATTGATTTCTGCATTGACTTTCTTTTAAGATTCACAGAATTTCTGAACATAAAATGAAACTTGCTCAAAGACTTTTTATGTTTTTTCAGGATGAAGTTCTTATGCCATTTGCAAAGACATCAGAATGGTTTGAGAAAAGGAAACGTTTTAAGATCATGTTAGAGCATATATTACAAGTTTTGCAATTTTCCAAGAGCAATATTGAACCAGATTTGAAGGACAAAATTCCTCTGTATGAGGAAAAAATAATAAATATTCTAGCTTTAAATAAGATGAGTGTTGCTCCTTCATGGTCACCTGGACAGCAACAATTCCAGCATCCTGGTGGACATTCTCAATTCATGCCTCATCAATCTCAAGTTCCTGGACAACATGACAATCATACAAAACAGCAAATAAATCTTCAAGGTTCAACAACTTCGATGCAGCCAGCTGCTGTTCCAGGCTTGCAACATGGTTCTGTTCTTTTATCAGATGCTGGTGTTACAACAGCTCAACAGAAAATCACAAGTGCATTACAGACTGATTCTACAGTTGAGACTGTCCAAAGGAGTTCTTTTAGGTCATTGCAGCAGGGAGCAATTGCATCCACACAACAAGATGGATTGATATCTGGGCAAAGTTTTGTTAATGTTCCTCAACAGACGAATGCTAATGCTATGTCAGATGGCTTGATAGTGCAATACCATGCCAATACCAAGCAACCAAGTTCTAGTGCAACACAACAGCAGCAGCATTTTAAGCAGCAGGAACAACAACAAAAGCAGCACCACCTGAATCATAATCACCAATTAGAGCAGCAATTACGACAACATCAATTGCAGCAACTACTTCAGAAACAGCGGCTCCTGCAGCAACAGCAACTACAACGACAACAGCTACAGCAAAATCAACCACAAGCACCACAGACACCAGTGCACCAGGTGCCACAGCTTAATCAAACAGATGAAGTCAATGAGTTGAAGTTGGGACAAGGCCCTGACATTAACCCGGGACTTTATCCACATCATTACTCGACTAGCCAACACCCTAGCTATTATCAGCAAATAAAATCAGGTGCTTCTTTTCCATTTTCATTACCTCAAGACTTTCAAGCTTCATCCGCCCAAACTTCTTGCCATTCTCCTCAAAGTGATCTGCAGAGTCTCCTACCATCTCATGTAAAATCTGGAACCCCCTTGCAGTCAGCTGAATCACCATTCATTCCATCTCCTTCCACTTCTATAACCCTCTCTCCTGTTCAAGCAAATGAGAAACAACTTTCTGGTGTTATGTCACTACCAAATGCAGGAAACATTGAACATCAACAAGCAGCTGTAGCACCTTCTGAGGCTCAATCATTCACTGTCACTACACCTGGAATAACAGCTTCACCTTTGCTGGCAGAATTTACCAGTCCAGATGGCAATCAGAATGATATTCCAAATCTGGTTGTTGGCAAAGCAAGTACAACAGAAAAACCTCTCGAACGTTTACTAGAAGTGGTCAGTGCTCTTTCTTTTGTCCTTTTTATGAATCTGGTACATACTTATTCAGTAACTTGGTAGATGAAATGATTGGTATGTATCCTTTTTTACCCTGTATAAGTTGAGAAGTCTGAACTTCTGACCTATTTATTGGTGTGCTATCTGTTTATACAACTGCTCTAAAACCAACTGAATGTAGTGGCAACAGAGTCATGTCTCACAATCATACATATCTTTCTATCTGGTTTAAGTAAAGCATGAGTTGTAGGATGTAGTTTGAAGTACCTGAAAATTTTAAAATAATACGGTTCAGAGATGCCCTTGCAGAAAATAATATATTGGTACTCATATTGTAGCTAGTGGCAATTACATTAGTAATAAGGGTAACCTGCTGCCTGTCAGTGACCTCCTCGTTGCCCACCATGTGCCACTGACCTTGGGTATGCTTCCTCTTCTCCTCCTTCACCCCTCTTATTTTATGACTTCCTCCTTCCTCATCCTCCTCTTCTTCCTATCTCTTCATCCTCTTCCTCCACCATCCCCTACTCTTCCTCCTCCTTCCTCCACCACGTCCTCTTCTTTCTTACTCTTCCTCCTCCTTTTTCTCTATTGCATCCTCTTCTGCAACAACATTATCTTCTTCCTTCCTCTTCCTCCTCCTTCCTCTTCTCTTTCTTCTTCCTTCCTCTTCAGTATGTATCGGTGTATCTTGTGTCGATACACCAATACCACATGGTACACTGGTACCAGTGGGTACATACAGTACCCTGATACAAAACTACAATCCTTGATTTGAATCATATCTTGGTTTTATCAGTTTAGATAATTGCGGTATATAGTGAATGATAGAGCTGATCTCTTGTCTTATAACATCATAGTTATAGAATTAGTAGTCCATATCCTGTTCTAAATAGATCATTGTAAAATCTTACTTTTCACCTCATATTTAGCAGTCCTGGGTCAGTCCAGAAGTCAATTTTATTTTATTGAGGTGGATAGAGTTGCAAGATGGAATAGTCTATTCCTTGCCACAAGACAACTGATATATCTCCTATAACGAAGTTGTTCATTAAAAAGATGGGGTAGTTTGCATGGTCTCCTTATAAATAGTGTCAAATGGGATATTAAAAATTTGTTTTGATCTCTTCTAGTATTCAGAAAATGTTCAATAGAATTTTCTTTCTTCGACAGCTTACCATCATAGGCTAATGTTGAAACAGAGATTGTGGGTAGGAATGTTCTAGAGACTAACTTATATAGACAACAGGACAACCGAATTGATCCACCTCGAAATGTTTTTGATGCCTAAACTTGAAAATTGTTGTGAACTTTTGGATTGCGAGGTACTAACATTAGCTGAGGTTAAGTTACACAGACTCTTAATTTTTTGTAGGATATAGAGCATGCAGATATTGATATTAGATCCTGTCTGAAGCTAAATTTTTTTCATGAAATTGGAAGAAATTACAAATACCAAGCAATAAAGGCAACTTGATTAAATTTAATATAAGAATCTATTACTTCCAATGCTCCAGTATATTTTTCACATTTGTCAATTGCGTTAGATCCTACTGCAAAAGATACGTTTTAGTAATAATTTTTGAGGCAAGATAGAGCTAAGTATCATTTTAGACTCTTGGTAGTATTTTATTTTTGACACATGATACACCTAAGTAGTGTTGACATTTGCATTTTAGATTATTGAAGGGACTGATATATGATGAGTAGATATGTCAGAATCGACTTCAAATAGACATGTAAATGCATCTAAGTGTCTAATTTGACAAAGTTGTAAAACAACAGAGGGACATGTAGGGGAAGGATAATTGAGAATAAATTAATATCATAGTTATTTTGTTGTGAGATGTTGGATCATAGGTCATAAGAAGTTTTAAAATTATAATTAATAGGCTTCTCTTATTGGTATCTAATAAAATTATTGAAGGTACTAATATATCATGAGTACATGTGTCAGAGTCAACATCGAATAGACATGTAAATGTATCTGAGTGTTTAGTTGTGATAACAACAGAGGGGCATCTATGAGAAGGATAATTTAAAATAAACTAGTATCACAGTTATTTTGTTGTCAAATGTTGGAACATAAGTCGTAAGAAGTTTTAGAATCACAATAAATACTCTTATTATATTTGCATATAAAAGATATTAGAACATTATAATTAAAATCTTGGAATTATGAAACAGAACTGCATGCTATACTAATTTACCATTTGATATTGGGACAGTACAGTCAAGGAGTCTCATAAACATGTAAAAAAACATACCCAACATGGCCTGCGGTGTGGATGCACGACTCCTTATAATGTTGTATGGAATTCGTTATCCTAACTTTATCCAAACTGTTAATGGTTCTTCAGTTGTCATTTAGGCCCAATCCATATAGCCGACAGGTCATTTTAAACCAGCAAGTTCTTTATTGGCCAGTCAGGATGGTCAAATTTGACCCATTCCATTTGGAATGTAGCCAAAATATCACGCTGTAGCCCTTGATAGCTTTATAAATTTGAGACTCATTGAATTTTAGTGTTTATCAGCCAAGAATTTCAATGTCATGAACTTGGGCCTTGTTGGTGATTACCGACACATATCCCTGCATTGCTCAGGTGAGGCTTGTGGTGATTGGCACATGCTCGTGTCTGGCAAAAGGTGTGTTGGCACACCCTTGGCATGATGCCAAGCTTTTTATCGGTGTCATTCTGGCATACACCTGCATGGCTAGAACATGTGGTCTTTGTCACACCCTTAAACCTGTCCCTTTTTGTAACATCTAGGTCTACTGTTAGCATATTTATTTGGTAGTGAATCCAATGGGAAACTATTTTAAGAAATAAATATCTTAAGCAATGAAATAATGTGTTTGCAAAATTTTGATGTTGGCTGGATTTATTGGGAGAAAGATATGTTGTTTGCACACATAAATAACCTCTCAATATGTAGAGGTAAGATTGCAAACGTTAGCCCTCTCCAGACTCCACAATAAACGGAGCCTTATGCACCGGAAGTGCCATTTAGATACGTTGATTGTACAAGTTTGACTAAAGAGTTATAGAAAAGGCATCAAAGAATTTGATGCAGTAAAGAAGTCCACCAATGTCTTGATTTGGCTTTTGACATGGAAGTTGGCTATCATGAGCAAAGAGCCATTGTCAACCCTATTTATACTGCTATTTAGGTCTCAGCTCTACTATATATCCTGTATCATCAATGTCCACAATGATATCACAAATTCACAATGATATATCAAATAGAATTATGGTCAATTGAGAAGATCAAATTGATCGTTGTTGCATGCTATATGCAGAGATCTGTTACAAGAACAATATGTAATAATTAGACCAAGCATGTCCTTTGTGTATACTTTATCTGAGGTAGTTTATGCATTAAAGTCTAAATTAAGGATCAAGGTGGAACACTCTGGCTGTATATTTGGTTAGGTGCTTGCAGGGTAGGGTACAATTATTATTGTTGGGTGCTTTGCTCTCATGTCTGGCAAAGTGCCAGAACACCTTGGTGGAAAATAAAGCAAGCTGGTACTACATTTGTATCTATGCTTCACAATATTATCATGCTATGGCATGGAATGATAACAAAGACATGCCTTGTCACAGCCTCGGATGAAAATGATGGCCAAAATGATGAGTTTGTTGTGGATCACCAAGTCCTAGGAACCTTTGGATAGTTGGAGTATTTGTCGTGGATTCAAGATGGATTTTGCCACATACTGTGATGTTTGAGATTTTTTTTTTTGGATGTTGTATGGATGGATTCAGACATTTTATGTAGTTTCATCTGGTTAAATTATTGTACAGTTGGTACTTATGTTTCTTTTGTAACAAGTATATTGGGTTATCGATATAATTTTGAGCAGGTGAGCTTTGGGGTTGTTCCCCTTTTTGTCAGATTATTTTTAAATTACAACAAGAAGTCACGATGTCACAATTATTTGGGATCATCTATATGGATCTTTACTCATTATTGAGCTCTTTAGGACAAATACTATTAGTTAAATTAAGAGTAATCACTTTTTTAATTATTTTTGCTCTTACCAACCCATTGGTTGTGATTTCTCTGATGGATGATTATGTAAAATATTAGTGAAATTCTTTGTAAATGGCTATCAGCCTCTTCTCGCATGACCATTTCAAAATTTTGGGCATGGTCAGTTTTCTTTCAGCTTCTTATTTCTTCTGTGTAGCTACAAAATTTTGATTATGCTCTGGTTTATTTTCTCCTTTCTCTCCACCTTCTCTTTCTTAGAATTGTTCTCTCCTTATCTTGCTGCTGCACACACCCTAGCTGCCTCTACTTATAGCTGACAGACTGACAGGCTAGCACTAGCTTTCTTCTGCAACCTGAACCATCACAACCATAATCATATCTAGCCATCACAATCTGTGGGCCCCATGCTCCTTATAATATTTGCAAAGACTGGAGCACCTTCGTGGATTTGTTTTGACTTCTAATAAGTCATTCATAATCTGTGGTTGCAAAAGCATTACAATAGGTTGCTGTCAACTGATGATTTGTGGTTAAATTTGGAGACCAGTTTTCTGAGTTTATTCTTCGGATTTCTTTGTATATTAATGTTGGATTATCTGCATTAGAATATCACTGTAGTTACCCTATACATCACTTTGTGTAGTGCCATTGTCTTCCTAACATTTGCATTGCATCTCATGTATATTCACCCTCATGATCTAATAGCTTTTCAATATTATCAGTTTGTTGGACTTTAAATTGGCTGAAAGGACAATAATGGTGATATGCTATGAATAAACAAGTTGTCCGCATTGATTTTATCTTAAGAAAGCTTCGAAGCATCATAAAAATACTTAATAAATGAAAGGACAACTTAATGTTCCATGAATGTCAACATAAAAAAATTGTTTTTGTGGAGCTTGATGAATTTCTGTATGGACCTACTTCTTTAAGGGCTAATCTTTGTATAATTAAATTGTGTTATTGGTAAATTTTAAATAAAAAAGAAAATATTCTTCCACTTGACGAAATTGCTGTATGACTGCATCATGATATCATTCTCTTGCATTTATAATGAAGGCCTGATTTACTCTCTTTTGGCTATGAATTTATTGATTCAACTAGTTCTCTTGCATTTATTTAAACATGTCACTTAGTTCTTATTTGCTTACCAGCATCAATGCATTTGTGATCTTGAGTTTTATGTATCACCGACCCCTAACATGAATGAAGTTCTTTCAGATACGATCATCAACGCCCCCAACTTTTATTTCTGCTGTTAGCGATATCAGGTCTGTTGTTAGCATGACAGACAGGATACCAGGTTCAGCAACAGAAAATGGTTCTAGGGCTGCAGTTGGTGAAAATTTAATCACCAACAAAAGGAACCGTGACACAAGTGCCATGCCCTTGAACAATCTGTTATCTGCTGGAACTGTAAATGATAGAGAGAAACAAACTTATCCTCTTGATACATCTGAATTACAGTTGACTGTGACATCACGAGTTAAGCGGCAGAAAGTTGAGGTTTGATATTATGCATTTGATTTCATAGCAAAGTATATTCCTGATATGCTTGTTCTGTTTTTTAATTGAATAACTTGTCTCGATCATTTGCTTTGGTGTGGATTTCTTAGTTGCTTTGTGATTCCAAATTTGTAGATGCTTTGTAGTTCCAAGTATGTCATGAACTTCATTTTTCATCTCTCTTTTAAAGTCATATGTATTTGCATTTAAAGCTTAATTCTTCTTTCATGTATGGTTATTCTGAGGCAGCAATTTCCACTTTTGAAACCCAAAGAATAATCTTAATCTCTTTCATCTTTCAGGTGTTGAAAACAAGGCAATTGCGTTTGCAAATGTGCACATAATTGTGAAACCTGTTGTTAGCATATGTGCACAATGATATTTGAGTATAACAAGACTGTTGCTGTATATTATTTATGCATATAATCATCCGTAGATGCACCAGTGCCTTTCGCCAATTGTGGCTATTTTCTTAGGGTGTTGATTTCTTAGATCCTTTGTAGTTCCAAATAGAGCTTGAACTACTTTTTCAGTTCTCTTATGTATGTTACTCATTCAAAGATTAATTAGTTTAGAAATTTTAACTTTTGAAGCCTAAAGAGTAATCCTGAACTCTTTAATCCTTCAGCAATTAAAGA
The DNA here is from genome assembly GCA_024322285.1 of Musa beccarii. Classification (NCBI taxonomy): domain Eukaryota; kingdom Viridiplantae; phylum Streptophyta; class Magnoliopsida; order Zingiberales; family Musaceae; genus Musa; species Musa beccarii. The sequence continues at coordinate 20,552,715 of CM044397.1, forward strand.
AAAGGAAAACATTGCCCTTGTAGATGTGTGCATAATTGTGAAACCTGTTGTTAGCATTTAGCATATGGAGATATTTACATAGAACTACAAGATTGTTGTTATATAGCTATGCATATCATCACCTACAAGGCACCAATGTCTTTCCCATTTGTAGCCATTTTAAACCATTGGATTTGGATTTATCTGACCTGCCTATATATTTCAAAATTATATATATGTATATCAAAATGTACTGATAACTTATTATTTCTGGTAGTGTCATTTAAAGATTATATCAGAATGTTATCCGAAACAAACTATTCTAGTTGCATGTTACTGGCGATGAACTAAATCCTTCTGTGGTCCCATCCTCCTGAGTGCATTGAAAATATTTCATCAGTTGCACTCTTCCCTCTGTACATGTACACATATGGGTAAACAAGTATGGACCGTTCATCTAGTATATGTGGGATCTGTTGATTCCATACAAAGTTTGAAAGAGAAAAAGAACTCATTCTTATGAAAAGCTGTATCCTTGTTCAATGTGGATATAAATGATGTGTTTCTAGTTGGTATACTAAACCAAGATAAATCTGTTTCTGATTATTTAAAAAAGAAACTCATTGCTTCTAAACTGTTTCCTCTTTTGCTTCCCTTGTAATAACTTCTATTCCAAGTGTTCCGTTCATAATATGATATCTTTCCTTTTGGTGCACTGCTTACCCTGGCATTTCTTGGTTCCATTAAATCTCAGCACCATGTCTAACTGCAGACAAATCATGCTTTACATGAAGAGATCAGGGAGATAAACCAACAGCTAATTGATACGGAGATAAAAATAAGTGACGTGGACACCGATCCGATATCTGCTGCTTTGAAAGGCAAAGGAACAATTGTGAATTTTTTCTTCGCTCCTCTGATTCGATCTCCGATCTCAAAATCTTCATTTACTATGGTGAGCTTCAATCAGAAAGTATCATGTGCAGATAATGTACATAAGAGCTGCATTTAGTGTTCATGTTTCTCTCATTCTTTTTCGTTCTTTTTGGTCATCCAGAGTCCAATTCAGCCATTGAATTTGCTTGTTCCTGCTAGTTATCCAAAATGTTCACCTGTTCTTTTGGACGAGCTTCCAGATGAGCAAAGGTAAGACAATGAAAAGTATCATCTATAAGCTTACATTGGGGACACAACAGGAAAGTAACCTGCTTCTTCCCCCCATTTTTTTGGACCATGTAGCAGGGAATCTGAAGATCTATCTATCAAGGCTAGGTCAAGGTTCAACAATTCTCTCCGTGGCCTATCACAGCCGGTCTCACTTGGAGAACTGGCAAGGACATGGGATGTCTGTGCCCATAAAATACTGGTAGAATATGCACAACAGACTGGCGGAGGTACCTTCAGCACAACATATGGCACTTGGGAAAAATGTGTAGGTGGTTGATGCTCCATTTGTCTGAGGATGCTTGCCAGATTTAGTTACAGAGGTTTAGCAGATAACCTATCGCTCTGTACATTTACTTACTCCCAAAGATGAAAATTTCAGCCCTCATATCCCCTACAAATGAACCGGGCCATGCTTGTAACATTTACCAGGTCATCAGAATTTTTTCTTGTATTACTGTAGTGGTATCTGTACCGGTCAGTACTACTAAATGGAAAATTTATCATTGGATATGAGTTGTATAGGTGGTCTCTGACTCTCTCGCATGTGACATTCATATTTGTAAAATAATTGTTAAGTAATATCAATCTCATATTCTCTGACCTGTTCTTTGTGCTGGAAGTATGCTGGTTCTTGCACTACATATGTGATTCCTGAAATATTTGACTGATCATCTGAAGGGAAGAGAGGAGAGAGAACAAACATTTCCATCAAATAAGCGCTGTGTTGCCTTTTCTCAAATTGATGTAAATAAAGCCCTAATTTGCTGCTCATAATGCTTCATGTGGATCAGATTATAGCTCTTCCATTAAGATCAGGTTTGTTCAAGTTGGTGGCATAGATTGTGTGAAGTTTCTGAGCTTGAACTTGATCAGAGTTTGATACCCAAATCTCCATGACTTGGTCAAATGTTCATTTGCCTACTCCATTGATCTAAAACACAATCTGTAACTTTCGTGTGTGCAGGTCTGGGCTATCGTGTGTTAATGTTATCAACCGGCACATTGCATACATCTCGATACAATTCAATGTTCCACTCATTATTTATTGCTTATTATTTTTATTTAATTATGTTAGAGTTTTGGTAATGAGTTATTTAATGAGTTCGTCATGCATGATGTGTCCTCAATCATGCTATGAACATGTCATACTTACTAGAGCGATGCTCAGATGAGAATATTCGAAGTGGTGATACGATAGATTATGACATTAAGGCGAATGACCCCCATCCACAAAACACTAGCCCATAGTGATGACTACTTAAATGCATGGTCTATTACCACAATTTGACTAGCTTTAGTCTTGGAATAAGACTGAATCAGAATATTTTTTTCGTAAATTGATCGGAATCGGGTCGAATTTGTTACATTTCCTTCATGGGATAGATCTTTTTATCCTTTTATTCATGATATAGACATAATGCGAAGTTCATGTTTATAATATTTCTTTAACAAAGCAAAAGTGTGGAAACAAATTTACTCTCAAAAACCTTACAATCAACCATTAAAATTCTTACAGCTAATTAATATTTTTAAATAATAGTAAATACTTATAACAATTAATGTCATTTGAGATGTTGGTTATCCAACAAATGAAGTAAAGAATTAATCGACAAGAACGTTGCATAGAACTACCGATAGTAACGATATAGCATCCATGTTGTCGCTAAATAAGTATCGAATCTATAGGGTGATATGCCATCAAGTTACTCGCTTGTCGTTCACCTCATCATCTATCAATCAATATTTGCAATCAACGTTATATCAACTTAAAACAAGTTCATGTTGCGTTATGGTATACAACAGTGACTGCAGCGAAGTGCAAGCCGTCTAATCCAGTTCTTTTTCCCATATTGTTGCCGTAAATAAAAGCAATAATTACCATTATTTCTATAAAAAACCTTTTGAGGGACTTAAATTATTTCTATATATATATATATATATATACGTACATACCATATTATAGTAGTAATAATTAATATTACCAGCTGCTGTGTTTTGTGGGGGGGGGGGAAGGGGGAGATGGGGGGGGAGGGACATATAGGATCGTACGAGCTCTGAGCGGGGTTTAGCTGGAACTAGCGGAGGACAGCTGTCTCGTACGGCAGCATCAAATAAATCAACCGGCGGAAACCCGATGTTCCTTTCTGGTGGACCCTGTCGCTGCTCCACGTGTTTCTTGGACGTCGACGCGGGTGACACCGAAGGTAGGACAGCGGGGAGTGGGGGGAGGGCGCAAGCTCATATCAGAATACGCAGCTCCCGTCGCCGTTCCTCCGCGTTTGTTTTTTTATTCCGGCACTGTGAACGAGCTGCAGCGTCGTTTTCCCTTTCTGCCCTCGCGTTGCTCGCTCCACCCCGCAAGCCTAGACAGTAAAAAGGGGGTAAAGGAGGTCAAAACAACCGTCCACATCCGGCATTTCTGGAAGAATGCAGGGGCAGATCCGTCATTTAATTGACTGGGAAAGGGAACGGGCACGGAGCCCGCAGGCTAACTTTAAAATTTACAATTCAGTGCCCTTCAAACAAACAAATAAATAAATAAATAAAAAGAAAAACACACTCGTAACTAAATAAAACCTCTCACTCTCTCGCTCTCTCTCTTCCTCTCTATCCCTCTCTTTAGCGGTCGCCTTTTCTGTTCCATTTCTCTTCTCACTTGGGCCGGCGATAGCCGGACTCCACCGACGGTGGTGGCCGTGCCGCTCGGTGGGGGGAGTGAGTGGCCAGTTGGGAGCGGGAGATATCCGGATGGGAAGGGTGGGGTTCGGAGTGGCGGTGGGGTGCGCGGTGGTGACGTGCGCGATCGCGGCGGCGCTGGTGGGGCGGAGGGCGCGGAGCTGGTGGCGGTGGGCGCGGGTGGTTGGGGTGGTGGGGCAGTTCGAGGAGGACTGTGCCACCCCGGTCTGGAAGCTGCGCCAGGTGGTGGACGCCATGGTCGTCGAGATGCACGCTGGACTCGCCTCCGATGGTGGGAGTAAGCTCAAGATGCTGCTCACTTTCGTCGATACACTCCCGGACGGGTAATCGACTCCCGCTCCTCTACTTGATGTCCATCCGTGGTTTTTTACTTTGTTCGTTTAGGTTCCTGCTTGGGTTTCTTCTTTCTCTCGTGTGGATAAAGATCTTGGAGTGTTTACGGTGTTCTTGTTTCTGCTGCGGTTCCTATATTGATGCGACTCTTATCTTTTCTCCGTGATTTAGATATGAGCTTTAATTCTTTCATTGGTAAAATGTCCTCGCGTGGTTCTTAGTTATTGGTGTTATACTTGAACACAGTTAGTCTTTTGTCCGTGGAAAGAAGGTTATTGTATTATTATTTTCGTTGCTTTTATAGCCTTTTCGTTTTCTCTTTTAGGTCGTCGTTTGATTTATTTCTAAATGTATTTGCCTTTTAATATCTTTATTATTGATGAGTTTGGATTGGATTTTAAATTGCATATTGCTTGGTGTGTGTTCTTTTAATATCGTAGATCTTCAAATATATGCATTGAATACTAAATGCTAGTAGGGAATCAAAAGAACAGTGTTTGTCGGCTTTGAGTCTGTCCACTTAGTATGTCATTCTTGATTTAACTTGAGCAAATGAAAAAAAGTGACCAGTCGAATTACGATTGTAAACCTGAAAAAAATGAAATTCAAAACAAAAATATTATTATTGATCTACGTAAGAGATGCTATTACTTAATTATACTCTTGAATTTTGGAGTTTTAAGTAGTTATAACACATTAGAGTAGATAAACAGAATAATTAGTTAGTTCATCATTGAGTCAACAATAGAAGTTGGATCTTCAAAGTCGAACAAATACTAATACTTCAATGTAGATACCAAAATATAGAACTAGTTTAATTGTCTTTTAGAAAAGGAATTATTTTTCATCCTTCACAAGAAGACTTCTTTTAATGCTCATAATAAATGATTGTTTGTTACTAATGAGGACCTCTGGCTAAGCAGGGACGAAGATGGCATATACTATGCTCTTGATCTACGAGGTACTAGTTGTAGAGTCTTGAAGGTTCAACTTGGTGGTAGTGGGCCTAAGATCATAAACCACAAAGTTGAACAGCAACAGATTCCCGAGGAATTGGTGTCCAGTACAAGTGAGGTAATTGTAACTCTTGTTTTTGGATCTTCCCCTTATTTTGGTTCTGTGATAGGTGATGTAATTATCTTTGTACACAGGTACTTTTTGATTTTATTGCCTTGACACTAAAAGAATTTATTGAAAGAGAAGAAAATGGTCAAGTACCAGGTTCAAAGAAAGAACTTGGTTTTACATTTTCTTTCCCTATCAGACAATTGTCTGTTTCTTCAGGTGTTCTTATCAAATGGACGAAAGGATTTACAATTGAAGATGTTGTAAGTTGAGTTCTCATTGAGAGCATATGTTCATATTCCTGATAAATGTACTGGTTTAACTTAAGGGCCACAAAATGAACTGTTGAGGCTTGTTATTCAAACATCTTCTATCATGCTTCTAGCTGTTCATATAGTACCTTTCTATATCTATACTTGAACAATCTATTAATAAACAGAATTCACAATGATCTATCTGCTTAATATTTTATTGGGTATCAATGCATCTATGTTGTGCAGTTACTTGAGGACAATAGATTTGTTCCCTACACTAATGAACCTTTGAGTAGCTATGGTTATAGTGAACTCAAACACTGAAATACATTTGAAGGAATGTTTATTTTGCAAGATAGCAATAATTTAAGTGAGGCAATCCCTGTGGCTACTAAAAAAATTAAACTTTTGATACTAGAATATATTTTGCTTCAACTATATTGCACTAGCATTGTTGTCAACACAATGCATATTTTACCACTATGATTTATGATTTAATCCATCAAATTATATGGTTTCATGTATAATTTTGGTCATCAGAATGCTAGAAGCCTAGAATTGCTGTGCTTTCTTTTGCTGATTAAACAAAACCCAACAGGAAATCTTTAAAGTTTGAAGCACTGTTTTTAAACAATTTTCTATTGGTCTATTTGGATGTTTTTTGCTGGATATACTTGTCAAATTGTATTTGGTTCTTTAAAATAAACTCTAACGCACATGCGTGTATGTGAAATTATCAACTGATGACATTAATGTAAATCTGCATTAATTAACTTTGAGTTGCTTCTGAATTAGAAAGATTTAATTCGAAGAACATTTTATTGTTTTAAGCCAGTTGTACATGACATAGCTAAATTTTAACCATTTTTAAGTAATTATGAATGTGGATGAGTTTTGAAATTTCTCTTCGTCTGACCTAATATTTATTATGAAGTTTGATTTGGTGCTCCAAATAAATGTGGTTTAGTTTTCTTAAACGATATGTTGCTGGATTATAATTCATGTTCTTGACATGGAGTAGCTTCTAATTAGCATATTTTGTAGTTTACTTTGTCTTGGTGGGCTGAATTAAAGTTGTGCAGCATGAGAATTTACTTTGCCACACCTACTCCATTTATTAATCTAAGAAAGGTTGCATGATGATTTTTTTTTTAATATTGGCCTTCTCTTTATCAAAGTATTATAAGCTTATTTAGAAATACCTGAATCCACTTTTGCAATTTAGGTTGGAAAAGACGTTTCACAGTGTTTAGAGGAAGCCATGTCGAAGAATGGATTGCATATGCAGGTGGCAGCTTTGGTATGATTTTAGATCCTCCGGTTTTCCAGCAAATATTGAGCAAGTGTAGGGAAAACTAGAGATGGGTTTACAGCCTATTTAAAAGAACACATATAAGAACAGAAGCAAAGCACGGTGAGGGGAGCAATGACCTCATTCCTCTTTTTATTCAACTACTTAAGTATAGGTATTGAATGCCTCCCAACCCCACTCTCCACCCAAAAAGAAGTGAAATAAAACAAAAGATAAAACACAATCACATTGACCTATCTTTTGGATAAATTTTCTTGAAGTAACGTGCTCAGAAAGAAAATTGTTGGCCATAATTATCTATTGATGGTCATCTTGAACCCATGTATTAAATCTCATGGATCATTTAGATTCTTAATGCTTGATGTTATAGGTTTGACAATGTTTTAAAGGAAATGATCTTTTTGGCTCTTAGTGTTCTTTTGTTGTGTATATGTGGAGAAGTTGGGCTAATGATAATTATATTGGTAATTTTTATAAGACACTTTAAGGATATATTTAATCATTTGAATTATGAGGACACTACTGAATCTAGGTTATCTTTTAGTACTTTGAGGCTTTGCTATGGGGGTTTGAAATCCCAAGACTCCATAAGATCCAACTAGGGATCTAAAGTCAAAGTTGGAATTTCTCCAAGTTCCATGTAAGGATAAATTTTTTTTGTTTAGCTGGGGAAATTTTAGGCACGTGATATATGGGTGATGATTTATAATTTTATAATATGGAATTCTGTGAATACCCCTTGATCTGAATCCTAGGATTTAGAGGGTGTGGTTTACAGGATCTGATTTGGAAGGTAGATTTTTGAGGGTGATTGACTCAAATCCTTTTGATCTTATAGAGAATTAGATTTTGGCACTTAGACTGTTGGCTAATTTTGTAGATCTTCAGATGCGGTAGTTAGAAGAGGTGAAATAATTAATGTTAGTGGTATGAGGAGACGCAAAGGAAGACCTAAAAAAACTTTAATAGAAAATATAAATAAAAATTTAAGTACCCTAAACTTAATTAAATATGACTTTTTTTATATCTCAATGGTGGCAAAAGAACCATGTAGCCAACCCTAAATAATTGAGACTTATGGCTTTGTTATTGTTGTTATAATAGATTTTTGGCTAATTTAGAGGGTCGGATTTGCATAGCTATTTTGGTGATAGAATTTCGAGGATAAAAATTATTGAGTGGAGTTTTCAAAGATAAAGCCCATGAGATCTCTGTAATAATGGAGCTTAAGGGACTGATTTGGCCAAACATCCAAAACGTTACTCTCAATTTGAGCAATCTGTTTCGAAAAGATTCAGAACTTCCTATTTTCATAATGTGAAAATCTTGGCCTTCAAAGTTACAGATTCTTTAATTGACTGTGATGCTAAAATCGTTATAGCTACTAGTTTCAAGGATTCAAGTTCCATCTGCATGAGTAACAGTCAGCCATTGAAGTAGTTTATGCTGTGGCCTTTTAGTGACAAGTCCATCATTTTACCAGAACTAGGAAGCAAGACAGCAAGGAAATAAAAAAGACACTCCATAAAACCAATCTCAACAAAAGAAAAGGAAGGAAAAACAAGTGCACACTCGTCTATGCTTCTCTGGCATCCTCTCTTCCCACCTTTCATTTCCTAGCATAGCAGGATGCAGAGGGATGTGGGCATAATACCTATAGTTGCCTTATTACAATTATCAAGAACTGAGGGCTTGAGGATTTCGCCCAAAAGTAAAATTTAAATCCTCAGGAGAAATGTTCTGATATTTTAAATCTTAATTAGGATCGCTGTACCCCACTTTGATCTTATGATGTGGTTCCAGGTTGTTTTGGTGTCCTGAATTGCTGTGGTATGCAATTTAGATCATGATATTAATGAGCTGATCTCATAAATACTTTAATCTTATAGATCTAAATTAATTTAAGAAAAAAAATCTATACTGGACATTCTACTTTCAAATCCTTGAGAAAATTAGAAGCAAAAATTCTGAACAATTTAAACCATTAAGAAGTTCAGAACTTTCAACTCTTCTGCCACCTATTTCTTCAGAACCAATTGAAAACATAATTTGCTAGTTTGTAAAACCATAAATTGTCACCTAATACAGTAAGCAGCTTAAGTAAATTATTCATTACACACTGCAACCTAGCAAAATAAGCACAGCCAGGTGGCAAACCCTGTACTTGTATCCATACACAGAACATGGCATACTCTTGGAAATTGTGACCAAGAATTTGGAGTTGTTGGTGGAGTGATTGAACAACTGGCATTTATAAGAATATATTATGTAACTTACAAGCAATTATTGGTTGCAAAGAACATGATGTTGGGTGAGAAGAATTGTCACATTCCTTGATTGCAGTGAAAAAAGACAATAATTGGCCATCTAGTGCCATAGTTTTGACTCGTTAGGTTCATTACTAATTTTCCATATGTTTAGTTTTTATTTGGTCATGGTTGCATAAATGCTTTCTCATCCTATTTGTTCCATAAACATTTCTGATTTACCAAATGTAATCCAATTTTTATCTTGTTGTAGTACTACCTATAATTCTAGTGTTCTTTTGAAACCTTAATTCTATTATGGCTGGAATAGATCTCAGTTATGGTGGTATAGAGATATGAACCTTAAATTTCTTGGCTTACAAGTTCATGGATATGCAATATTTGCCTTATTGCATATGACTTTGAAAAGGGATCTGTTGCTGTGGTGATACTGCCTTTACTGTGAAAATTAAGATAAACTATTTAAGGTTTAGAAGATGAAGTAAATACATTGATATCTGATTATTCCATAGGAATTTCTAGTTCGTCAATCGTAAGGTTAGATTTTTATGACAAGCTCAGGTACTTATGGCATATTTGTCAGCTTTTTGCCATAAGCACTCATTCTGGACACTCTTTGTGATCCTTTTAGGAAAAGAAGCTTCTTACCAATTATGTTCTGTGAAATCTCAGTAGGAAAGCAGCTTATAATTTGCATTTTTGTTACAAAGATGCCAATTTATTGTTATGGTCACTAATAGCGGAGTCTAACACATCCTTCTCTTCTCTTCCATGGTTTGTAATAGATATAGTTATGACATTTTCCACACAACTTCAATTTGTGGCAATTTGATGGCTTTTATTGGCTCCCAGAAAAAAATCTCTAATGGCTTGTAGTATTGACCTAAAGATGAGAGAAATCAACTCCAGAGATAATATATGCAACTATACACAAACCAAGGTAGATAAATTTGACAATTGTCAGATAAATAAAATGTGGAGAATCATGATTTTTCTTAAAACAAGAGTGTGCTAAGTGCATTTGAAACCATGGAAATTTGGATAACTGCTTAGATTGGATAGACAATGGAAACTATTGGATGGTTGTTTCCAGAATCTTATGGAAACATAAGAACATATTCTTTGCAGCCATCCTTTTTCTCCTGTTATTGACTGCTCTGCTCATTTTCATGCACATCAAAGATAGTGGTGCGTGTGTGCTGCCTAAGTTAAATAGTGGGATTTATGTTCTGCCATCTATGCAGGTGAATGACCCAGTAGGCACGTTAGCTGTCGGACATTATGATGATGCAGACACTGTTGCTGCAGTGATAATTGGAGATGGCACCAATGCATGCTATATTGAGCGATCTGATGCAATTATTAAGTATCAAGGACTTCTTACTGACTCTGGATTCATGGTATCTTTTGTTATTATTATTATTTCCCATCACATGATCTTCTAGTAGTTTGCTCACATGCTCGTTCATGTTGATGTTATACTAGATTGTCAATATGGAGTGGGGAAATTTCTGGTCTTCACATCTACCTAGGACCTCTTATGATATTGCTTTAGATGATGAAAGTCCAAATCGAAATGATCAAGTAAGTTTGTTGAAATGTCATTCATTTCTGTTTACTTATAGTTGCAGTTTCTTCAATCGAGAAGCTATTTGACATGCTTTCCCTTGCTTTTAGGGGTATGAAAAAATGATTTCAGGGATGTATTTGGGTGAAATTGTTAGAAGGGTTCTTCATAGGATTGCAGAGGTGTCAGAAATTTTTGGAGATTCTGCTCATCATCTCTCTGTACCATTTATTTTGAGGTAAGGTGTTGGTCTTAGAGCATCCATTCTTGCAGATATCCTTGTTTATAGTAGCAACTTCACTTGGTTGTTGGTAATCCATGTCTTTTGTATCTTTTATATTTTGGAGGCAAACTTTCTCAGATTACATACGAATGTTTGGCATTATTCCTCTTTTGCATTATTGCATGAAACAAAAGACAATACGATCTTGAGAAAATCACATTTGATATCTTGCTTATTCCTGATACTACCAAGGCAAGATGCCTTTAATTACATTCAAGCCAAAAAATTTATGAAAAATTAAAAGAAATTGTACTTTTAATAAAGTAAGTTTCTTTTCTTTTGCTTAATCCATTTCAACATAATTGTGATTTGGGTATGGTGCTGTCAATATATCGAAAAAAAAATAGAGGTAATATGTGCAACTTCCTCTGTTATTTGATTAGCTGCAAGTATTTGTATGTATGTAATCGTGGAAACTTTTTTTTTTTTTTCTTTGGCTCATTTTGGTGCTTTGTTAAAAGAGCATCTGGCTGTTTGTTTGGTTTCTTTTAATGATTAATTTTAACATTGATCATAGCTTGAACGCTTTCGATAACCTTTGCTTTGCATTTACCAAGTCTTGTATGGTCACTCTATGAATTGTTACAGTTAGTCATCCTTTTGTGGTGACTTCATGTTGACGAGTTATGTGCTTCCTCTGTTTCTGGTTCTTGTTTCATCACTTCATATATAGCCTTCTTAATGTCATTTCCAACTTAATGTACAAATCTTGTAAATTTTATGGCGCTTCTGTAGAATTTTTGTACTATTGGTCCTTTTCACACACTTCTGGAACATCTGTAACACACAACTATCGACAAAGTCATTTTGATGATGAGTCCTTGTGCTTGATAACCTGCAGTTAGGTTCACAGAATGAATTTGGGAGGGCAGTTATCATAAGTAAACATCAGACATTATCCTTCCCTGAATAAATGATGCCTTTATTAATTGTGATAACTAGTGTTACTGCTACTCAGGAGTTGGGACCTACTGTGCCTCGCTGATGTCTTATTTGGAACAACAATCATACTTTTCAAGTCTGTATCTCAATCATCGACCAGGATTTGGTTTCCTGTGGCAACATTGTTGCTTCCATTGAATCATATAAATGTGAAAATTGGTAAATAAAATGTATGTAATCCACGTTTGCTTTCCGCTCTCAGATTGCTTCACGTTTGCTTTGTAAGTCATTCATCACATGATATGTTAAATATGTTACGGACATCTAATTTGTTTCTTTAAACCATGCCACAAAATAACAAAAAGTTGACGATATTGAGGTCATAACTTCCCATCTCTATAATTCAGGACACCTTTGATGGCTGCCATGCATGAAGATGATTCTCCTGACTTGAGAGAAGTTGGAAGGATACTCGAAGAGAGTTTGCAGGTACACTCATCATTGGTTCCTCTAGTTAGCATTCTCAATCATAGTTCTCTCTGTTGAAATCATTAACATTGTCTGCTGGATCTTGTCAGACGTCCGGTCTATCTTTGAAAACAAAAATGATTGTCGTGAGAGTTTGCGACATAGTTACCAGAAGAGCTGCTAGGTTAGCTGCAGCGGGGATAATTGGTATATTAAAGAAAATAGGACGAGATGGGAGTGGCGGTGTGGCGAGTGGAAGAACCAAAGGCAAACCAAGGAGAACGGTTGTGGCAATCGAGAGAGGGCTTTATACTAATTATTCGATGTTTAGAGTATATATGAATGAAGCCATCACAGACATACTGGGGGAGGAGATTGCCCAAAACGTTGTTCTTAGGATTTCAGAAGATGGAGCAGGAATTGGAGCTGCTCTCCTCGCTGCAGCATATTCATCAAAACGATAAAATTTCCAATTCAAATGTATTTTTTCTGTGCAGATGTAAGAAATTGTTTCAAAATATAATATAAAAAGGTGGTATTTTGCAGAATATCCCAGCAGCCTCCTTGAGCCTAGCCTTTGATGGCATGGAAATATCTTTATTGCTAAGCTACAGATATTTCTTTGTTTCTTTTATTTTATCTTATCGGACGGCTTGAAAAAAATGTGTATGGTTTTAATGATGTGACAGGTAATAGAGATTTTAAGTTACTAAATATGATTTTTATTTTGAGATTTTTGGATTTCATAAGGTTTTGATCGGAAGGCATGAAAAAAAAAAATTCTATATGGTTTTAAAAATTGGTCTTATGAGTAGAAGAAAGAGTTAGTTAGTTTTTAATATAGAAGAATATAAAATATCATTGAATTTTTTTTAAAGTAATAATAGATGAAAACATTATTTCATGGATTTCTTGATGTAAAACAGGAAAAGAAACTTAATTGATCTTAGAAAATAATTATGAAATATGTTATATTCTCTCACACCGTCTGAAGATAAATTAGAAAAAATATATGATGCAAAGCTACTCGGAAACAAAGTTATTTTATCGAATAAAAAAATAGACATGATCAGGTACGATAGATTATTTTTACCTCCTTTGTGCCAAAGAATTCATAAAATCAGAAAATCTATCGGTAACTCATGATTCCTGATGCAGATCATCATTATTCAAGATTTAAAATGTTATAAAACATGATGAATTATATACAATGCAGAAACGAAGAAGTTTAGTATTCGTGCATATGATGGATTATGTTGATGACATTGGTTTTGTATTTAAAAATTGATTCAAGAGATTTTATAAAGTTAGCTCAAGACAAATCGAAATTTTATAATTTATCAATACAGACATGACAAATCAAGCAGTGGATAATTGCTATAAATTGCGTGACTAAAAATTTAGATACCATAAAGAACACTTCATATCATGATAATGACAAAAAAGATTACATCAATATTCAAGACTTTTCAATGATAATAATAGTAGTTAGAAAAACATATTATTAGCATCTCTGTTAGGATGATATAGCCTTGATATGTACACGATGAGTCATCTAGAATAAAGCATGATTTCTCCAAACTTGTTACATATATAAAGATCGAGGTCAGATGAAGTTTCCTATTTTCTTTGATATTTAAATTAATATCGAGGTCCACCTCGTTCCGAGGAGAAGTAATATCCTATAAAAATTTTGTAGATGAGGCAATTCATAACTGACCTGAGCTGCCCCTTGGACTTTTAAAAAATATTCATATAAATATTTTGTAAGAGAGATAATTTATAACCAATGCGAATTGCCCCTTGGACTTTTAAGAATATTCCTGTGAATATTTTGTAGGGAAGGCAGCTTGATAATTGACTCGAGTTGTCTCTCGAACTCCCTTAACATGGGCATAAGGGTGTTGGGTTGTCTAAGCTTTTTTTTTTTCTCCCATGGGCCTTATGTGACATTGATGCAATGGGCGGTAGCTAGTTGATTGTATATTCCCTATTATTTATCCCTCACGAAAATGTGCTTCAGGGTTTCTAGGTTCAAAGTGCATCGTTGAAATTTTTTTTTTGTTGACGTGGGAGCATTTGAGACTTCCTCCAGCAAATCGGGTTTTTCCAAACTAGGTGCCTTAGGGATATTAGGCCTTAGGTCTCTGTTGTGATGGATTTTACTTGGTATGAGTCAGATTTTTCTTAACTCATGTGCCTCGGGTATCATCCAGCCCAATCTTCCATCATAGCATGTTATGCGGGTCAGCATTTCTCAACATTATGCATCTCAGGTGTACTTCACCTTGCACTTCCATCATAGTACGTTTTCTATAGCATGAGCCGGACTTTTCTTGACTCATGCAACTCGAGTGCCATCTAGCTCGATCTTTCATCATAGTGGGTTTCTTTTTGTGTGGGTTAAGTTTTTTTTTGACTTCATATGTTTTGGACGTACTTTGCCTTGTGTTTTCATTGTAGTAGGTTTCATTTGGCACGAGTCAAACTTTTTTTGACTCGTGCATCTTGGGTTCCATGTAGCCTAATCTTCTATCGTAGTGAGTTTCTTTTTTATGTGAGTTAGGTTTTCCCGACTTCATGCCTCTTAGGTGTACTTTGCTTAGCACTTCCACCATAGCGAGTTTCATTTGGTGTAAGTCAAACTTTTTGACTCAATTGTCTCAAGTGACATTTGGCCTAATTTCTATCATAGTAGATTTCTTTTTATGCAGGTAAGATTTTTCCAACTTTATACATCTCGGGAATACTTGACCTTGTACTTCCATCGTAGTGGGTTACATTTGATGTAAGTCTGACTTTGCTTGACTCATATATCTTGGGTGCCATATAGCCTAATCTTCCATCATTATAGGTTTCTTTTTTACATGGGTCAGGTTTTCCCGACTTTACATTTTTTGGGCGTACTTTGCTTGGTACTTCTACCATAGTGGGTTTTATTTGGCACGAGTCAGACTTTTCTTGATTCATGCATCTCGGGTGTCATCTGGCCTAATCTTTCGCTATAGTGGGTTTTTTTTTTTTTTTTTTTGTAGATCAGTTTCCCAACTTCGCATATCTCGAGAATTCTTCACCTTGCTTTTCCATCATAGTGGGTTTCATTTGGCGATAGTTTGATTTTTCTTAACTCATGCATCTCCAGTGCCATCTGGCTTGACCTTCTATCATAGTGAGTTTCTTTTTATACAAGTTAGGTTTTTCTAATTTCACGTATCTCATCGAAGCTATCCCGAGGGGATACTTGACTTGATCATAGAGGATGGTACAATCGTAAGAGAAGAGGGATGTTGCTTTCCCCGATCTATATTCATAGTAATGAGAGAGGGAGTGTACCTTCTCTACATCTTCCTCAATTGATGCTTTAGCAATAAAGGAAAGAGAGAAAAAGAGGGGGATAGAGAGAGCGAGAGAGGCACTCGAGAAAGATGTATCTTCCCAATATCTTCCTCGATTTACACCTCAATAGTGGATGAGAAAGAGACTTTCCTTATATTTTCGTTGATTGGTGTCTCAACAATGAGGGAGTGTCCCTTTTTATAGCTTGTTTTCAACTATGTAAAGGGAAAAATAGCTACTACTTGACTCCTTGAAGGGGCTTAAAAGTCGATGGTACTCCTTCAAATAATGAGGGCTGGAAGGAGCATTTCTTTTTTGTGAATCTAGGTTAGGATTGGGGATTTAACTTTGTCTGCTTGACACGCTCTATTGACAATATTTCTCCCCTATTGTTGGACAAGGAGGGGGACCAGGTGCTTTGATTAAGGGACATTTTTTCTTATCCGAAGCCACCTAACAGATAGACATGGACTAGCTAGTCAATGTGGGTCTTAGTCTGACTTCTCGAGATAGGGCCCGAACCCTTCATTACCCCCACTTTGATTTTCTATAGTTTCATGATATCGACCCCACCTTTATTTGCAGATATGGACTTGCATTCTCTAAAGAAATGGGGTTGTGTCTCATCTTCAGGTGCTATGACTACTTAGGCTATCCCGACCTCTGTCCACAAGGTATTGCCCAAGTATCTGGGTTCGACTTGATCAGGTCATCATGCTTGCATCGATCAATGAAAGAAGAAGTACAAGGTTGTTATAAATATGGTCTCTCAACCCTTGAGGGGACGGGGCCCAAGGAGCCAAATGTAGGTGGAAGTTCCATTTTAATAGTGTCGGAGCCTATAGAGGGTCTTAAGAGCCCTAGGTCCCCCTCAAAGCAAGGAGAGGAAAGGCCGAGGTCAATGGTTGACCTATGTAATCGAGATGGGAGGGCCTACAGGATAGGCAGAAGGTATGGAGTGATAGTGAAGCCTCAGAGTTGTGTTGTTTAGGGATCCTTGTGTCCAGGTTGGCAAATCAGATTTATCTCTCCCCCTTAGAAGTGTTACTCGACCAGGGTTATCACAACAAAGTGCTGGTAAGTTGGTCTATAGGTATTTATTTGTTTTTCATTCTTACCATTCATCTCTATACTTTTTTTTGCACCATCGTTATGTGATGACCTTGCTTCATTAGGTATGAGACGTTAACATTGTTATTGATCAACATGCTTAGGAAAATGATAACCTTTAGGCAAAAGTCGAGAAGTTGAAGAAGGCTAGAGTTGATCCTTCTATAGCTATTGTTGCTAAGGTGAAGATTCGGGGTGATAGAAATTGGAGAAAGCCAAGTGAGGGCTTGCTACCCTAGCTAAATAGCTAGAGGGTGTCTGGGGCAACAACCAAGTTATGGAGTAGGAGCTATTGTGGCTAGCTTGAGAACCCTCATACTCTCCCTTAGAATACTCTCTATGCTTTAGGAGGAGGGATCCTATACTTTACAAGGGTTACAACCTTAGAATCACAAAGTTTTTGCTCTTTTTTCTTTCACAATTCTTTCTCTACCAAGCAAGAATAACTAGGGTATTTATAGACCCCAAATGGCTTTAAGAATTAGAGCCAAAATTCAAACACCCCGAGATTTTGGGATACTAATGGTGCCACAGCCTATGCTAGGTGGCACCACCGCCTGCAGCACTAACACTGGATGGTACCACCCCTGATAGTCTAGGAGACTATGTATAGGCAGTACCACCGCCCAGATTTCATCTTGGGATGTTGACCCTTAAGCAGTTTTGTGGTTCTATGTCACTGTTTGGGCCTTTCATCCGACCCAAAACAATCTTGTTTGGGGTCCAATTGGCTCATAATTGAGTTAGCCTAATTCTAACCCAATTACAACTAAAACTACTTCAATCTAGACAATTATTACAAAGCATTAATCAAATGTTATCTGGCATGTCATTGGTTCATCGAGCGTTTTGTTCAACTCTTTGGCGCTTCGTCCTCTTTTGTGGCATATTACCCAATCGGCATGTTGACATTCGTAACTCCAAACTCCTTGACGCAATGTCATCTCTTCTTGGCCTGATGCCTGAACTCATGGTACGAAGCCTTCTACCGATATATCTGCTAGTTATAGGTGCCTTACAATCCAATCATGTAAGTGATGACACCTGTAATATATTATGTCAATCTCTTTGCTTATGATTATTAGCATTTTCTCATATTATTTGGATGTATATTGTGATGTCCTTGGATCTGTGCAATGGGAATCGGATCGTAATGAGATCATGATAATGAGACCGATTCACCTTTAAACACAGACCCTAAATAATTCCGGTCATAGGTTACTCAAGAGGGACATCGAGATAACCGGATAGACTGGTGTACTGTATACCCATCCATATGATGGAGGTGGCTGGTCTCATAGCTACTCATGTGGGGACACTAAGGGTATAGTACAGGTGCTAATTAGAGAATGAGTTCACTGATTGATCCGCTTACGGAATGTTGGATGGTTATTGATACCTCACATTAGACAGCGATTCCGTAGTCCCAATAGTGTATCTGGTCCTTAGACTTGAGACATCAAGGATGTCATGTATGAGTACTCCGCTCTTTGATACCGGACTTATAGGTTTGGAAATTTCAAATCTAGTACAACCAGTTATTGAGAGTGGTAGCCAACCTTACGAGGACTATTGAGTATCAATAGAGGATCATCCACTCTTGGTATCATAATAGGAATATCCCATATATTCTTGCTTAGGCAAATCCCTGGCCAGGGTCATTCGGATTGAGAGGAAAAGAGTTCTCCGGGAGAATCCGATTAGAGTGAGACTTGATTGAAAACCGTATGGGCTTGACAGAATCATGCATAATATATGATCTTTGGGATATTAGATGGATAAGAGATTATAGGTATATGGTAATTGAGGATAGATAGGTCCAAAGGATTCGATTCCCCTATATCGTCTGGGGACTGCGGCGTAGTGGCCTAGTACGTCCATAGTCAATGAGTCGAGTGAATTATTATGACTTCATAATAATTCATTGAGTCAAAAGGAGTTCTGATAGGTATGACTCACGGCCAGCTCGATATTGTGCCTAGAGGGTCATACACATATGATAAGTATTGTGACGAGTAGAGGTTCGAATATGAGATATCCGTCGGAGCCCATATCTTATTGGATATCCAATAAGCCCATGCATTATTGGATCCCATGGATGAGATCCAATAAGAGTTAGATTATTGGGTAGAGACCCATTGATCTAAGAGGATTAGGTAATTGGATAGAGATCCAATACTTAATAGGGCTGGATCCATTATGGTTGACAGGGGGCCTCTATAAATAGGAGAGAACCAAAGGCCCATAGGCTAAGGGTTTTTCTTGGTAGCTACCTTCTTGTTCTCCTCTCCCTAGAGAAGAGCATCGTCGCAGTCCCTACTGTGTGGATACCGCTAGATAGGAGGATGCTTGACCTCCTTCATCCTCCCCCATGGATCTACAAGAACTCAGGGATATACGATCTCTCTAGATACTATCGTTCTTTTCATACACATAGTTTTTCAGATTCACGGATTTATTTTTGACGCATCGATCTTCACACGATGACGAAACCTTTTTACGAAAATCTAGGATGTTTTATTTTCTATTCTTCCACTGTGCATGAGATGTCGCCCCCTTGGATTTCCCAATAGTAGTATCAGAGCTAGGTTGTTCATGCGAAGATCGGATTTTAACTGTGTGTTGTGCTTTGGATGTGCTTTTGATGCCAAAATTATTAACACAAAGGACGTGAAAGGGCAGTACTATTTGGCCAAGGCTACTTGCAGCCATGGCCGTACGCGCAGGGGCTGTTGGCGGCCGGCACTGGCCACTAAGCAGGTAGTGTATGTAGGCTGCTTGTGCAGGCGCCTTGCTTGCAAGGGGCGGGCGGTGCCCGCCAAGGCTATGGCGCCTGTAGGGGCCACCGCCGCTGCCCGGGGTAGGGATAAACGCCCACCCTACGGGCGCAGCACCACCCACGAGCGAGCGGCCCATAAGGGCAACGCTCACGGTCGCCTGCAAGGGGCAGCACTTGTGGGCACTGCACCCGCAGGTGATTAGCGTTGCCCCGTGGGTGGCGCTTGCATGAGAGACACCCACCTACGGCAAGGGTAGCGCCGCCCACGGGTATGCCGCCACGCCCCCCCCCCCCTCCACGCAGAGGCCGTTGCTGGTTAGGTGGCGGCGGCTGCAAGGCAGCGGTAGGAATGGTGCAGAGGAGGGAATTAGGGTTTTTGGCCAAAAGATAATTTTGACCTTGGGAATTTTAAAAATTCTAATTTTATCCCTCCTGACCGAATGACCAAAATACACTTCAAAATTTAAAAAATTTCTTGTATATCCCTATTTTCAAAAAAATATTAGTTAATTAAAATATTTAATTAACTATTATTATTTATTTAGTAGTCCTATATAATAACATGTACATATGATGTATGATGTGTATAGATGATCATGGACCGTGTGATGTGATGTATGTGTATGATGTGATCATTATTATTATTGGGGCCTACGAGCTTATATTTTTCTCATTTATTATTGGGCCTGCGTGCTTGTAATTATATTATAATTACACGAGGAGGCGCAGCAAGAGTGGGACCCACAAGGTTGAGACGGACGATCCGATGCATGGAGATGTGTTGAGAAACTGACGAAACCGACAAAGCGAGATAGACGATCACAGGGTATGGAGATGTGTCGAAGCACACATAGATCTTGATGTGAGTGATTGGGCCCACTGGCTTAATCTTGATCACATTAGGATGTAGTCCATGATCATATGGTGTGATTACTCATGTGATGTGTGATTGGTTATATACCTACTAGATATGTATATGTATATATTTGCATGCGATGTAGATATATATATTAAATATGTATGTGTGTGACACATTATATTTAGAGACCAAATTAAAATCCCCTCTATTAATAATATTAAGTCAATAAATGTGAGACAATTAGATTGACCCACGTGGCCTTCCATCGTTATAGGTAGAAACCGATTCCTGGTGTAGGTTGAGTTGGTCGAGTCCCTCGAGACTCACCTATATCGCGATTCACTATCTTATCTATGACATAGAGATGTCACCGGTGACCTGAGGACATGGTATGCTTGATCGAGTCCCTCGAGGGTATATCATCGAATCAGACTCATCTTGTAACGATAGTGATGACTTAACATAACATCATGGTTGGTCGAGTCCCTTGAGGCTATGGTGGTTCGGAGGCCGGACAAGATGGGAATCACAAGGAGTTGTGGTCGGTAAGAGTTACCTACCTTTTAGGCTTAGTGTGATTGGTTGAGTCCCTCGAGGTTACACTACGATGCCAATTAGATTCCGATCCCCACTAGAAGTCTGTCGAAGACTTCCGTTCCATGTGCTGAGGGTGTCGCATGACTCGCTAGAAAAATAATGGGAGTACATCAAGATAGAAGTCTATATCTTGATTATTTATATTTCTATAAAATCTGCATGTTATTTATTTATGCTACATCTTTATTTTTGAAAATATCACTATTAGACTCTCTGCATTGCATACTTGATGCCAACCGCCTCATTGATCAAAATTATATGGATTGGCTCCGCAAGGTGAGAATTGTTCTCATGATGGAGAAAATCGCATATGTCATTGATATAATGATGCCTATGCCTAAGGAAGGGACAAGCAAGGATGAGATCGCTCGCTACGTGAAGTACGTAGATGACTCTACTCTTGCTCAGTATTATATGTTGGGCTCTATGACTCTTGAGTTACAGAAACAACTAAAAAGATGGATAGTAGATCCATATTCCTACATCTTTACAAATTATTTGAGGAATAGGAAAGAACTCAACGATATGAGATATCGAAGAGTCTCTTCCGTGCTAGGATGACTGAGAGGACACCGGTTCAGAACTATATCCTTAAGATGATTGAGTGGATAGATAAATTCATAAGTCTAGGAATGCTCCTATAGGATATCCTATGTGTGGATTTTGTGCTTCATTTCCTACTCGATTCATTTTCATAGTTTTTTATGCTGGTAAGACCAGAAAGAAAATGAAGAAAGATAAGTCCCTTAAGAAGGGTAAGGGCAAGGGTAGACCGGATAAAGCAAAGGTTGCCAAGAAGACTCGAAAAAGGACAAAAGCTAGTGCTTCCACTATGGCAAAGACGGGAATTAGAAGAGGAACTGCAAAGAGTATATTGCAGAGAAGGCAAAATAGAAGCTTAGAGAAGCTTCAGATATGCATTCATGATTAGTCTCTATTTGTCAGACTCATATGATAACACATAGGTATAGGATATTGATAGTGTTTATCATATCTGTAATCCATTGCAGGTTCTAGCAAAACCTAGGAGATTGATGAAAGGCAAGATAGACCTTAAGATGGGCAATGAAACAAAAGTTGCTGTTATTGCTATTAGCAAAGTCACTCTACGTCTATCTGGTGGAGCTACTATTGCATTAGATGCATGCTATTTTATTCCTTTTATTATCAAAAACCTTATTTCTATTTTATGTTTGACAATGAAGTAGTTTTTGAGAATTTTTAGTTGTTCAACTATTGAGGATGATAAGATCATCATGAGAGGAACATTGCATAATGGTTTGATTATGCTAGACACTACTCCACGTATCATGAATGTAAGTGTGTCTAAGAGGAAACGAGATGAGATGAACAATACATACCTATGGCATTATAGGCTAGGCCATATCCATGAAGGAAGGATTCAAAAGTTACTAACAGATGGATACATAGATCCATTTGACTATGAGTCATATGCCACTTGCGAACTTTGCTTTCGTGAAAAGATGACCAACTCTCCATTTAGTAGAACTGGAGAGAGAGCCACTAGGTTGTTGGTACTTATACATAGTGATGTATGTGGTCCCATGTCAACTCAAGTCATCAGTGGTTATTTCTACTTCATTATTTTCACTGACGATTTCTCTAGGTACGAACATATGTACTTGATGAAGTATAAATCTGAAGCCTTCGAGAAATTTAGGGAGTATAAGAATGAAGTAGAGGTTCAGATTGGAAAGAGTATCAAGACTCTTTGATCAGATTGAGGAGATGAGTACTTGAGTACAGAGTTCACCCAATTCCTTAAGGACCGGGGATTCTATCCCAATAGACACCTCCTTATATACCCTAGCTCAATGGTGTATCCAAAAGGAGGAATCACACACTGTTAGACATGGTGCAGTCTATGATGAGTTTTGTCGACCTACCCATCTCATTTTGGGGATATGCCCTAGAGTCCGCAGCTTACCTTCTGAACAAAGTTCTAATTAAGTCGGTAGTGTCTACGCCATATGAGATATGAAAAGAGAAGCCCGATCTTAAGGTTGTTAAGATTTGGAGCTATCCTGCCCACGCTAAAAGACACAAGCCCGATAAGTTGGAATCCAGAATAGAATAATGTAAATTCGTGGGATACCCCAAGGAAACTTATGGGTATTATTTCTATCACCTCAAAGACCAAAATATTTTTGTAGCCAAGAGAGTAGTGTTCTTTGAGAATAAACACATTCTTGGTGGAGACAGTGAGAGCATGATAGAGTTGAGTGAGGTTAGAGAACCCAACTCAAGTACCATTCCATAGGTAGAATCTATTCAAGTACCTAGCACACAAGTTCTGACTTTACGTAGGTGCGATAAAGTATCCCATCCTCTTAAGAGTATGTGAAACATATCAGAGGAGTGGATGTTGAGGATATTGATCCTCAGACCTACGAGGAGCCTATTATAAGTATAGACTACGGGAAGTGGCAAGAAGTCATGAATTCAAAGATGGATTCAATGCACTCCAACTAGGTTTGGAACCTTGTTGATGCACCCGAGGGTATCATGCCCATTGGCTGCAAGTGGATCTTCAAGAAGAAGATCGGAGTAGATGGAAAGGTAGAGACCTATAAAACAAGGCTAGTGGCTAAGGGGTATCATTAAAGGTAAGGTGTTAACTATGACGGAACTTTCTCACCCATAGTCATGCTAAAATTCATTCGAATTCTATTGGCTATTGTAGCATACTATGATTATGAGATCTGGCAGATGGACATCAAAACTGCATTCCTCAATGGTAACCTCGAGGAGAAGGTGTATATGATACAACCTGAGGGATTCGTCTCTAAGGACAGTCCAGATAAGATGTGCAGGTTGCTTAGGTCCATTTATGGACTGAAGCAAGCTTTCCAAAGTTGAAACATAAGATTTAATGAGGCGATCAGATCTTATGACTTCGTTAAGAATAAAGATGAGCCTTGTGTGTACAGGAAGGTAAGAAAGAGCACTATTACCTTTTTGGTGCTATATGTGGATGATATCCTAATCATTGAGAATGATATAGGAATGCTCTTCATGCTAAAAGCTTGGCTATCTAGACACTTCTCCATGAAGGACTTAGGGGAAGTATCCTACTTATTGGGGATTCAGATCTATAGAGATAGATCCAAGTAGATGCTTAGCTTATCCCAGTCTAGGTACATAGACACCAATGTCAAAATGTTTAACATGAAAAATTTCAAGAGAGGTCTCATACCGATGAGACATAGGCTATCACTTTCTAGGAGTATGTCCCCAAAGACTCCTGAAGAAACGGTAGACATGGATAGGATACGTCATGCCTCAGCGATAGGATCTATCATATATGTTATGCTATGTACCAGGCCTGATATAGTGTATGCTCTGAGTGTCACGAGTAGGTATCAAGCGGATCTAAACTTGGAGTATTGGAAAGCAGTAAAGTATATCCTTAAGTACTTGAGAAGGATTAAGGATCTTTTATTGGTATATAGAGAAAGTAGCCTTAGGATTGAGGGCTACACGGACTCAAGCTTCCAATCCGATATTGATGATAATAAGTCTAATTCAGGGTATGTATTCACTCTGAATGGAGGAGCAGTATGCTGGAAGTGTTCCAAGCAAGACACTGCTAGTTATAGATGCCCTACAAGCCAATCACATGAGTGATGGCACTTGTAACACACTACGTCAATCTCTTTGCTTATGATTATTGATATTTTCTCACATTACCTGGATGTATATTATGATATCCTTGGATCTGTGCAATGAGAATCAAATTATGATGAGATCACGATAATGAGACCCATTCACCTTTAAACAGACCCTAAATAATCCCTATCATAGGCTACTCGAGAGGAACATCGAGATATCCGGACAAACTGGTGTACTGTATACCCGTCCATATGATGAAGGTGGCTGGTCTCATAGCTACTCGTGTGAGGATACTAAGGGTACAGTGCAGGTGCTCATTGGAGAATGAGTTTACTGATTGATCTGCTTACGGAATGCTGGATGGTTATTGATACCTCACATCAGACAGCGATTTCGTAGTCCTAATAGTGTATCTGGTCCTTAGACTTGAGACACCAAGGATGTCCTGTATGAGTACTCCACTCTTTGATACCAAACTTATAGGTTTGGAAGTTTCAGATCTAGTACAACCGACTATTGGGAGTGACAGCCACTCTTACGAGAGTAACTGAGTGTCAATAGAGGATCATCCACTCTCGGTATCATGAGAGGAATATCACATGTATTCTTGCTTAAGCAAATCCTTGGCTATGGTCATTCGGATTGAGAGAGAAAGAGTTCTTCGAGAGAATCCAATTAGAGCGAGACTCGAGTGGAAACTGTATGGGCTTGACAGCACCATACCCGTTATATAGTCTCTGGGATATTAGATGGATGAGGGACTATAGGTACATAGTAACTAAGGGCAAATATGTCCAAATGATTGGATTCCCCTGTATCTCCTGGGGACTGCGTCGTAGTGGCCTAGTTCGTCCGTAGTTGATGAGTCAAAAGGAGTTCTGACATGTATGACTCATGGCTAGCTCAATATTGGGCCTAGAGAGTCACACACATATGGTAGGTGTTACGACCAGTAGAGGTTCGGATATGAGATATCCACCGGAGCCCCTATCTTATTGGCTATCCAATAAGCCCCTGTATTATTGGATCTCATGGATGAGATCCAATAAGAGCTAGATTATTGGGTAGAGACCCATTGATCTAAGAGGCTTGGATAATTGGATGGAAATCCAATACCCAATAGGGCAGGATCTATTAGGGTTTACAAGGAGCCTCTATAAATAGGAGGGAACCAAAGGTTCATAGGCTGGTGTTTTCTTGATAGCCACCTTCTATCCTCCTCTCCCCAGAGAGGAGCATCGTTGCAGTCCCTACCGTGTGGATACCGCTAGAGAGGAGGACGCTTGACCTCCTTCATCCTCCCCCATGGATCTATAGGAAATCAGGGATATACAATCTTTCTATGTACTATCATTTCTTTTACATACACAGTTTTCGGATTCACGGATTTGTTTATTGATGCATCGATCTTCGCACGATGACGGAACCTTTTGCGGAAATCTAGGGTGTTTTATTTTCTGTCCTTCCGCTGCTCATGAGATGTCACCCCCTTGGATTTTCCAACAATGGTATCAAAGCTAGGTTGTTCATGCGAAGATCGGATCTCAAACTACGTGTGTTGTGTTTTGGATGTGCTTTTGTAATCAAAATTATTGGCGTAAAGGTCGAGACGAATGATCTGACGTATGGAGATACGTTGAGATGTCGACGGAACTGACGAAATGAGATGGACGATCACGGGCATGTAGATGCATCGTGGCACACATAGATCTTGATGTGAGTGATTAGGCCCATTGGCTCAGGCTTGATCACATTAGGATATGGTCGATGATCATCTGGTGTAATTGCTCATGTGATGTGTGATTGGTTATACACCTACTAGATATGTATATATATATTTGCATGTGATATAGATATATATTAAATATGTACGTATATGACACGCTATATTATGAGACCGAATCAAAATCCCATTCTCGATAATATTAAGTCAATAAATGTGAGGTAATTAGATTTACGCCAATAATTTTGTAATCAAAATTATTGGCGTAAAGGTCGAGACGGATGATCTGACGTATGGAGATACGTTGAGATGTCGACGGAACTAACGAAATGAGATGGACGATCACAGGGTATGGAGATGCATCGTGGCACACATAGATCTTGATGTGAGTGATTGGGCCCATTGGCTCAAGCTTGATCACATTAGGATATGGTCGATGATCATCTGGTGTAATTGCTCATGTGATGTGTGATTGGTTATACACATACTAGATATGTATATATATATATTTGCATGTGATATAGATATATATTAAATATGTATGTGTATGACACGCTATATTATGAGACCGAATCAAAATCCCCTTCTCGATAATATTAAGTCAATAAATGTGAGGTAATTAGATTGACCCATGTGGCCTTCCATCGTTATAGGTAGGAATCGAATCTCGGTATAGGTTGAGTTGGTCGAGTCCCTCAAGACTCACCTACATCGCGATTTACTATCTTATCTATGACATAGAGATGTCACCGGTGACCTGAGGACATGGTATGCATGGTCGAGTCCCTCGAGGGTATATCATCGAATTAGACTCATCTTGTAACGATGGTGATGACTTAACCGAACATCATGGTTGATCGAGTCCCTCGAGGCCATGGTGGTTCAGAGGTCAAACAGGATGAGAATCACAAGGAGTTGTGATCGACAAGATTTGCCCACCTTTTGGGCTTGGTGTGATTGGTCGAGTCCCTCGAGGTTACACTAAGATGCTGATTGGATCTCGATCCCCACTAGAAGTTTGTCGGAGACTTCCGTTTTATATGCTGAGGGTGTCGCGTGACTTGCTAGAAAAATAGCAGAAGTACATCAAGATAAAAGTCCATATCTTGATTATTTATATTTCTATAAAATCTACATGTTATTTATTTATGCTACATCTTTATTTTTTGAAAATATTGCTATTAGACTCTCTACGTGGCATATTGATGCCAACTGCCTCACTGGTCAAAACTATGCGAACTAACTTCGTAATCTGAGAATAGTTCTCACAATGGAGAAAATCGCATATATCCTTGATATAGTGATACCTATGCCCAAGGAAGGGAAAGTGAGGATGAGATCGCTCGCTACGTGAAGTATGGAGATGACTCCACTCTTGCTTAGTATTACATATTGGGCTCTATGACTCCCGAGTTATAGAGACAACATAAAATGATGGATGATATATCCTTACTCCTACATCTCGACAAATTGTTTGAGGAACAAGGAAGAACTTAATAATATGAGATATCGAAGAGTCTCTTCTATGCCAGGATGACTGAGAGGACACTGGTTCAGAATCATGTCCTTAAGATGATCGAGTGGATAGAGACACTCAGGTCTAAGAATGGTCCTAGAGGATAACCTGTGTGTGGATCTTGTGCTTCAGTTTCTACTCGATTCCTTTTCATTATTCTCTATGCTGGAAAGACTAGAAAGAAAAGGAAGACGAAGAAGTCCCTTGAGAAGGGCAAAGGGCAAGGGCAGATCGGGTAAAGCAAAGGCTGCTAAAAAGATCCAAAAGAGGACAAAAGCTAGTGCTTCCACTATGACAAAGACGGGCATTAGAAGAGGAACTACAAAGAGTATATTGCAGAGAAGGTGAAACAGAAGCTTAGAGAAGCCTCAGATATGCATTCATGATTAGTCTCTATTTGTCAGACTTATATGATAACGTATAAGTATTGGATATTGATAGTGTTTATCATATCTGTAATTTGTTATAGGTTTTGGCAAAACCTAGGAGATTGATGAGAGGCAAGATGGACCTTAAGATGGGCAATGAAGCAAGAGTTACTGCTATTGCTATTAGCGAGATCACTCTACATCTGTCTAGTGGAGCTACTATTGCATTAGATGCATGCTATTTTATTCCCTTTATTATCAAAAATCCTATTTCTATTTTATG
Source organism: Musa beccarii (assembly GCA_024322285.1). NCBI lineage: Eukaryota > Viridiplantae > Streptophyta > Magnoliopsida > Zingiberales > Musaceae > Musa > Musa beccarii. Next base: position 20,581,193 of record CM044397.1, read on the forward strand.
TTTGATATTGAATGGTTATAAAGTAGTTTTTGAGAATAATAGTTGTTCAACTATTGAGGATAATAAGATCATCACGAGAGGAACATTGCATAATGGTTTGATTATGCTAAGACACTCCTCCACGTATCATGAGTGTGAGTGAGTCCAAGAGGAAATGAGATGAGGTGAACAGTACATACCTATGGTATTGTAGGCTAGGTCATATCCATGAGGGAAGGATTCAAAAGTTGCTGACAGATAGATACCTAGATCCATTTAACTATGAGTCATATGTGAACATTGCTTTCGTGGAAAGATAGCCAACTCTCCATTTAGTGGAACTGGAGAGAGAGCCACTGAGTTGTTGGTACTTATACATAGTGATGTATGTGGTCCCATGTCAACTCAGGCCATCAGTGGTTATTTCTACTTTATTATTTTCACTAATGATTTCTCTAGGTATGGACACGTGTAGTTGATGAAGTACAAGTCTGAAGCCTTCGAAAAATTCAAGAAGTAAAAGAATGAAGTAGAGGTTCAGACTGGAAAGAGTATCAAGACTCTTCGATCAGATCGAGGAGGTGAGTACTTGAGTATAGAGTTTACCCAGTTCCTCAAGGACCAAAGGATTCTATCCCAATGGACACCTCCTTAGACACTCTAGCTCAATGGTGTATTCAAAATGAGAAATCATACACTGTTAGACATGGTGTAGTCCATGATGAGTTTCGTTGACCTACTTATCTCATTCTGAGGATATGCTCTAGAGTCCGCAGCTTACCTTCTAAACAGAGTTCCAACTAAGTCGGTAGTGTCTACACCATATGAGATATGGAAAGGAAAATCCGATATTAAGATTGTTAAGATTTGGGGCTACCTTGCCTACGTTAGGAGACACATACTCGATAAGTTGGAATCCAGGATGGAATGGTGCAAGTTCATGGGATACCCCAAGAAAACTTGTGGGTATTATTTCTATCACCCCATCTTTGTAGCTAAGAGAGTGGTGTTCAACGAGAAGGAACACATTCTTGGTGGAGACAATGGGAGCATGATAGAGTTGAGTAAGGTTGGAGAACCTAGCTCAAGCACCATTCCACAATCAGAGTCTGTTCAGGTACCTAGCACACAAGTTTCAACTTTACATAGGTGTGGTAGAGTATCCTATTCTCCTAAGAGTATGTGGGACATATCAGAGGAGCAGATGTTGAGGATATTGATCCTCAGACCTACGAGGAGCCTATTACGAGTATAGACTCCAGGAAGTGGCAAGAAGCCATTAATTCAAAGATAGATTTCATGTACTCTAATAAGGTTTAGAACCTGGTTGATGCACCCGAGGGTATCATACCCATTGGTTGCAAGTGGATCTTCAAGAAGAAAATTGAAGTGGATGGAAAGGTAGAGACTTATAAAGCAAGGCTAGTGGCTAGGGGTTCTCGTCAAAGCTAAGGCGTTGACTATGATGAAACCTTCTCACCTATAGCCAAGCTAAAATCCATTCGAATTCTATTGGCTATTATAGCACACCTTGATTATGAGATCTGGCAGATGAACATGAAAATCATGTTCCTCAATGGCAACCTTAAGGAGGAGGTGTATATGATGTAGCCTGAGGGATTCATGTCTAAGGACAATCCAGATAAAATGTGCAGGTTGCTTAGGTTCATCTATGGACTGAAGCAAGCTTCCTAAATTTGGAACATAAGATTTGATAAGGGATCAGATCCTATGACTTCGTTAAAAACGAAGACGAGAATATGGATGACATCCTATTCGTTAAAAATGAAGGCTCGTTAAAAATGAGCCTTGTATATACATGAAGGTAAGTGGGAGCGTTATCACCTTTTTGGTGTTGTATATGGATGACATCCTAATCATTGAGAATAATGTAGGAATGCTCTCAATGGTAAAAGCTTGGCCATCTAGGTACTTCTCCATGAAGGACTTAGGGGAAGCATCCTACTTATTGGGAATTTAGATCTATAGAGATGGATCCAAGTGGATGCTTGACTTGTCCTAGTCCAAGTACATAGACACCATTGTCAAAAGGTTTAGGATGAAAAATTTCAAGAGATGTCTTATACCAATGAGACATGGAATATTACTTTCCAGGAGTATATCCCTAAAGACTCCTGAAGAAAGGGTACACATGGATAGGATATCATATGTCTCAGCGATAGGATCTATCATATATACTATGCTATGTACCAGGTCTAATATAGTGCATGCTCTGAGTGTCATGAGCAGGTATCAGGCATATCCAGGCTTGGAGTATTGGAAAGCAGTAAAATGTATCCTTAAGTACTTGAGAATGACTAATGATCTTTACTAGTATATGGAGGCAGTAGCCTAAGGTTGAGGACTACATGGACTCGAGCTTTGAGTTTGATGTTGATGATGGCAAGTCTAATTTAGGATATGTATTTACCCTGAATAGAGGAGCAATATATTAGAAGAGTTTCAAGTAAGATACTACTACTGACTCGACCACAAAGAGACGTAGTACATTGCTGCGGTAGAGGTAGCAAAAGAGGAAGTCTGGATGAAGTAGTTCATCATAGATTTGGGAGTCGTGCTGAGCAGCGAGGAGCTGATTCCCTTATATTACGATAACTATGGGGCGATTACTCAAATAAGGAAACTCAAGTCTCATCAAAAGTATTCTAAGGAGGTTCTAACTTATTAGAGAGATCATGGCCTAAAGAGATGTAGCAGTGGAAAGAGTTCCATTCGAAGATAACATTGTAGATCCACTGATAAAGCCATTGACTCAGATTGTCTTTGAGTGTCATAGAGGTCTGATAGGAATCAGACACATAAATGATTGGCTTTAGGTTAAGTGGGAGATTGCTAGTTATAGGTGTCCTATATGCCAATCACATAAGTGATGGCACCTATAACATGCTGCGTCAATCTCTTTGCTTATGATTATTAATATTTTTTCACATTATCTGGATATACATTGTGATGTTCTTGGATCTGTGCAATGAGAATCGGATCGTGATGAGATCACGATAATGAGATCAATTCACCTTTAAACATAGATCCCAAATAATCCTGGTCATAGGTTACTCGAGAGGGATATCGAGATAATCGAACAAACTAATGTACTATATACCCGTCCATATGATGGAGGTGGCTAATCTCATAGCTACTCATGTGGGGACGCTAACGGTACAGTGCAGGTGCTCATTGGAGAATAAGTTTACTGATTGATCCGCTTACGGAATGCTAGATGGTTATTGATACCTTATGTCAGACAGCGATTCCATAATCCCAATAGTGTATCTGATCCTTAGACTTGAGACATCAAGGATGTCCTGTATAAGTACTCCACTCTTTGATACCAGATTTATAGGTTTGGAAGTTCCAGATCTAGTACAACCGATTATTGGGAGTGGCAGCCAATCTTACGATGACAATTGAGTGTCAATAGAGGATCATCCACTCTTGGTATCATGAGGGAAATATCCCATGTGTTCTTACTTAGGCAAATCCCTGGCTAGGGTCATTCGAATTGAGAGAGAAAGAGTTCTCCGAGAAAATCCGATTAGAGCGAGACTCGAGTGGAAACCGTATGGGCCTGACAGCACCATGTCCGATATACGGCCTCTAGGATATTAGATAGATGAGGGACTATAGGTACATAATAACTGAGGGCAGATAGATCCAAAGGATTGGATTTTCCTGTATCGTTTGGGAACTGCGGCGTAGTGGCCTAGTACGTCCGTAGTCGATAAGTCGAGTAAATTATTATGAAGATAATAATTCATTGAGTTAGAAGGAGTTCTGATATGTATGACTCACGGTCAGCTCAATATTTGGCCTAGAGGGTCACACATATATGGTAGGTGTTACGATGAGTAGAGGTTCGGATAAGAGATATCCGTCGAAGCCCCTACTTATTGGATATCCAATAAACCCCTATATTATTGGATCCCATGGATGAGATCCAATAAGAGCTTGATTATTGGGTAGAGACCCATTGATCTAAGAGGCTTGGGTAATTTGATTGAGATCCAATACCCAATAGGGCAGGATCCATTAGGGTTTACAAGAGGCCTCTATAAATAGGAGGGAATCAAAGGTCCATAGGCTAGGGTTTTCTTGGTAGCCACCTTCTATTCTCCTCTCCCCATAGAGGAGCATCGTTGTAGTCCCTACCGTGTGGATACCGCTAGAGAGGAGGACGCTTGACCTCCTTCATCCTCCCCCATGGATCTACAGGAACTCAAGGATATACGATCTCCCTAGGTATTATCGTTTTTTTCATGCACGCAGTTTTTCGGATTCGCGGATATGTTTTTGATGCATCAATCTTCGCACGATGATGGAACCTTTTTGCAAAAATCTAGGATGTTTTGTTTTCTGTTCTTTCACTGCGCATAAGATGTCACCCCCTGGATTTCTCAACAATGTCAGCCGATCCTCCAGCTCGACGTCTAATTATTTGACATATTCCACCCCGGCCTAACATTGATTCTTCCTACTTTAATTGTCTCTCTATGATCGAAGTTAGTTCTGCATTACTCAAAATGCAAATTAGATCACAAACCCTATTAATTGATTTTATCATCAAAATTTGAGATTCAACAATCTCCCCCTTTTTGATGATGACAATCAATTGATGATGGAGTTTAAACTAAACTCTCTCTATCAATATGTCATATTGATTAAAATTTTAAATTCAAAAAATTATAAGAATTTCATGAATAATTATCATGATTTCAAATCATCAAAGTACATCATGCATGAAAATTTAACATCACCATCGTACTTCTCCCCCTTTGTCATCGACAAAAAGGAGAAGTGCACTTAGCAATTTTTTGAGATATACAAGCTTATCAATTTTGAAAAATTTTCATCACTTTAGAATATGCAAGCTAGTAAGTTTTTTCTTCTCTTTTGAGAAGTGCAAGCAAGTTTTGCCTTTTTTTTGTTAGCTAGCAATTTTGTCTTTCTTTGCAATGCGCAAGCTAGTAATTTTTGCTTCCTTTTGTAAGGTGCAAGCTAGTAAACTTTCTACCCCTTTGTCATTGTAAAAAAGAATGGGAGAATACAATGGCTTAAAATATTTCAATCATTACATGAGGCATACAAGCCATAAATACAAAAGAATTATATTAAGAAATATATTAATATTGAATCGTGAATACTAAAAAAAATATGATTCATTTTGACAAATCTCCTCTTAAATAGAAAATAAACTTGATTCATACAAAGAAAATTCAAGTTATAATTACGAGAAATCAAGATTATGATTTCAATAATGCTTCTCTTTAATACATAACAAGTAGAATCATAGGTGAACAAGGAAGAGATCTCGATTCATGCATAACATGTCTTAATTCATCATGAATCATAAGAAATTTAAGTTATGATTAAAAAAAAATCATGTTTCATTTAGAAAATTCTTCTTTTTAGTAAATAACAAGAAAAAATATAGGAGAATTTGGTTTATGCATAAGAAATATTGAGTCATTAAGATCATAAAAAATTTTGAGTATCAAGTGAAGGAATCATGATTCATGTGACAAAAAGGTTGTTGATTCATGCATTTGAATAAATATTTTTCAAACCATCATTACTTCAACTCATCATGCATAATTTTAAAATATAAAATCATTAAACATGATATAAAATTTATTTTTAAAATATTTAATTTATCAAATCATTAAATCACTTTCAAGAAATTCAAAATGACATAAATGGATTTGGATAAAACTCATCATCAAATCATCAAAATCACTTTCATAGTTCACGAGATTCACAAAATAACATAAATAGATTCATTTATCTCTTATTGAAAAAATTGATAAGATAGAGATAGAAAATGCATTCCCTTTTTATATGTTTCAACTTTTGTGATTTATTTCATACAAGCATGTCTTTATCTTTTATGCCAAATAAAAACATGTATCAACGTTTAAGATCAAAAAATAAATTTTATCATAAAAATTATCAAGGCCAAAAATATAACACATTAAACATAAGGCATCTTCAAACAAAAGATTCGAATTATCATTTTAATTTTAATAATAATATATTTTCCTTCTTAAGTGAATCTAACTCTTTATACTTAGTGCAAGGAATTAATGTGCAATAGTCATGCTCAAAATATTTTTTTAATGTCAAAACCATGCATCATGTTTGAAACCAAAAGGTGATATGATAATCATCAAGATAAACATACATGGAATTATATTTGGTGAACAAATATTAGATTTAAATCTAATATTTTGTTCCATTTATCATAAAAATATAATTTTCATGATTAAAATATATATACTTTAAAACTAATTTAAATTCATTAAATCATGAAAAGTGCTAAGTAATTTCATGATAAGGTAAAAACATTTTCAGTAAGTCATATACCTTATTGTTGTGAGCCATCAATACGTAGTTCTCCATCTTGCCTTTATCGGTTTGCTCCTTATTTTTGATGCACTCGATTTGTCTTTGAGTGCTTTCTTTTTCTTTAGTATTTTCTTTTTAAGTTTATTTTTATTCTTAATTTCTTGATTTATGAATTTTTTTAAATTTTATAATGATAAGTTCAAGGTCATCATCATCATATCTTGAGTTATCACTCAAGTGGTCTTCTATTATTTGAGATGTCAAATCATTTCTATCTTTGGAAGGTTATTCTCATATTCATAACCTATCATAAATGTCATCTCATAGGTCATCAGGGATTCGATTAGTTCTTCAAGAGAATAACAGTTCAAGTCCTTTGACTCTTGTATAACCGTTATTTTTGGATCCTAACTTTTTGGAAGGGATCTTAGAATCTTTTTAATAAGTTCAAAATTAGAAAAACCTTTACCAAGACTTTTTAAACTATTGATGGCGTCCTTAAAATGGGTGTACATGTCACCAATAGTTTCACTTAATTCCATTCGAACCAATTCAAAATCATGCATCAAAAGATTAATTTTTGAATCTTTAACTCTACTAGTGCCTTCGTATATAATTTCAAGAGTATGCCAAATCTCATGTGTAATTTCACAAATCGAAATCTGATTAAATTTATTTTTATCCAAGGCACAAAACAAAGTATTCATCACTTTGACATTCAAAAATAATAATTTTCTCTCAAAATCATTCCATTCATTCATAGGTTTAAAGGGTTGTTGAAAATTATATTCGATAATATTTCATGAAACAAAATTCAAAGAAAGTAAAAAAAATTCTCATTTGAGTTTTTCAATATGTGTAGTTCGTCTTATTGAACATAGAAGGACGAATGATAAAGTAACTCTCTTGAAAGTTGAAAAGAGTTATTTCTCTTAGGTGTTAAACCAAACGAGAAATAATGTGACTCTGATACCCCTCTTAAAGACTAAAAAGAGTCATTTCTCTTATATGTTAAATCAAACGAGAAATAACGTGGCTCTGATACCCCTCTTGAAAGCTGAAAAGAGTCATTTCTCTTATGTGTTAAACCAAACGAGAAATAACGTAGCTTTAATACCAACTGTTATGACCGAGTCAGCACTAAGAGGGGAGGGGTTGGGGGGTTTGTGAATTAGTATTACGATAAAACGATTCGTTGATTCAAAAAACTCGTTTGATAAAAAACTCATATTAGAAATCGTTTAAACTTAAAATGTTTGCAAGAGTAGTAATAAGTAAGTAAAGGACTTATAAAATAAATAGACAAGCAGAGAAAGAGAGGCACACCAATTTTATAGTGGTTCGGTCATCCTACCTACGTCCACTCCTGATTCCTCTTCACTTGAGGCTACTGGCATCGACTAATAGTCTTCCTTCAATGGGCAAAGACCAACTACCCTCTAATAACCCTTTCTTTTATAAAGTTTCCCTCACACTCTTTCTTTGAATACTCTCTATGCTTTAGGAAGAGGGACTCTATTCTTTACAAGGGTTACAACCTTAGAATTATAGAGTTTTTGCTCTCTTTTCTTTCACAATTCTTCATCTACCAAGTAAGAATAGTTAGGATATTTATATACCTCAAATGGCTTCAAGAATTCGAACCAAAATTTAAACACCCTAAGATTTCAGGATATTGGTGGTACCATCGCTTATGTTAGGCGGTACCATCACTTATAGCATTAACACTGGGTGATACCATCGCCCAGTTTAGTGATACCACCACCCAGACTTTAGCATAGGAGGCTAAGCCTCAAGCAATTTCACCGCCAACCATAGCAGTGCCACAATCGAACGTGGCTTTAGGTCATTGTTTGGACCTTCCATCTAGCCCAAAATAGTCCTATTTTGGGCCCAGTTGGCCCCTAATTGAGTTGGCCTAATTCTAATCTAATTACAACTAAAACTACTTTGATCTAGACAATTATTACAAAGCATTAATCAAATATTGTCCAACATGTCATTGGTTCATTTGGTGCTTCGTCCGACCCTTCGACGCTTCGTCCTCTCCTACGACGTATTATTCAATCGGCATATTGATCTCCACAACTCTAATCTCCTTAGCACAATATTCGCTCTTCTTGACTCGATGCCCGAACTCATGACACGAAGCCTTCTATCGATACGTCGACCGATCCTCCGGCTCGACATCCAATCATCTAACATGTCCCCGGCCCAACATTGATTCTTTCTACTTTAATTATCTCTCCATGATTGAAGCTAATCCTATGTTAAAACGTAAATTAGATCATAAACCCTATCAATTATTTTTATCATCAAAATCCGAGATTCAACAAATGCATCTTTTTACTATTCTAAGAAAAATTACATTAGATAGATTGGATCCCTACAACCAAAATCAAACACTAATTAATGAAAAATAAAAGAGAATTAGGAACTAAAATTATAACTTTAGAAGTGGCTCAATGACGATTCAAGCATCTAAACGAGGCAATGAGTTGGGGTTATCATCAAAAGGTATCTTGCTTTCCATCTTGATGCTTTGGTCCTCGAAGTAGTTGGTGAATGGGTCTTCCTCAAGCTTTAGCTTAGAATACCATGTCATGAAATCGGCCAAGGTGATCAGGTATCCAAACTTGTATGAGATAACCCTTGACCTCTCTAGCCCCTTTCTAAATCCCACAAACATCTTGTACTTGGTGACTTTCTCCTCTTAATGCCTTAGCACCTTACCCCACTCAGCCTCTAGTATTTCTCCTAACTCTCGAACTTGCTCCTCCGTCATAATAGTCTTTCTTTTAAGTTCCAAGTTATGCACCTATGCCCATTGAAGGAAGACCATTAGTGGACACTGGTGGCCTCGAGTGAAGAGGAATCGGGAGCGGATGTAGGTCGGATGACCGAACCACTATAAAATTAGTGTGTATCTCTTTCTCCGCTTGTCTATTTATTTTGCAAGTGCTTTACTTGCTCATTACTACTCTCTCTTGCAAATGTTTTAAGTTTAAATAATTTTCGATACGAGCTTTTTATCGAATAAGTTTTTTGAATCAATGAATCATTTTATCGTAGCACTAATTCACCCCGCCACCCTCCTCCTCCGCCGGCCCCCACCAACCCACCCTGCACCCCCCCCCCCTCTTAATGCCAACTAAGTCCTAATAGCATTTTGCAAGCTTAAAGTGTGCCTTGATCGGACCTGAGGGAGGCCTTAAGGATAAATTTTTTTTAAGTTAAAAATGTGTCATGTTCTTGGTAACACCACATCTTCTATTGTCCTGAGATGATGCCCTATCTCAGATGATTTTGATAACTCGATATGATCCTTCCTAATATGTTGTTAGCTTTCCCTAAAATCGAGTCAAGTCACTTATCTCGGTCTTACATAGCACCAAGTCTCCTAGTTGAATTCCCCGAGAGTGGATATCTCGATAATAGAGCTTGGCCATTATCTTCTTATATCTTAATATTCATAGGTGCATAGCTACTCAGGTCTCATTGACTAAGTCAAGTGCGGCTCGAAGTCCTACTTCAGAGACTTCTTCGTCAAAGTTCTCAACATTGGATGTTGGGAAGACTATCTTAGGTGATAGGACAGTCTCAATATTGAAAGCTAGGCTAAATGGTGATTCTCCCTATCTAATCATAGGTGTCATTTGAGAAGCTCATAGGATGCTCGACAGCTTGTCCACCTAGGTGCCTTTCGATCCAATGTGCTTTTTGAGACTTTCGAGGATAGCTCAGTTGGTAACCTCGATAAGATTGTTGGTTCAAGGGTGAGCCACCAAGTTGAATCTTAGTTGGATTCCATAAGACTGGCTGAACTTTCTGAATTTTGGATTGTTGAACTAAGTCCCGTTATCTGTAATAAAAGTCTTTGGTATCCTAAAGTAGGTGATGATACTCTTCCATATAAATCCCTTGACTTGTTTCTTAATTATTAAGACTAATAGCTCAATTTTTATCTACTTTATAAAATAATTAACCCCTCCGACAAGGAACCTTCATTGGCCCAAAGCTGGTGAGAAGGGCCCGAAAAGGTCTATACCCCATTTGAACAAATGACCACCTGCAATCAATCAGGCTCAAGGGGATTGTGAGTTGTTATGGTACCTGAGAAAATTCTTTACACCTATGGCACTTTTAGGTGTGAGCGATTGCATCTTTGAAAAGGTAGGCTAGTAGAACTCTTATTGATACACCTTAAAGGCAAGAGTCTGTATGTTGATGTATTCATAATTACTCTCATGCACCTCGGTATGTACCCTCTCGGCTTCTAGGGGGATCAAGCATCTAAGGAGTGGTTGATTGAAAGACCTATAATACAAGTGACCATTAATTATGCAATACCATGATTGATGGTGCTTCACTCTTTGGGCCATTGTGGGGGTCGGTTAGTAGGGCCTCGTATTTCTTATAGCATAAGATCTTATCCATCTAATTATTGGGAAACCTTAGGAGCATCACAAGTACAATAGAAAGTAAAAACAAAAATTAGTTTCCCAAAATAATTTTATCGAATCATCGTGTGAAAATCAGGAGCGTAAAACTTAAATAGATAAAAATCGCATAAGAGGTGTGAGACGTTCTCACTTAGGAGAACTCATATCCCATAAGATCACAGATCCTAGTCCATGAATAAAGGAGGTCTAGCAAACTGGTCTCTAGCAGTGATCTACATGATAGACGTAGCAATGACGCACCTCATCGTGTAGCACGTTCTTTCCTCGCGATTGCGAATCACCACATAGCAGCACACAAGGAGGGTTCGGTCCCTCTTGATATCCTCTCACACCAGAGAGGGGGCAATCGGCTAGAAGAAGGGGGGAGGACATAAAGAGGGTGGTAGCAATAGGGGTCTAGCTTATAACCCTTTAGTCCCAACTCTTATTTATAGAGAGCCTTCTTTAACTAACCCCAGTGGATCATTCTTATTAGGTATTGGATCTCCATCCAATTACTCTTGACTTAATGAATATCAGATCTCCATCTAATAATCATTCTAAGCTCTATTGGGTCTCTCCCAAGGATCCATTAAAACAGGGGCTTATCGGATATCCTATATATAATCCTCTATTCATTGTGTTATCCACCATATATGTGTGACCCTCTAGGCCCAATATCAAGCTGGCCGTGAGTTGCACCTATTAGAACTCTTTCTGACTTTGTGAATTATTATCTCTATAATAATTCACTCAACTTATTGACTACAGACGTACTAGGCCACTATGCCATAGTCCTAAGACGGTACAAGAGAATCTAATCAATTAGACTTGTTTGTCCTTAGTTATCGAGTATTTATAGTTCCTCATCTATCTAATATCCCAGAGATTGTATACTAGGCATGGTGCTGTCAAGCCCATACGAAATCCATTCGAGTCTCACTCTAATTGGATGCTCTCAGAGAATTTATTCTCTCTCAATCTGAATCTCATACTTATCGGATTCATTATGATCTGATTGACCCCAAAGAGGGATTTTCTTGAGTGAAAATATACAGGATATTCTTCTCATGATACCAAGAATGAATGATCCTCTATTAACACCCAATTGCCTTCATAAGGTTGGTTTTATTCCCAATGACTATCTATACTAGATTTAGAATTTCTAGACCTATAAGTCTACTATAAAAGAATAGAGTACTCAAATAAGACATCATTTGTATCTTAAGTCTAACGACTAGATACACAACTAGGACTATAGAATCATTATCTAATAATGAGGTATCATTAATCATCCAGCATTTCATAAGCGGATTATTTAGTGAACTCGTTCTCCAATGAGCACCTGCACTATATCCCTAGTATTGAATCTCGAATTTTGATGATGAAATCAATTGATAAAGTTTTGATCTAATATGTGTTTTGAGTGACATAAGACTACCTTAGATTATAGAGAGACAATTTGATTAAAGTAGGAAGAATCAATGTTGGGTCGGAATGGAACATGTCAGAAGATTGAACATCGAGCCAGAGGATCGATCGACGTGTCGACAAAATGCTTCATGCCATGAGTTCGGATATCGGATTAGACATTGTGCTAAGGTTGGGTGTTGCGAGAGTCAACATGTCAAAAGATTGGGCAATACGTCGAAGGAGAGGATGATGCATCGAAAGATTAAACGAAGCATCGAAAATATCAATGATATGCTGATAATATGTGATTAATGCTTGTAATCATTTGTCTAGATCAAAGTAGTTTATAGGTCTAATTGAGATGATTTTGAATGTAATTAGGCCAACTCAATTAGAGACTCATTGGGTCTGATTTAGGACTATTTTGGACCAAGAGAAAGACCCATTCAGTGATATAAAAGTAGAGTCAAGCGGTGATACCGCTAGACTAAGCAGTGGAACCACTAGCGGCTCAGTCTCCAAGACACAGTCTCTAAGACTATATCAGGCGATGGTACTACCAGATCGGGCGGAGGTATCGTCCAGTGTCAATGCTACAAGCGGTGGTATTGCTAGTACCCCGAAGACACGGGATAAGACTAGTTTTGGCTTTAAATTTGAATCCATTTGGGGTTATAAATACTCCTCTCATCCCTTTTTAGAATACATAAGAACTGAGAACAAAAACAAGGGAAAACTCTATTATAATCTTGTGAGAATTTTCCTCCTCTAGTCTAAGCATTGATTTCAGTTAAGAGAGGGGTGAGTAGGGGTGTAAAGGTTCTTTCAAGAGCCTATCAAAAGAAGAATAGGGTTATAAGAGTAGTTAATCTTTGCCCATTGAAATAAGATCGGTTAGTGGAAGCCGATGGCCTCGAGTGAAGAGGAATTGGGAGTGGACATAGGTCGGAACGACCGAACCATTATAAATCTGATTTGCATCTCTTTCTTTGCTGTTTACTTTCACTATAAATTGCTTTACTCACTTATGAACATTTTCAATTTAGCATTTTTGATACGAGCTTTATCGAATCGTCGAAAGTTTTCTAAACCGACATTTCTATGAAGGCACTAATTCACCCCCTCTCTTATTGTCGATTTTGGTCCTAACAGTTGGTATCAAAACCTAGTTTCTCTCTATTGGTTTAACACATAAGAGAGAACTTTTTTTAATATTCAAAGTCACTCTATTATTCGTTCTTCTATATTCAGAAATCTCAAATTTCTTGTACGATTCATTACACAAGAATTGAAATTCAAGAGAAAACACTTCAGATGGCAACGGAAGGAGGTATTGTATTATATTGGTTTAATTATATATTATCTTTTACATTTGATCCTATTAACATTTATACTTAAAAATTTATATTGAGATTCTTATAATTCTAAAAGTAAAATAAATAATTTCATTTGTCCTAACATCGTCAACTATGACAAAAACATAATATATGACATTACATGCTAGATCGATATGAAAATGATGAATAAAAAGATAATTTTAATATTTTTTATTTTTAATATATTAAAATTATCTTTTTTTCCTGAAGAAGTCACTAGAAATGAAAAGAATATTAAAATTATCTTTTTATCTATTATTTTTTTATCGATTCAGTGCTTATCGTCATGTGTTATATTTCCTGTTTGACGATGTTAGGATAAATGAGATTATTTATTTTATTTTTAAAATTATAAAAAATTTATTGTAAATTTTTTAAATAGAACTCTCGTTCTTATAGGATCCAAGTAACCAATTGAAGTTAAGTTCCTACTAACAGTAAAAAAGCATTCTTTTACTAGAAATACGCCTATATGTTTTGCCACAGTAGATGAACGCGGAACAACAAGAACAAGTTTATGAATATGGGGCATCCGATTTCAAATGGAGAAGAGGCCTTCGCACACGGATTTCAGAACTTAAAAAACCTTCAGGGAAAGTAACCCTATGCAATAAATTATTTGGATGCTTGACAAGTTTAATGCATCTACTGATGTAGTGTGCAGTATTCACAAATCATGCTCAAAATTTCATCATCACATTTGATCCTACCGAGAACAGAGGTGGACACTCAGCCATGTTCTCGAATGAACAATCATGCTCCTTCTTGCACCTGTAATCTCCAGACCGAAGCACCAAGCTTCTCTTCACCAACCTGAATAAGTTGCTGTACATGAGATGCTGCTAGTTCAGCTTGTCCAATGCTTCTTCGGCTCCACCATTATTGCCCTCCACTTTCTTCACTTCACTGTACTCTCTTGACACCCACCACACCCTCAAGCTTCTGTCGAGCCCTCCACTGTAGAGCATAAACCCCTTCCCCACACTGTGAGCTGAAGCCTGCAAGCACTTCACAGGCGCCTCATGGCCTCCGATGATCCCCACCCTGCAAAGCCCACCCCCACCTCTCCTCCTCCACACCCCGATGCTCTTATCAGCCGACCCACTACAGAGGAACTCCCCCGCCGCGCATAAGCACAGCACGCTCATCTCATGAGCCCTCACGTCGCACACCAGCTTCCAGTTTCCACCCCCCTCTCCCCCCTGCCACCCCATGATTCGCCCGTCCGACCCTCCGCCGTAGGCGAGCCTGCCGTCCTCGCAAACGACCACCACCGAGTTCCATGACACGTCCTTGTGACCCTCCAACACGCCCTTCAGGCGATGTGAGCTCTTCTCCTTCGCCCAAATCTTGATCTTCCCGTCCGCGGACGCCGAGTAGAGCGCACCCCTGTGCGCGACTAGTTCATTGATGGCGTCGTCGTGCGCCCTTATCGACTCCAAGCACTTGAGGTCCGACACCCTCCACACCTTCAGCGTCTTGTCCCAGGAACCCGAATAGACGAAGCCACCATCGACCGCGAGGCAGGAGATGCTGTCGGCGTGCTCGATCCACAGACGCCGGTGGTTGCGCCGGGTCTGCACGTAGTTGCCCTGATTCAGGAACCGGCCCAGGTAGTCCTTGGTGGTGGGCAAGGTGGCCGTAAGCCGGAAGATGTTCTCGGAACCGCGCGACACCTTCCACACCCTGATCCTGCCGTCCTGGTGGCCGGAGAAGATGCGGCTGCCGACGGTGACGAGGGCCTTGACGGAGCCGGAGCCGTGGCCGAACCTCGCGAATCTTCGGAGGTCGGGCTGCTGCCACACGATGATGTCTTTGCCGTGGGAGGCGCTGAGGACGAACTCGCCGCAGAGGGCCAGGCAGGAGACGGAGCCGACGTGGCCGGAGAGGACGGCCAACGACTTGTGACGACCAGTACCGGAGCCGGCGCAGGAAATGCAGTGATGAACTTGCGGTGGTGTTGGGGTTGGTATGTTTTGGGAGTCGCTGCTGCTGCGGTTCGACTTGGAATTCTCCAGCAGCGGGGTTAACATCGTGGGCTCTGAAGAGGCCATGGCGTGAGGCGTTGCAGGAGCAGCAGCAGCAGCAGCAACAAATCTGGTACAGAGCAAAAGAATGGAATCGGAAGAGGCAGAGGGAGAAGGGAGAGACGTTGGAGATGATAGGGAGGAGCGGGCGGCTGTGGGGCTGAAGAAGAACTCTTTGCGTTAAGAAAAAGGATTGGTCGGGTGGGTTTGCAACTTTTAAATTGGGGAACAAGGCGGTTCAACGGCTACTCTTCTTCTCCTTCTCCTTCTTCCTTTTTTTTAATCCTTTTTTTTTCATATATATATATATATATACATACATATATCGAATTAGTGAAAAGAATTTCTCTTTTTGGATTTTTCTATGAAATACCTATGTGTATATAATTTATTTTTAGGGATATATGTGTGATTTTATTAATGAAGTTTATTTTTTTATTGACTCATGTTTTTATCTAATTTTGTACTTCCCAAAAGTGTAAAATATGATCTTCTTTAGATATTGCAACAAAAATATTAATCCTACAGGAAGAGTTCATGTTTGAAAATATTAATACTAATTTTTGAAAATTAGTTAAAAATTTATGTTTATGAGACTTGACATACTTTTACGCAAGCTATTAGTGACCTAACGTAATTCTCTATCTTTTTCATTTACGCTTGAGATTGATATTAGCGGTATTATCATCCAAATCCTTTAAGTAAAGCTGTGATGGTTAAAATAATGAGGATTGTTATGAGTCTTATATAATCGTTGGATACTTTGAAGAATTAAAAAAAATTATAAGATAATTATGAGACTAATAATATTTTATGGATTTGAGTATTAGATAATTAAAAAATAACATACACAAAAGTTTATGTTGTCGAGATGAAAATGTTAAGATAGATGTGTTAAATTACCAGAAAAGATAGAAAAAAAATATTTTTATTCATGAATAACTAAATTTCGTATTGATAGAGAATAAGATGAGAAAAAATAATTTAAGATGATATGAGCATATGCTTAGAAGACCTCGGGATATGATAATTAGAAAAGATGAAATGATTGATATTAGTGATACGATGAGATATAGAAGAAGATCTAATAAGTCCTAATAAAAATTATACATAAAGATTTAAGTATTCTAAATTTAACAAAATATATGAATTTTTATAAATCTTAATAATGATAAAAGATTTACATAGTCGATCATAAATAATTAAGACTTTCAACTTTGTTATTGTTAAAATGGTTGATTGATGACAAAAAAAAACTCTTCTTGTAAATCCAAAAATTCCTGTTATTTTTCTCTATAGAGGAGGCCAAAGGAGCTCTAATGTCACAAGAGTGTTTCCTCATTTATTCACTAGATATTCTTAATCTCAAAAGGACTCATAGGTTAGGCAGAGAGATATCCTGCAACACTCCTGACTCATCTCAGTTTCAAGATATTTCTATTCTGGTGCTACACAAGTTATGGAATCAGGACATGAGAAAAAAACAACTTGATGAGATTCCTATGTGAAAAATATATAAACAAATGTAATGTTAGAAGAGAGGTCTGATGGTGTTGTCAATCAATGGTAACATTAGGTGTCAATCATGATGATACATGAGCTTCAAAATGATTGAGAGAAGAGAAGAAAATTATATCCAATTCTGCCAAACTGAAAGGTTACTTTGCATTCAATTGAAGAAGCAAACTTTACAGACCTTTGACTTGGAGGACGTGACTTTAGCCATAATTTATTCATGGCAGGGCTTGCTTTTACACCTTTCTTCACACTGCACCTTTTATATGAAAGTTCTTTCCCTGTCTTGGTGAACAGCTCAAGAAGTTCACAAGTCTGGAATAAGGAAGCCACCTGCATCTCCAAAGATTTAGGCAATTGACATGTTGCTTTCTCAGCTTTAGTGTCTTCTTAAGACCATGACCCCTTTTCTATATGATTATTGTTTGAGATGCACTAATGGGAAGCTGTTTTTGAGATTAATCACGCAAACCTACCTGTTGTTCTCTAGGAAAAGACCTTCATAGAATGACATAATTCATTTCAGAACCATGGGATTGGTGATCAAGCCACTACTAGAAGACACAGAGGTGCTTCAGCAACTGGTAATGACCAATTCCAAACTCTTCAGGACTTCCATAGCTTCTGAAAGAAAAAGAACATTCAATATGCTGCAGAAAACCCAGATTTCTGTGTATGATCTACAACAATGAGTAATAGAAATAATGGAAAGAGGATGCTTGGACCAGAAGTTAGGTCTGTTGGTGTGTGACCTCCTTTATTTTTGACATCATGCATATTTCTATAAGCTTTCAGTTCTATTTTAATCTAAAGCATGCAATGATTGAGAAACCCACTGCCATATTTCTTTCTGAAATAAATTTTTTAAGTAATTACATATTGATAAAACCAGGGTTTAATTTGAATTAGGATCTAATGTTTTCTTTTAAGAAAACATTAGTTGACACAGCCATGGATTTGAATTGGGAGATTGAGTTTGAGCTATAGTTACACCCATTCAAAAAATTCTAACCCTTTAAGACTTGTACTCTCTCCTATTTTTCTTTTCTTCATTTATGTGCTATACATTCACAAAATATTACTTTCTTCCTCTCCTAATATCCTCAACATCTCCACTTTCTTCATTTATCCCCTCCATAGTGCTTTTCCTCTTCATTAGTTTTGTTTTTTTTGTTTTTTTGTTTTTTTAACTCTACATATGATGCACACAGAGAGAGAGAGAGAGAGAGAGAGAGAGAGAGAGAACGAGGCATATTAGATAAAAGTATATATTTGTATTGGAGGATCAATAATTCCAAAAGAGTAAGTTGTTAGAAAAAAATCTAATTTACTATAAAATTTTGTAATATCATTATTTTCGGTGTAAAATTAATCTTTTCTTTTTATAGTCATTGCCCCCATAAAGGACCACCGTCAATGGATATTAACGTGATGTTCAAGTCTTAATTCAATATAATCGAAGATATCAACTAACCTAACTATTAAAGATTTTGATAATATATCGTAATATATCTTGAGCTCGAATTCTATTATAGTCACTTATCTTTTATATAAAAAAATATAATATAATCATATAAGTAAATTCTAGATTAATTATTAAAATTATAGTATGATTCATTTTGATTTCTTTAAACGAAAAGAGTCCTATTCTAGTGTCTAATTTAAGATCGAAAAAATAAATAATTATTTAAATTATAGTAATAATTTAATGGAACATTTGACAGGTGATCATCGTTGTTGTTTCCTCTAACTTTGCTCGATTGTTGACAGCCTTTAAAGCATGTGTCGTGGTTTGGTCCAGATTCACTGGCCCTCATGATGAGTCCCTCTTTGTTGTCCTAATAAACACAGTAAAACATGCAGACGGAGGGCATGTGTTTGTAGGAGCTGTCGACAACGCTCTTGCAGGAGCTCTTTTCCCACCGACTCCATAGATGATGCGTCCGTGGTTGCCTCCGGAGATGGCTGTCTAAGGTTTCGTGAACAGCTCCACAAGTCATCATGCGGGGTTCAGGGTTGCTACTAAATTAACCCGATCATGGATCCAAACCACCGGTTTGGTTTCCGTTCAGGATTACTGTTTCATGACAAAAGTCCAAAACTATTGGTTCCGGTTTAGAGATAGTCGATTTCGATTTTATCAAATTTAAAATCTAAACCGAATCAATTGATTCTGACTTGACTTCAAAGTTTAATTTCTGAGAATCCTAAACTCCATTCCGGTTCAGTGTGAAACCACCAAACCGTTTACCCCAATCGATCTTTCAAGGATGCGCTTGCAAAGCCTCACCTTAGTATGAACCTTTTCAATTAACATGAAAGAGAGAAACTAATGCCACTCATAAACTGCACAACATTCTTTTACAATGCTTTAATTTTTTGGTTTTGTGAGACAGATTACTCAACATGAAGTCCAAACAAGCTAAACGACACCAAGACTACAACTACAACAGCAGCTACATGTGCATCATAGTTATGTACAATGGATGACACTGGACATAAACTTTGCCCCAAGCGCAAACCAAAGAAGAAGGCTCACATCTCTCAGCGTGGCTGGTGAATGATGCGCCGGGGGCTGTACTTTGGACTAACGCATTGCAGGGGCTTCTCGCGATACTTTGCTGGAACAGACAATGGCTTGACACCATTCTTCGGAGATTTCAAGCTCAGATCCTTGATTGCTGCCTTTGCATCGCTATAGTGCTCTGTCTCATATAACCAATCAGAGGAAAAGAATTAGATTCACTACCACAGGCTTCAATCGACAAAGCAAGTGTAAATTGCATACGGTGGCAGTTTTGTTGTATACATAACCTTCCATCAAACTGCAATACAGTTGAATAGCATGCTCTATCTTCTCACGCTCTGTGGCACCAGAAATCATCTCTTTCGCAGGTTCATGGTAAGCTGCCCCATCAGACTCTGCCTCCAGCAAAGAAAATTCAGTGATTCCAATATCGAAAGAGTCCAGCAACACGTCTGCCATGTCCTCCTCATCGTTGCCAAATGTTTCTTGCTCCTGATACTGATGGAACCAGTGCTCACGAAACCATGGGGTTGTCTTCACCAACTCCCACCATTCAGGGGAGAAATCTTCAACCTGCTGATAAGACATTGGAATGAAAAGTGCCGCATTTGGGTTCAATGATGACCTTCCCACTGCTCCAGACGATACTGCCATAGTACTCATCCTTATCCAACCAGCTTCCTTTTATTTTCTGATAGCAAAACACAAAGAAATGTAACTCAGAGTGCTTCAGATGAGATGATTCATGCAGGTCAGAAACACTAAAGACATTATACAAGTTAAATTCATGCACATTATACAAATTGCGAAGAACTTCCGGTCATTCTGCAGACTTTAGTTGTGGACTGTGGTTTTTGGAATTAATGTTATATTCATAAGTTCATAGAATTCTAGCTTTACAAAAGCCCCTGTACTCTTCTTATAATCTACTTTATCAAATTGTTCTCGTCTATAACAAGTTTCAAGCTGTAACATCACTTCAAGCTAGCCCTTCTCCTCCTTTGACATGCTATCACAAGTCATTGTACTTTTTACAACAAATAAAACGGTACTAATAAGCAACATTTGGCAGTTCATGATCTGCAAACTAGTTTAATCTGCACTATGATAGACTTCAGAAAATGAAAGGCCCAATCTTCTGAAGTTGTTAATATTTCCCAACCCCAAAGATGAATTTCCTTATAAGAAATTGTTCAAGGAAAAATGCACAATAACAGTACCTAGTGCAGGACTTTACAATGTGAACAAAAATTAGTGCTTTATTGTTCTTAGAATTTGATGTTCAGTTATTTGATGCTGAGTTAAATAATCCATGAGAACGCAATTATAGAAGACATAATAGCATTGGAAGTCACATGCATGTGATGAAGTAAAATGAAGTAAACAAAAAAGTTATGCACAAGTATCAGAAACCTTTTCTCATCAAAATACAGACAATTAATGGTACTAATACAATGTATCAACTGCTCAGCATAGATATCAAATGGATGTTAGATATAAAAGATGTTAGAATAGACTTTTGTTAGATCTTGGAGAATGGATGATGGGAATTTTGGCAGACTAAGACCATATCATAGGTGGAGCCTCAACATCTGACACTTGATTCTACATATCATGCCTAGCAAGAGAAAATAAAAACAGTAGCCAGCAGGAGGAAAAATCAAATGTTGTTATGCAGTGAATGAACTAGATAAGTACGAACACTAATCCATTTAATTGGGATCTAATCAAATGATTCAAAACTGTAAATAACTTTTTTTTTTATGATCACTGATAGGGCATATTGTGGTACCACCCCCGCAGCAATAGTCAGCAGCCACGTCAGCGCCAACACAGAGCCTCAAGACTGATATGGTGCATTGCATCGAGGTGATACCTCAGACTCAGATGGGACGGCCGCCTGTTCTCGCGCTGTCCGAGGCCATATGAGACGACGCCGCATAGCACAAAGCCACTTCGGACTCGGAACAGCACTGTGCTGCACGGATCTGTGCAGGTTGGTCGACGCTCGCACAAGAGGTATAAGCTGACCGCCCGAGGAATCAGCCGCCATTAACAGATCACATACGATCGACCCTCATTTGCAGGTATAAAAGCCAATCCCCTGATCGGCGTCGAGGGAAGGATTTGGAACATTCAACCCTCTCTTACTTCACTCAACACTAACTTAACCTTCGGAGGGGTCAAGTCGGAAAATCCCCTACTGACCTTGGCCTATGTGCGAGAGCCCGACGGCAAAGAAGCAGGCACTCGCCAAGAGAAAAGACCGCACTCGGGAGACGAGGCTCAAACTCGAGCCGACCCGACACTCGCTTCCACCGCTCGAGCGTCCGTGTGGGCAACCTTGCACATTCGGGACTGGACCAAGCCGAGCTGACACCTTGGCCACGGCATAAAAGTTCCCCAACAATCACATACCTTAATCAAATGCTTCTACTACATCCAAAGGAAGAATCTAAATCTAAGCAGAATTACTTAACTGATGTCATCAGTTTATGCAGAAAAAGAAAGTCACTGCTAAATTAAGATGAAAAAAAAAAAGAAAACCTTTTTATATCAAAGACTACTCCCTCTAAAAACATCTAAGCACAGCTCCCATTTGTCAGAGTGCAGACCCCAAGTTCTTTCAAAGAGTACGAACCTATATGTACAAGATCCACAAGAATCACAATCTTCCAAACATGTTCTCCTCAAGAGCGCACAATCTATAGCATCAGATCTGACAACAAGTTCTTAAACAGAACAGGTACTCCGACAAGATCAAAGAAAAACAAGGAATTCAAACACCTGTCTCCCTTTAACTGAAGCAAATTTATGAAAGAAAAAGCTACCATATACAGTAGATCTAGCACTAAAGTACCGACCACAAAGATCTGAAGGAAAAACCACAAGTTCTGAACGATAGATGACACCAACACGCTTAAATTAGCAGATCTGCACTCGAAAGACGTCATGGTTCCAGATCAGTATCCAGATCAAATGATTTTGATCCCCAAATCTCTAAATTAGTTAAAGAATGTTCAGATCGTCCAAATCTATGCAGAGTCAAACCCATCAGAAATTTAACCTTATCGGATGAGATTTACAGAAAACCGACATCGGTCCCAAGCAATCAACAAAGCATTGACAATTACCTATTGCCTACTGGGATATTTTGCCGAGCGAGGGTGAGAGCTTGGGCGAGAGCGTTTGGGTGTTATATAAAGGGCGGAGGGTGATTTACAAACCGGGCCATCAGTTGCGTGGCCCGAGGCTGTGGCTTGGGACATAAAGCAAAGTCGGAACCTATCTTTCGGTCCGCACCAGATGGCTCCATCTATAGGCGGCTTTCGTTTGAAGAAAGACGGATTCCATACTGTTAAATAACATAATAGCCCAGGTTGTAATTTGACTACATTCGTTATAATTAAAAGGAAATTAATTAGGACGAATCGTTAGAAAAAAAATTTTAGTTTTAAAAAATTCTTACATACCATTTTATTTTTAAAATTTTGTTATAGAATATTTTTTCTTATACAAAAAAATTATTTTATTTTTATCTTCATTAGATGCACCAACTTTGCCTCCCTCCATAGACCACACCTCTATATGTCACACTCATTATTTTCGCTCATGATCATTAACCCTCATCCAACTTGCCTTGTGAGAGTGTAGCCCTCTCGTTGCTGTTAGCTTGTGGTGAGGAGGTTGCAGTTGTAGGAATAGAGATGAATTCGATTGGATAAAAGGGAGGAGAGTTAAAACAGTGACTAGCTAGTGATCGCTTATGTCGATGCCAATGAAAAGAACAAGACATGTGAGGTTAGATCTGACGACGATTAGGTTCAACAAGGATGACAATACTGAGCGAACACAATAGCCAAGAAAGGATAATATCATCATTTAAAGATACTATAATACTCTATAAAATTTTTAAAAGATGATTATTAACTGATAAATTTTTAAAAAATATTTTTTTTATGAATTCACTCAATTATTTATGTATTACTTTTTTGTTTTATTAATCAGAGACTACAAGAGTTACCAAGGAAATAAAATTCCATGAGAGCTATGTCCATATATCAATTATAGGGACAAACAAATATAAATATTGAAATCTAGAGTGGCTTTGTCTATTGTTTGTCATAGAATATTTGGAGAGTTTAACATGTCTAATTCTCTTCTAATGAAGTCAAATTATTCTTCATTTAAAAGTTTTGTAAAGATATCCGTTAATTGGTATTTTGTATCAATAAATTCTAAAGTTACATCATAGTTATTAACATGACTTTGTATAAAATGATGCATAATGTCAATATGTTTAGTTCTAGAGTATTGAATAGGATTTTTAGTTAAACATATTGCACTTATGTTGTCACATTTTATGGGAATATTCTTTAAATAAATTCCGTAATCCTCTAATATATTTTTCATCCATACAACTTGTGTACAACATGCATTTATAGCTATATATTCGGCCTCGATCGTCGATAGTGTAACCGAGTTTTGTTTCTTGGAAGATTAAGAGATAAGTGTATGACCTAAGGATTGACATTCTGGTTGTACTTTTTTTTCTATTCTACATCCGACGAAATCGACATTAGTATAAGCAACTAGTTCAAAGTTTTTAGAATTTGGATATCATAATCCTAGGCCAGGGGTTCCTTTAAGATATTTAAGAATTCTCTTAACAGTTTTAAAATGTGATAACTTAATATTAGATTGAAATCTAGTACAAAGTCGTACACTAAACATGATATTCGGTCTAATTGCGGTGAGGTATAATAAACTATCTATCATACCCTTATAAGCTTTTTGATCAAAGCTTTTTTCACTTTCATTCATATCTAACTTAACTCATATGAATATTGATAGCCTTTGATTCATCCATATTAAGCCGTTTTAATAATTCTAAAGCATATTTGGTTTGACTAAGAAAAATATCATCACTAAGTTGTTTGATTTGTAAGCCTAAAAAGAAGATTAGTTCACCCATTAAACTCGTTTCAAACTCTTGGCTCATACTCTTAGCAAATGATTCATATAAGGACTCATTTGTAGAACCAAAAATAATATCGTCAACATAATTTGAACAATAAAAAAATTATTTTTAAAACTTTTAATAAACAATATAGTATCGACCTTATCTTTAGAAAAATTATTTTTGATAAAAAAAATGAGCTAAGTCTCTCACACCAAGCCCTTGGGGCTTGTTTTAATCTATATAGAGCCTTAATTAACTTAAACACATGATTAGAAAAAAGTGAGTTTTCAAATTCGGGTGATTGTTCAACATACACTTTTTCAGAAATAAAGCCATTTAAAAAAATACTTTTGACATCTATTTGAAATAATTTAAAATTATTACTACTAGCATAGGTAAGGAGTATCCTTATGGCTTCTAATCTAGTCACAAGAACGAATGTTTCTTCATAATCGATATCATCTTCTTGGTTGAAACCCTTGGCCACTAATCTAGCATTGTTTCTAACCATGATATTAAATTCATCTTACTTATTTCTAAAGACCCTTTTAGTACCAATAACTAAATGGTCACTAGGTCTGGGAACAAGCTTCCACACCTCATTTTTCTCAAATTGGTTCAACTCTTCTTGCATTGCAATAACCCATGAATTATCTTTCAAGGCCTTATCAATGCATTTAGGTTCAATTTGAGAAAGAAAAGCGGCATTGGCACAAAATTTTTTAAAAGAAGAACGATTTTGAACACCGTTTGATTTTTCTCCTATAATTAGCTCCTTAGGATGAGCATCTACATACTTTTATTCCTTAGGTAAGAAAGTTTCGGAAGAAGATACATCCAAGTTGCCATTCGAAGGAGAGGTTTCATTCAAATTCAAAGCATCAAAATCAAGATCATCATCAAAATCATTTTTCTTAAATTTGAAAACTTCATCAAAGACAACATGAATAAATTCTTCTATAACTAAAGTTTTTTTTTATTAAAAACACGAAAGCCTTTAGAAATAGAAGAATAACCAAGAAAAATATCTTCATCAGATTTTACATTAAACTTTCCTAAGGCATCTTTTTCATTCAAGATAAAACATTTACAATCGAAACTTTAAAAATATAAAACATTGGGTTTTTTGTTATTTCATAGTTTATAAGGGGTTTTGAAGAGTAATGGTCTTACTAGAACTCTATTCATCACATAACATGTCGTATTAATGACTTCGACCCAAAAATATTTGGGTAGGCTATGTTCATTCAACATGGTTCTTGTTATTTCTTGTAAACTCTTATTCTTTCTTTCTACTACTCCATTTTTTTAAGGATTTCTTGGAGTAGAGAAGTTATGGTTGTATCCTTTAGATTCATAAAATTTTTAGAAATCATGATTTTAAAATTCACTACCATGATCACTCCGAATCGATGAAATCATAAAGTATTTTTCATTTTGAATAAGTTTGCAAAACTTCGAAAAACATTTAAAGCAATCACTTTTGTATGCCAAGAAGTATGCCCAAGTGTATTTACTATAATCGTCTACAATTACAAAGGCGTATTTGCTACCTCCTAGACTTGTTGTATCAATTGGTCCAAATAAGTCTATATGGATCAATTGCAATGGTCTACAGGTGCTTATTTGATTCTTCGATTTGAAACTACCTTTTATTTGTTTTTCTAGTTGACAAGCATCACACACTTTGTCTTTGACAAACTTAATGTTAGGAATGCCTCTTACTAGTTTTCTAGATAAGATTTGAGAGATTAATTTCATACTAGTATAACCTAATCTCCTATGCCAAAGTCAAGTATCGTCATTCAAAACTGAAAAACACATTTCGTTATAAAGATCATCAATGTCAATAGTGTATACATTATTTTATTTTAGGGCAATCATAGATGTATTTTTGTATGATTTTTCAATAATACAAGTATTGGATTCAAACCTAATGAGGAATTCTTTATCACATAATTGACTAATGCTTAAGAGATTATGTTTTAAGCCATCAACCAATAATACATCTTCAATCAAAAAGTTGGATTGTTACCTACAGTTCCTTTGTCAATGATTTTACCCTTGTTGTTGTCTCCAAAGATAACATACCTTTCGTCTTAGCTAGTGAGCTTAGATATTTGAGATGAATCTCAGATCATGTGCCTTGAGCATCTACTATCAAAGTGTCATCTCTTGCTCCTAGCTTATGAATGTGAATATGTCTACAAAAAAGGATGGTTTTTAGGTATCCATTTGACCGTGAATACCTCAAAAATTGATCTACTTATCTTATCATTTTGCATGGAGTTCTTTACAGTATCTTTAAGAACCCATATCAATTTATGTGGGCTATATTTCTTAAACGAACATTTATAAGTAACATGTTTGGGTTTGCAATAAAAGTTACATTTTGTGTGAGGTGATACATTTAATGTAGGTCCTTTAACAAAAGTAGTTAGATTTTGGTGAGAGCCACTCACAAATCCGATTCTACTTCTTTTATGAACGTGACTCTTATTGGCAAGGATCATGTTCAAAGATTTGCTATCAATCTTAAACTTTTCTAGAGTTTCTTTATGTAGCAAGTTTTCCTTCTCAAGTGCCTCTAAGTGTTTACACTTAGTGCATGGAGGCAACGAAGGAGTGTCATGTTTAAAATTTTCAAATTCATCAATTAAAAGGGCATGCTCCTTTTTCAACGAATTAAACTTCTTACTAATTATTCTACACTCACCAAACAAATCATGAAAAGCATTTGAAAGCTTATTGAAAGTTAAATTTTCATCTAATAAACTACTTATCTCTTCTCCGATAGCCATTAATGCAAGACTTCAGCATGGAATTGTGGCATAAGCGACTATGACACATGAGTGAGAAGGGGCTATAAGTTCTTTCTAAAAGAGATGTATTGTCAGACCTCAAAGGTACACGTTTGAACCTTTGTATTGATTGTTTGGCTGGTAAACAACACAGAGTCTCTTTTGCTAGTCTTGCTTTATCTAGAAAAATGCATGTCTTGGACCATGTTTATACAGATGTATGTGGTTCTTTAAGGACAAAAACTTATGGTGGTTCTATTAATGTTTCTAGCATCAGTGGTGCACTTTATTTTATCACTTTTATAAATAATTTTTCTAGGAAAGTTTAAGCCTATGCTATGAAGACTAAAAATCGGGTTATTAATGTAGTCAAAGAGTTTTATACCAGAGTTAAAAGGGAGACAAAAAGATAACTAAAATGTATAAGATCATATAATGGTGGTGAGTACACAGGATTATTTAATTATTATTGTAGGTTACATGGCATCTAACATGAGATGATAATTCCTGGTACACCTCAGCATAACACTATTGTAGAGAGGATGAACCATACCATCATGAAAATGATCAGATATATACTTTCATAGGCTAAGCTACCCAAAAAGTTTTGGGATGAGGCTTTGAGAATTGCAGTTGATGATCAAGTTATCTCATTGTACAGCCCTAGATGGTAATGTTGCAGAGCATGAATGATCAGAGAAAGATATTTTCTATGGACATTTGAGAGTGTTTGGTTGTCGTACATTTGTACATGTTCCAAACAATGAGAGGTCTAAGCTGGACGGTAAGACAAAAGAATGATCAATTTGGTTATAGGCTTTGGGATCCAAAAAAGCAGAAGGTGTTTAGAAGCAGAGATGTGATCTTCTTTGATGATCAAACCCTTGAGGATTTGAAGAATGAGGCACTAGCCAAGACTTCTGCATAAAGATTAGCAGATTATGACCCAGTTATTCCTCTAGTATATCAGGGTGATGGGGGAGATGTGCAGGAAAATGGTGTAGAGCCCGATGTTAATCTACATATAGGACATATTGAGCAAGAAGAAATTGGAGAGTAGCTTCCCGCAGAACCTCAGTTGAGAAGATCTTCTAGACAACATCAACCTTCCAGAAGATATTCTATAGATGAGTATATGATACTTACTGATACAGGTGAACTAGAGAGTTACCAGGAAGCAGTTGAAAGTAAGCAAAAAAAGTTGTTAGTTGCTATGCAGGAAGAGATCGATGCTTTACAGAAGAACTACACATATGATTTGGTGTAACTACCTAAGAGAATGAAGGCCTTGAAGAACAAGTGAGTTTTTAGGTTGAAGACTCAAGAAAATTATTCTCAACCAAAGTACAAAGCTAGATTGATTGTGAAAGACTTTGGTCAAAAGAAATGTATTGATTTTGAAGAGATTTTTCTCCTGTTATTAAAATGACTTCTATTTGTGTTGCTCTTAGTATTGCTACTAGCTAAGACTTGGAGGTTGAGCAATTAGATGTAAAAATAGCTTTCCTTCATTATGATTTCAAGGAGGAAATTTATATGGAGCAACTAGAAGGCTTCAAAGTCAAAGGTAAAGAAATTTTATCTGCAAGTTGAGGAAAAGTTTCTATAGGTTGAAGCAAGCTCCAAGACAGTGGTACATAAAGTTTGATTTATTTATAACTGAAAATGAATACAAAAGAATGACTTCAGATCATTGTGTGTATATCAAACGGTTTGATGAGGATTTTATTATTCTCTTACTTTATGTTGATGATACGATTCTCTTACGTTATGTTGATGATATGCTTATCCTTGGGAAAGATATATATATAATTGATAGATTAAAGAAGGAATTGAGTGAGTCCTTTGCAATGAAGGATATGGGGCCAACAAAACAAATATTGGGCATACAGATTTCCCATGACAAAAAAAATAAGAAGATTTGGTTGTCATAGGAGAAATATATCGAGAAGGTATTAGAAAGGTTCAGTATGAGCAATGCAAAGCCAGTTGGTTCTCCTCTTTCAGGTTACTTCAAGTTGTGCTCAAAGCAGAGTTCGTCAAGTGATGAGGAGGAGAAAATGCAAAAGGTTCCTTATATTTCAACAGTTGGAAGTTTAATATATGCAATGATATGTACAAGACCGAACATCACATATGTAGTGGGTGTTACAAGTAGATTTCTTGCAAATCTAGGCAAGGAGCACTAGGCAGTAGTGAAGTGGATCTTGAGATATCTTAGAGGAAGCTCTAAGATTTGTTTAAGCTTTAGAGGTGGACCACTTCTACTGGCGGGTTACATAGATGTAGATATGGCAAGAGATATTAATACGAGAAAATTCACATTAGGTTTTGTCCTTACTTTTGCAGGGGGAGCTGTGTCATGACAATTCAGATTACAAAGGTGTATTGTTCTCTCCACCATAGAGGCAGAATATATTGTTGCTATAAAGGTTTGCAAAGAAATATTATGGATGAAAGAATTCTTATAAGAATTGGGATTAAAACAGGAAAACTATGTGGTGCATTGTGATAGCTAGAGCGCCATCCATTTGTATAAGAATCCAACTTTTCATTCCAAGTCAAAACATATAGATGTCAAATACCATTGGATTCGAAATGTTCTTGAAGAGAAGTAGTTGCAATTTCAGAAAATTCATATAGATGATAATGGAGCATACATGTTGACAAATACCTTACCAAAAGAAAAGCAAAAGATGTGCCGACAGTTGATCAATATAGCTTCACACTAAGGAGTTATGGAACAACCTCCCTTATGAGCTTAAGAGGGAGGTTGTTGGGCAGATGGCCCAATTCAGCTCATAGTGGGTTTTAACAACCCACAGCCCACCTCTTTTTTAACCTAAATCCTAAGTTTAATTAGAGGACTATGATAGCTACAAAAAATAGTGAAAAATTATAGCATAAAGGGTATAAAAATTACAACAGTTTGGTTTTAAAAAAAAGGAGAAAAAGGTAGAGAAATAAGAGAAAATAAAAGGAAGAAAACAAAGACAACATAAAGACTATTCTTATTCATATAAACGGTATTCTCATATTAGATTAGATCAGATCTATAGTAATTTTTTTACTGTGATTGTTTGGGGAGATTTTGGATATTGTGCATAATGAAATACTCCTTGTATCTCAATTATTCTCTTATGATTGTTGCTTGGGTTTTGAATAAGAGATTTTGAGAATTGTATATTCATTATTTTTATAGTAAATTTTCTCTAGTTTGTCATACGATTTTTACCCTTCACGTTGGAGGGATTTTTCGTATAAATCTTGTTACGATCTGCTAATATTTGTTCATATATAAAAATTATATCTTATTTTTTATCGCATCACATAATTCGTATTCTGTTTGTCAATCAAAAAATTATCTACAAACATTTTCTTTACATAATCATGTCCCACAAGGCACAACTATTTTTGTTCATTTGAAATTGATTTCTTCCTTTCCTCTATTAACGCACTTCCTTCCATTTTGCAGATTTGAAGCGTTTCACAACGTAGTTTGCATAAATATCTATTGCAGAAGTAGCTGATATGGAACTTTCAGCTCGAGGCAACGGCTCAGGTAAAACTAGAACCGTCTGGTGCTGCTATACAGCTTCAATAAAGTTCACTTATAGAAGCAATTGAGAATAGTATATAAGCTTTTTCTGGGCAAAAAGAACCATATCAAAATGTACATGTCATCAGGGATTATGTTCAATGTGGGTTAACAATCACTAATGTGTTTGACTTTATATGGTACTTCTCTCATCTGTATGCTTCTTGTGCTGATTCTCCAGTGGTGCTATGGTGAACCAACCTATAGCGAAGATGTTGCTTTGATGACAATGAGGGTAGTTGATAGTATCTTTTTCCTTGGAGGAAAGAAGAAATCCTCTAAGAGAAAAAGAAGCGAGAAGGAAGTCAAAGAAAAGATCAGAGAGAGAGAGAGAGAGAGAGAGAGACTGGGATTTTAGAATACAAGTTTTGTTGATATTAATATTTCAATCCTATATTGGAAAGGCCTAAGTATACTCTTTTTCAGTAGTCTCACCCTTCCCGTGGTGGTTTTTATATGTCAGATCATTTCATTCTTAGTAGATCCATTTTGGAGTCGCAATTGGAAATAAAAGTTGGTCGAACAGCGTCTCTGACAAGAAGCCTAGTCTACAAGAGGTGTGTGATGTAAGATTTGATTTGGTTGAGTTTAGATTTAGCCAATATTCTAATTAAATAATGGCCAATTTGAATTGTTATTTGTAGACTCAAAAGTGATAGGACTGACTTAGTTGATAAAGATTTTATAAGTTGATGTTTCATGTCTATCTGATCCAACTTGGATGAGTCTACCTGGCAACATGCTTCAGGTGAGCTCTTAGTTTGTTATTTGTATATTTTCTTATTAATTAATTAATTCAAATTTATATCAATAATGTAATCTAAAATCATTTATTATATAAATTTGTCATATTTTTCATTTTTATGTAGTTTACTTTATATTTACTTAAATTTTTAAAAATATTTTTATTTATATGTTATTAAACCAAATAATTCTTACAAAAGAACAACCAATTAAATACATACATGTGGTAAAAATTGTAATGATATCTAAATATATAAGTTTGTCATGTGTTTTCTTTTTTTTTTTTTTTCTGTCTGGAAGTGCCTGAGGATAAGGATCTGAGTTGCATCACACTATTAGGATTCTTGTTGCCTCCCCCAAAATAAAATAAAAAACATTAAATCTCATCATTCCATATTTACACGGCACATCACTGTGCATGCATGGGATGCCAAAATGAGCCACGGAATCTGCTAAAAAGGGTCTCAAACAAAAGCACAACTCCATGTCCAAAGCCACATAAATGAACAGTACCAAAACCCTAACAGCCATGGCAGCTGCTTGCGTGTGCTCTGGGTCCGTAGTTACTGCTTGGAACCTATCTAAGATTCCTTGCTTGTTGCCGCAACTACGAGCGCTCAACACTCGGTGCCATCTTCTTCATGGTTGGTAGTCAAATAAGCCAACGGCTAGCCTTCATCTTCTACCCCCGTCATCACTTACCATCATTCTTTCGAATGAGGTTACTATGTCCAGCTCTCCTGATGTGATGTTCCTCGCCCAAAAGAGGCAGCGATATGTGGGCAGAGGCAGCAGCAGCAGCTTTGGGAGGTACGTGGATCATGGTGCGCCGCTGTCGTGTGGCGACTTGGTCATGGTTTCACCAGCGCTACAGGCCACAAGGAGGCGAACAAAGATGGCAAGGCAAAAGCTAATCCTTCTCCCTCCACCGTCCAATGGCCACAGGTCAACACAGCGTTTGGCCTTCTCGCTTGTCCTCGTACGGTTTGATTCTTTTGGGTGGTAAAAACAAATGGCATTCACACAGGCCTCCATTAAGGGAGTACTCGAAGGTTTGTCTTCTTCCCGACGACTGCGTTAAATTCAAGCTTGGCTGCTTTGTGCTCCATCTCTTTCACACAATAATTCTCTTTGGGTTAATTACCTAATGCGACTGCAACTAACATGAAGGTTTGTCTTCTTCCCAACGACTGCGTTAAATTCAAGCTTGGCTGCTTCGAGCTCCATCTCTTTTACACAATAATTCTCTTTGGAGTAATTACCTAATGCGACTGCATCTAACATGAAGGTTTAGGGATCAAATAAAAAGATCAAACAACATGTATAATAAATGCGAGAGTATTTAGTGGTGGAAGTTAGGAAGGAGTTGGTGATAATACCAACCTTGACTATGGTTTATGTTATTTTTACAATGGGAGTCTAGTTAGACTAACAAAATTGCAAAAAAAAAAAAAAAAAAATCGTTCCAAACTTTAGTTGTTTATGATATCTAAAACGTATAGTGATGTATCAAACTAATTATTAAGGTTTGATAGTTCAAAATCTTAAATATTAGTCTGGCAGTATTGTAACAAACTCACTTACTAAAGATTAAGAATTTAAAGAATTTTTGCCATGTAATAAGAATTTAAAAGTTTAAAATGTCATCTGATATATTTTTAGACTTTAAATATTTTGAAGATGTTAGATAGATACTTTAACTCATAAAGAATTTATCGGATAAGAAAACTTTAGTTGCTTCATTTTGAGTTGAATTATCCTTGAAACTGTGAAATATAATCCAATTGACTTAAATTAGGGTAACAAAATGCTTTATAATTAACACTCACATAAACTCAAAAGAACCTTCTTTTTTCATGTAAGAGATTATGTGAATGCCCAATGCAAGGGACGCATCTCATGGATTAGTTACATTAACTTAATATTACCTAGAGATTTAAATAAAAGAAAAGAATTAAAAATCTTTATTTTACTTCACACAATTTTTATTCCACATCTTTTTAATCTAATTCATTTTCTTTTACTTGCATGTGTTATATCTCTTCTTTCCCTTTTCATTCATCTTCATGTTTCATTAATGAAAAATAACAAGAGATTATTTAAAAGGTTACAATCCATCAACAATAATAATCCTATTATTTCCCTATTACATATAAAATGGAGCGTGAACTATCCAAGTATATATAAAAAAAAACATTATCGATAAAGCTCTATTGTGTATAATGAAAAATAAATAAACATAGACAACACTAAGATTTGTAGTAATGACATCCAAATCAACTCTCAAAGGCTAACTCAAGAAATTGTTGACAAGGAAACAAAAGTGGGATTTTCAATGAATGTTGATGGGTGAAATGGAAAAAGAAATGGGACAAACTGTTATTTTATAGTGGAATATATTGAATATATAGCGACGATTTAGAAAGAGTAGGATGAGTATGTCATTTGGTTGACAAATAAGTTCGATTGATGTTAGGAATAATTAATTCATTAGTAGATTAGTAAAATTTTGGACTACAAATTTCACTTGGAAGTTCGAACTTATATAAGGATGATATATATTTTATGCTATAATGGAATGCTATTTTTGATAGAGAGAATACAGATTGAACATCACTCATTTTAATTATGCTCTCATCGGTAATACTAAGTATCTATTAGTGTTAAAATAAATTTTGATTGTTCAATATCTCGAGCCACGGAGTTAACTTAGATATGGGTATGAGCTTGTTGTAAGTCGAGAGGATTCAAAAGGTAATGTAGAGTTTAGAGTGATTAGAGTGTTTTTTGTTTAGTCAACATAAGTGAAATCTTTTTATAAATAGATTTTAAAATCGTTGACACTATGTGGGGAGTAAATTTATGATTATTATCTTACGAAAATTATCCGATGTTGCTCGATCGTAAAATATTATTCGAATCATCGAGCATTATAATCGTGTTGTCATATTGACCACATAGTATACTCACCAATGCATTGATCTGATCATTCAGCTGGGTAGGTCTCACATTAAATTTGATATTCCACCAAACGAAGTCTCTTAAACCCTAAGAATGAGAAGGTTGCATATGGACCTATCTATATATTCTTCGTCGAATATTTTTCTTTATATGTAAAAATAGATAATTTCAAATAAATCATTTTCATCAATTTATAATAAGTAATTCCTTCTCACAGTTATTTGGGTTGAATCAATAGTGCACTACATTAAATTGAAAAAGACTAATAACTCACAAATGGTTTAGTTAACAAAATAATAGATATTTAATAATATCATTACACAAATGATAGATCTGAGATTCTAGTTGAATGTCTCATACATGTAATAAAACTTTATTCTAATTCAAAAAAATCAAGGCAGCTTATTCAATAAGCTTACAGATGTTTTAATTCATCACTGCTACTCCAAATTTTCAAAAAGAAAATTAGCACAATGCCACATGTCAAATTTACTCAAGTCTTCGGATCTAAATCATGGTTAATTAATTGACTCAATTATCTCTTTGTAGTACGATGTAACGATTTAGAATGTGATAAAAATTTAGCTCTAACTAAGTTCTACGATTAATTACACTGCTTTGAGTCAAACAACAAATCGAAAGACAACCTTTAATTGATCAAGGAAGTAGGAAGGGTAATATGTGTTAGAAACTTAGGAACATGGTGAAAAATCAAGATATATATAATTAAAAAAATAGATTATTAAATAAGTGATATATAATGTTTGGTTAATATATCATTACGTAAGTGATAGATTTCACGTTCTAATTTACGTATATTTTTTTTTATTTGAAAAGTATAAATAGTGAAGATGAGATATATTATCATCAAGGATAAAGGAAAAAAAGAAGGGATTCTTATGATGGCTTCCTTTCTTTGTTTCATGGTAGGAGATAGAAATGAGAAGGAAGGTGTAAGTTTGTGTTTCGTTCTTTCACGGTAGGAGATAGAAATGAGAACGGTTGAAGAAGTGGGAACAATGGCGCCATGACAAGGGCCAAACCCACTCTCTTATCCACCTTCGTCGCCACCCCCAAACGTCCTTGTCCCGATGGCCTCATCCTCACCAGATGAAGACAGGGCGGGTGGCCATGCCGTTCGCTGCAAGACAAAGGGGAGGGGTTTGGAGGCATCCCCACGGAGGGCCTCCATGCACGTCCCCCACACACTTCCTCCTCCCCGGAGAAGAGACAAAAGCACAAGGAGAGTGGTGTTTTGTTTTGTTGAGGCGCCCTTGGCGGCTTGCGCGGCGAAGGAATAAAGAGGCTGCGTACTTGTTCGCTCGCTCCCCGACAAACCTCCGAACTCGAGTCGCAATTAGCGTGGTGGAAGGAGCGGAGAGGGTAGGCGAGCCTGCCCGATGAGGACACCGACGCGAGGCGGACAAAAGGATTCGCTTTTGTCGGTCGCCAGATCACGCCCTGCTTTGGCTTTCGTGGAGGATGGATGGTCGACAGTCTTGGGAGGCTGGAGTCGTTGCATATCTCGGCAAATCTTGAACAGAGAGAGAGAGAGAGAGACGCCTTCCTAACATCTCAGGTGAAGAGCTTTTGGATCCGTTGCAGGAGGGGTCGATGGGGACGTCATGCTCCTGATGAACTAAAACCTTTCCCTCTCCTGCCAGAAGTTACCTTGAAGATTACTGCACGCGCCATCCTTGAGGTCTTCTGTGTTTGTTCTTTTTGGGCTCTCGCCCTTGTCGACTGCTTCTTCTCAAGGTTGTCTGCCTGTTCCGGGGCTCTCCTCTGTCTTGCTGCTACCTAGCTAGCCTTCCTCTCTTTTAGCTTGTAGCAGTTACTTCCTGGCTGAGAGCCCGTCTGCTGCTCCTTTGTTTGCTATCAGTGCTGTGCTGTCGACGGCGGCCTCGCCGGAGAGGGAGAAGCGGGCGGCGATGGCGCCTTTGATGGCCAACGTTGCCCGAGACGAGGGGTCGTCGTCGGTGACTTCGTCCCCTCTCAAGACCTTCTCCCTGATGTCGCTCTCCCCTCCTCCCCTCCCGCCATACGCCCCGTGGTTGCGGGAGCTGAAGTCCGACGAGCGCGGCCTCTGCCTCATCCACCTCCTCCTCAACTGCGCCAACCACGTCGCCGCCGGTAGCCTCGACCGCGCCAACGCCTTCCTCGAGCAGATCGCTCTGCTCGCTGCGCCCGACGGCGACGCCATGCAGCGCATCGCCTCTCACTTCACCGAGGCCCTCGCCCGCCGCGCCCTCCGCCTGTGGCCGGGCCTGTACCACGCCCTCGACTCCACCCGCACCGTCCTCCTCCCCCTCGCGGAGGCCGCTGCCGCCCGCCGCCACTTCGTCGACCTCTGCCCCTTCCTCCGCCTGGCTTTCGTCGTCACCAACCAGGTGATCATGGAGGCGATGGAGGGCGAGCGGGTGGTCCACATCGTCGACCTCAATGCGTCTGACGCCACCCAGTGGATCTCTCTGCTCCAAGGCCTCCGGGCGCGGCCAGAGGGCCCGCCGCACCTGAAGATCACCGGCGTGCACGAGCACAGGGAGCTGCTCAACCACACGGCGGTGCGCCTCTCTGAGGAGGCCGAGCGGCTCGACATCCCTTTTCAATTCAACGCCGTGGTGAGCAGGTTGGACAACCTCGACGTCGAGAGCCTCCGGGTCAAGACCGGGGAGGCATTGGCCATCAGCTCGGTCCTCCAACTGCATTCCTTGCTCGCAAGCAACGACAACGCCAGCGACCCCCGGAAGGCCCAAAGAGTCGCGCCGATCAGCCAGCTAAACTTAGGCGAATTCCTGGACAAGGATCACGCCGCCAACGGACACAGCCCGAGCGTGGAGTCAGCATTGTCGTTGCCCTTCGCGTCGGCATCATCACCGGCGAGGATGGACAGCTTCCTGGCGTCGCTGTGGGGTCTGTCGCCCAAGCTCATGGTGGTGACGGAGCAGGAGGCCAACCACAATGCGCCGGCGCTGAACGAGCGGTTCGTGGAGGCGCTCTTCTACTACGCCGCCATGTTCGACTGCCTGGACTCCACAGTGCCGAGGCAGTCCATCGAGCGGCTGAGGGTGGAGAAGATGCTGCTGGGGGAGGAGATCAAGAACATCATAGCGTGCGAGGGATGGGAGAGGAAGGAGCGGCACGAGAAGCTGCAGAAGTGGGCGCAGCGGATGGACTCGGCGGGGTTCGGCATGGTGCCGCTGAGCTACTACGGGCTGCTGGCCAGGAGGCTGCTGCACAGCTTTGGCTGCGACGGCTACAAGGTGAAGGAGGAGAACGGGTGCTTCATGGTGTGCTGGCAAGATCGATCGCTCTACTCCATCTCAGCATGGACGTGCAAGCGCTACGATTGATTCGAACATTTCCTTCCTTCCTCTTCCTCTTGTTCGTAGTTTGGTTTCATTTCACCTGAACTGTTCCGTTCTTGTTCACGTACATAAATCATTTTTTGCCCTTCTCAAAGCACAAATCTTCGGAAAATTGATTGATCAGATGCTTTCTCTCTTTGCTATCATATGATTTTGGTCCTATTAATCTTAGTTGCATGATGGAAAGGTCGAACCAAAAAATAAAATTTAGAGATCAACAATCAATTAGCATACCGATAATAATTCTTGTTTCACAATATTGTTTCTTTTTCTTTGGAACGGTGCCTACACCGACACTTTCTCATATACATATATCCTTGATGCAGTGAGTTGGATAAGTTTGATTTAGAGGTCATGATGGGGAGAGATCTGAAACCATAGTCGATAGATTTTGTTGGAGATTAATTATATATTACTCTCTTCTAATTAACTATATTTAGTAACTTTATTTTTTATATTTTTAAAAATTATAAAAAAATTTATATTTATAAAAATAAAATATTTAATTTTATTTTTTCTCAGACTGTCGACTATACGTGCTCAATAATAAACCAAAGTGGGACAGAATTAGCATGTGTTCACAAATAAATCCTATGACATTTTCGTCGGTAGAATTAAAGTAATTCTAATATAATTTTTGAAAATATAAAAATTGATATATTAGAAATAAATAATTACATAAGGTTATATATAATTAACTCCCTCTGTTGAGAACTCAACTCACCTTGGAAACTTCATGAGAACCCAGCTTTTTTTTTACGTTGCATTTTGATCCACATGAATATTATTAACTGTAGTAGTTATCTAACTCTCCTGTGTTTTGTACCAATGATTAAAATGTCGACTGAAACATCATCACGTTGATTCATGGTAGGCAGACAAAAGACATACTGCCACTTACACTGTTCATCACTGTCTCTTCTTTCATGTATACTTGAGGTGTGTGTGGACTAGTTTAGTCTTCCTTTTACATACAACAATCCCTTCTCAAGCTTCTGCTGTTTTGAACATAACCAAATGTACACTGATGAGGGGACAGGCACTTATCATCTACTGTGTGGAATTAATGGACTTACTGCAATCAAGTTTTTTTATCCTATTTTACTTTGACTTTCGCTTCAAAAAAATCTCAATAGTTTTAGTTGTTTTCCTACGGTAGAATATTTGTGTTGGTATTTATACCATAGAAAAATAATTAGCTTCTTTCTCTACAGAAGTTTTTAATTTTGTTGAAGTCAAGAAATTCTCCATAAACTTGATCATAAGTTATAATAAAAAGAGGAGGAGGTTCGTAAATCATTATTAGGAGAGTCTAAATTGCTTGATCTTATTTACTTGTCTAGCAAGTTTTTAACTTTGTTGAACTCGAAAAATATCTCCATAAACTTGATAATAAGTTAATTATAAAAAGAGGAGGAGGTTACTAAATCATCGTTAGGTGAGTCTAAATTGTTTGATCTTATTTACCTTGTCTAATAAGTCTTTAACTATGTTAAACTCGAGAAATATCTACACAAACTTGATCATAAGTTATAGTAAAGAGAGGAAGAGGTTCCTAAATCATCGAGGGTCTAAATTGCTTGATCTTATTTACCTTGTCTAGCAAGTCTTTAATTTTGTTGAACTCAAAAAATATCTCCATAAACTTGATCATAAATTATAATAAAGAGAGGAGGAGGTTCCTAAATCATCAGTAGGGTGGAAGTCAACGTACTATAAGTCTAAATCCTCATTGATATATAAGTTGTGTTTCACTCGTAGGACTAGATTTTAATTTATTCTATACAAAATCTTTTGTCAACTTATTTTTCATGTTGCAGATAGATTTAAACACGCATTCAAAAGAATTCCTAGAGATTAAAATTTGATGCAACTCAGAATGGAAGACTAACTTGGATAAAGAGAAGTCTTTCCCGAATACATGCAAGTAATATAAATATTCTAAAATAATTTACTGCAATGTTCTTCCTCCCAACCCTATTGTGAATGCATCAAGTCATATTGTAGGATCAAATAGCAATCAGACTCATCAATTTTACTAGCGTTTTAGCTGCGAGTGAGTTTGACACAAGTTTAATTGTGCCTGCCAGCCACCAATTGCCACCAAAAAGCATATGAATATAACTTCAAAAGTTAATTATGTGACCTATGAAAAATTTTGCAAAAAGAAATTACATACTTTCTATGTTAATTATATGAACTATTAAAAAATCAAAATAAAATAAAAAATCAAATAACTTCAAAATAAAATCAAATAAAAAATCAAAATAAAATAAAAAATCAAAAATAAAAAATCAAAATAAAATAAAAAGATAAATAACTTCAAAAGTTAATTATATGAACTATTAAAAATTTTACAAAAAGAAATTACATACTTTCTATCTTTTTAGCTCAATTTGAGCTCATTGGATCAAAAGAATAATAAATTCTTATAAATTTGGATTTAATTCCATGGAATGTCAATAAATGAAATTCTGAGTCGAGTATCTCTTCGATGGTCTCATTGTGCCTAGCCCAAATAGTTTCTCTTTTATTTTTTTATTAAAAATTAATCTGATTTATTTTGTAAACAAGCCAGGTTCTATAGGATCAACAAACCTAAGGGACGATGAAAGAAAATATAAAGAGAAAAAAAGAAAATAAAATCAAAATAAAATAAAAAGATAAATAATTGAAATATGTAAAAGATAAAAGAGCCCCGATTCCAAATGAACAAATTCAAACTCGAAAAAGATCTTTCAGATTCTCCAAAAATAACGGGTAAGAGGGATTATGATAGAATACAAATTAACCTTTACGATACTGGTCCTACACCCATACGAGGATAGTGACCACCGATAGCCTATTGTTCCAAAGGTGATGAAAATGTTTGGATGGATATAATAGGATCCATTGCTTTCTTATCACACAAACAAGTGAAAAGATTGACTCACTACGAAGAACAAATGAAAGAGATTATATAGTGCAAGAGTTAAAAAAGAATGGAGATGATTCACTACAAGGAGTACATCTGTTAAACAAAAATGTGATGGAGATCACTACAGAAGTAGGTTGAACTTTCTCCTATAGAATTAATATGCTGTAATAACTTCAACAAGGTCTGGCCATGGAACAAATGGAGAGCAATTAAGCATGAATTCATCTTTGACCTCTTTCTACTTGCATCAGAGGGGCAGAAGTACCAGTGAGAGAATCTATGTGCATAAGTGAATCGGCAACATACATATATCAAGCACACAAAATAAAATCTATTTGGAACACAACATCACCTCTTTCTACTTGCATCAGAGGGGCAGAAGTACCAGTGAGAGAATCTATGTGCATAAGTGAATCGGCAACATACATATATCAAGCACACAAAATAAAATCTTTCACAACCACTCTCATAAATAGCTGGAGTAGTAGCTTACGCATTCAATCTTCTACACGAGTAGTTCTTCATGCAATACAACTTCCCTATGAACAACAAACCATAGCAGTCATGATCGTAGTGATCTATGTTAAGGCACTCTTATCTACGGTTCAGTACTACTTAATCTGCAGATACTTGCTGCAGTTTATTCTTAGAATACACTATGGCTCAAGAGAAGCTCTCTGAGCTGAAGGTTATGCAAGCATCCTTCTTTGTCATTTAGATCATGAGGTCAGCTCCAAGCACACCTTCGAGACAACCACCATGTTTCAGAAGGGATGAACATGATCGAGAAAGTAAAGTATCAGTAATTCTTACCTCTTAACAGATTAGCTACAAGCTTGCATTGGCCTTGGACTGGAGAAGCTTTGGGTGGCATGTCTGAGGGGCTTGTCACACACGGGGAGTGGAATCACTGTCTCAAAAGCTTCCACAAGCAGAGCCACTTTCTGCCGCCTTGCCGGAGCCAGCTTTGT
The DNA here is from genome assembly GCA_024322285.1 of Musa beccarii. Classification (NCBI taxonomy): domain Eukaryota; kingdom Viridiplantae; phylum Streptophyta; class Magnoliopsida; order Zingiberales; family Musaceae; genus Musa; species Musa beccarii. The sequence goes on from CM044397.1 coordinate 20,623,155, forward strand.
CACTGCCTGTTGGAGTGCATAGTCTATCATCCACTCCTCGGAGTTCTTTCTTTCATCCATCATCTGGTGCCGGAGATCCACCTTCTCTGCTTCTGGGTCAGGCTCCTCCGGCAGAAAGTTGGGTGGCCGTGGATTGAACCCTCTCGTCTCCTCCATCTCCTCGTCTGTTCTCTTCCTTGTGGTATTCGTTCGGGCATTCGGATCACCGTCATCATTGATAGACCTGTTGAATCCAGTATTGCTGATGGTGCTTGGTGTGAGCTCAGCGTCATCGGTGCTGCGGTCATTGCTCTCAGCTTCTTCTGGTTCTGATTGGATTTGATGGTCTTCTTCGATATCATCATCTTGACCGGCACAAGGAATATGGACTTGCAGCAGCGAATTTGTCTCGTCCTCTTTGATATCAATCGAAACTGCTTTATCTGAATTAATGGCACTGTCCTCTGATCCACCGTTGCCATTCTCCTGCAGTGATTCAGGTTCCGGTGCTCTCGAGCATTCTTCATGGCACGCCTCTGCGTCGGACTGATCATTGTGAACCTCGTTCTCGAATAGCATTCCTAGTATCGGACCCAGTTCATCATCGGAGAAAGAACTCTTATCATCAGCAAATGGATCCACATCTTCCTCCAATTCGATCTCGGAGGACTCGGAAACCTCTGCATGATCCTGGCCGTCTTTGTCCGTTCCAGCGATTGTCCAACATTCCTCTGTAGTCGAGCTTGGGAATTCCTCTTTGCCAGCTCCATCTTCCCGATCACAACTCATATACTCGAGAAAGTTCATCATGACCTCCAAATCATCAACCGAAAGGTCACTGCTTTGGTCGACATCGCCTTCCAAGATTACATCCTCGAGATTTCTCTTACCATCTTCCTCGTGCTTGAAACATTCCATGTCATCCTGTTTCACATAGATCTCGACGAAGTAATCACAGCCTATTTCTTCGATCAGGGAAGAAAGCTTGACGGCTGCTTGTCCTGTATCCATCTGCTTCGAGTCCTTCCTCGAGCCCTGTCTTCTGAACGGAGAAACCCCTTTCTGCTTCATGCACTTGTGGGCTTTGAGCATCTTCCGCCGCGACGCCAAGAAGCACTTGAGAGGAGGCGGATCGGCATGCCAGTGGCCATTCAGAGAGCAGTACTTGTAAGGGCAGACCTTCGAGACAGAGGTGCCCTCGACTTCGGTGCCTCCAGGGCGGAGCTCCAAAGCCTTCGGAAACTTCAAATCCTTGAGAGTCGACGAGCAGGTCGCCCGGTTCACCTTCGGCCGGGGACATGGATGAACTGCGAAGCTCCTCTTCGACGAAAGCCTCAGTAGCTTCGAACTAAGCTTCCTTCTCAAGGCTCTTGCAGGTTTCGGTCCCGCTTGAGAAGACGGACAAACACTTGCCTGGCTCAACCGATTCGAACTCTTCTTGCTTCTTTTCCTATCATTAGCAGCGGGGGGATCACGAGTCACCTGCCGCTGCTCCTTCCTGGCGTCCGAACTGGTTGTGGGCTTCATATAATTCGGCATGACCCACGGTGTCTCCTTGTTCATCCTCATCTTGGTCTCTCCTCCTTCCTTGGCACTCGATCCTTGTTGCTGATGGGAGGAGAGATGCCCGATCTTTCTCTGAACCATAGCTGGAGCGTGAAGCGAAGAGCGGAAGAGGCGGATGGCTTTCTTCCTTCCTATGATCTGATTGGAATGGGAAAGGCTGGAAGGAAGGAAGTTCTTGTGGTGGGGAAGGAAGATGGACGGCAAAGCTTGGAGGAGCTCCAAGAAGAAGAGATTCTTCTACGGTTTCGATGCTTAGTTTAAGAGTGGGTATAGCCCCTTGTTTTATTTTTCCCTTGTGGAGGTGTGATTGGCGTAGCCTTCTGTGAATGGGGTTGATGTGGGAAGATGATGTCTATCTCCGCTTTGGTGGTGGGGATGGGATTCTTGTATTTGCCAGTCTTCGGATGTGCCACTGAATTATCTTTTTGTTCCATGATATTGGCACTATGTGTATGTGTGATTACTCGTCAATTTTCCGAAAACTCTGCATGATAATATATATATATATATATATATATATATATATATATATATATATTACAATAGAAGCTTGAAAATTGAAACAAGAACCAAAGCCATGTGATCATCATGTATTGTTCTTCATGGTGATGATAGAACAGGGATCAAATTCTTGCTTGTTTTAGGAGAGTTGTCAAGACCATTTAATGTGTAATATTTAGTATAGGTTTTCAGCTAAAGTTGTTACTTAATAAAATGGAATGTTTCTTGCTTATATCAAAATTATATGTACGTTTTAAGTGTACTAAACATGTATCATAATATTCTTGTGACTCGAGAAATCAAATATATATATATATATATATCATTTTTTTAAAGGTAAAAACATCCATGAAAAGAACTTGTGGCAAACTTTATTGGGAGTGTTATTGTTATGATACTTTAAAGGTAAGTTTCGTAACCTCTTTATTAAATGGATTTACGAGTCTATGGAATAGGCCATGAAAATAAGAAAAAAAAATTGTAAAGATTTTGATGATCACTATTTAAGTAAGATCATTAGCTAAAGCTAATATTTTAAGAGAAGATGAATTAAGAGTGGATATAAATAATTGTTTTGTAAGAGGAAATGTGCCACTTTAGCATATCTCAGGATTTTGATGGTACGCTCACGTTTGTAAAGCCAAGATGAAGTCTTCCCACTATTCCTCTAATCTTTGTTCTTTGTTCTACTCTGATGTAATAGGCTAACATTGTAATATTATTAGAAAATAATATATTCACTTTTAGAAGAAAAAGGAAACAAGACCATTATGGTGAGCTTATAATAATGACAACAACGACAAGCAACTAGGCAATATTAGTTGAGAAGAATTTAGAAGGCAGCATGCAATACATTTGTGCCTTAATGGGATGAGTTTTTATGTTATGATAAATTATTTCTTTGCAACTTAGATGGTCAGCAATTGAGTTATCAAACTAACTCTTTACTAGCAAATAATGAGATCGCGTACGCTAATATTTTGTATTGGTAGAAGGCTCATTTACATAACTATTTTCTCTTTTGCCTTGCTATGGATGTAATGTTATCTTGGACTAAGGTAATAAAATTTTCCCTACTATATATCAATATATAGATATATAAGATATTTATAAAATAATCAAATTCTAAATATTTTTTAATAGTCGAAATAGTTTATTTTTTCCATATATATTATGTACACTGCATAGTCGCTGCACATTAGACCTTTGTCCTGGAATTCACATCCTTTACCATAAGCGATCGACGAGCGCGTCTTGCGATTTTAAATATATAATAAATAGATCATGGGATCCGAGTCGCAAGAGGAACGAACGGTCGTGATGAAGGCGCGCTAATGCAAATGAGAAGACCCGTCCTCGCCATCCAACGCAACAAGAGATAGTGGAGGCTGCCGCTGCCCTTACTGGGCCGAGACAGGGAACATGTCTCCCCACCACATAAAGGCGATGGTCGTCAAGAGCCCCGAGTCACGGTGCCGTGTCGGCAAACAAACTGCTGTTTCCTGCCTCCATCGAGACACGCGGGTCTCCACCGGACAAATGACAAAAGAAGAGATATAATGCGTGGGTGTTGGGACCCGGTTAGGTCTGGTCGGCAAAAAGACGCTGGCCTGCGGGGCTCCACCTCGCCGCCCCCACCGGTCTTTTTGGCCTGGCGCATAGAGGGAAGAAAAGAGATGAAAGAATCGTTCTTACCTCCCCTCGTGTCTCCCATGTCTGCCGCCCCCCAATTTTTTCTTACTGTTTGCTTCGGGAAGAAGGACACCTTATCTTTTGATCTTTCTATAAGAAATAGTTTCAGCCGACACTCCGATCCTTTGAGCCGCCCGGCCCTACGGAGAAGACCACGCAATGAATGCTCCTGGGGGGGACCCCGGAATTCTTTTCGACTAATACACCTAAATTAAAATATCTGTTGCTTCGCTCTAAAATTAGTACGACAATTGAAGTCTTTAAGTTGAGTTAAGGAAAGGGCAGATATTGTTGGGAGAAATAAACATTCAAATCTATAATTTAGAATGATCTCAAATACGAATATGCCGAAATTCATGAATAAGTTATTCTTTGCCATTACAAAGTATGTCTTCTGTTGGGGGTCATGGACATCCTTTCCCACTAATGGAGGTCAATTCTCTTAGGCGTTGCAGCAGAGAAAAGACGGTAAACTATGTTGCCTATCAATTCTCCTGGGCTTTCTGATGTGTTTGCAGGAGGGAAAAGAAGGCAAATTGTGTTGCCTTTATAGATTTGCATGGTTTAGCTGCAAAAGCTTAAAAGAAATGATGGTGATTTATCATCTAATAGAATACGTTATAAATGTTTGTAACGATGATAAATTGTAGAACTCAAATCTCCTGGATCGCTTGGAAGGTAAAAACATAGACTTCAGGAAATAAAGTCTATCATCTAATAAGTTGGGAGTTCTCACTGCAAATTCCTTGTATCTGTTTGGGATCACCGTAATGACTATGTATTTCACAACCATCGGTTGCAACCTTTTGCTTCATGAAATAAAACCATTGTAATGTCTAATGATCAAAGATGTCATCATTCTAGTTCCGAGATAACGATGGCAGACCTCTTCAGTGAGAAGAGTATGATTAGTCAAAACATGATAATTCTTTGATTGCAGAGACAAATTATATCATCAAAAATCAACAAGGACAATTAGTGAAAAAAAAATGCAAACGATTAAACCAGGAAATCTTATAATCCAATGCAAATGGAAAGCTGGGTGATATATGACGTACAAAAGAAGGCACAACAAGAGGGTTTGTCCAACATCTGGGTTCATTTAGATTGTCAATTACTATTTAATCTCTTTAACAATTCCAATGCTAGACCATGGAATAAGTTCAACTATTGCAGTACTTGTGCGTGTGACACAAACATATTGTAATAGAGTAGAGATCAAGAAGATATAAATCTCATGTGGGCTCATCTGCAGATACTGTCATTGGGCCACTAACAAGAAAACCCAAAATCTTATAATCCAATGCAAATGGAAAGCTGGGTGATATATGACGTACAAAAGAAGGCACACAAGAGGGTTTGTCCAACATCTGGGTTCATTTAGATTGTCAATTACTATTTAATCTCTTTAACAATTCCAATGCTAGACCATGGAATAAGTTCAACTATTGCAGTACTTGTGCGTGTGACACAAACATATTGTAATAGAGTAGAGATCAAGAAGATATAAATCTCATGTGGGCTCATCTGCAGATACTGTCATTGGGCCACTAACAAGAAAACCCAAAATCTTATAATCCAATGCAAATGGAAAGCTGGGTGATATATGACGTACAAAAGAAGGCACAACAAGAGGGTTTGTCCAACATCTGGGTTCATTTAGATTGTCAATTACTATTTAATCTCTTTAACAATTCCAATGCTAGACCATGGAATAAGTTCAACTATTGCAGTACTTGTGCGTGTGACACAAACATATTGTAATAGAGTAGAGACCAAGAAGATATAAATCTCATGTGGGCTCATCTGCAGATACTGTCATTGGGCCACTAACAAGAAAACCCAAAATTCATGTGGAGTCTTCTACAATAGTACAGTCATATTGAAGGCTCAGCTACGAATGATAGGAATATATTAGAAATCATACTTTTCAAAAATTTGAATTTGATTCAGTCACCACCTTCTACAGAAATCTTTGTTATAAAAGCATAGACTATAATAAAAGATGCAATTGTTTCTCCTGTTAATCTCTTTCCCTTCTCCGCCCTTCTCTTGTGTTTATTATTTTAATTCTCTGGTAATATTATTCTTTTAATTTTAGTAACATTAAGATCTCCACATATCCTCCAAGGTATGCTTAAAAGTTTAAATTGCTGCAAATTAAGTTCTATGTCCTCAATTTCAGCTAACCTGCATGAGCTGAAGGATTGAGATTTAATGTCATAACACACTTTCATATCAAAGAACTCCATCCTGTTGTAATTCCACAGACTCCCTAATAACTCAAGTCAATGTGTTTCATTCATCAATGTAGTTCTTGCTCATGCATCTTAATTTATGATTGCTCACCTTGGTTAAGATCCCTACACAAGAATGATGTTGCACTTGTTATCCTTGGGAAACCTCCTCACCTTTCTTTTTTTTTTTTTTAATTTTTCACACCTCATCAAGATTTTGAAATTCCATTATTGCACATATTCTTTTACTCACTACTTCTATAACATGATAGCATTCCATGCATGTCTGATAGCATACATTGACAATAATCTCCAACAGCATGGTATTTTATAGTCCTTAATCAACTACTAGGAACATTGTTTAAGGACATCACACCATGTCACTAGGCCCTTAAGGACTTCACCTTAATTTTTAGTTACTTCATATTTAGTCTAGGGTCAAATCCACATTGTGTTGCAAACCAACATTGCATTTGTAGAAAGATTGTTAATGACCAAGATGGTTGTAGAGCTAAGTTGACCATTTGGTCTTGTTGAGCTTATCCAAGGAGAGAAATGGCCTACTTCTATCTTTTTCTTTAGTATAATGGTTTTTCCTTTCGTTATTTCTCTTGTTGATCACAAAAATATGCACTCCTTTTGACAACTATAGGCCCCATGTTGGAGGGTGCATCACCATTTGTTTTATGAATAATGGGTATTGGATCTCTAAGTTTTTATCATCATAAATTGTCCCCTCCATATGATTGTCTATTGTTTCCATAGCATTCTACATATACTTCAGAACTAGCCATGAATCCACCACCACCACTCATCTAGCATCATGGTTGCTATGGCCACCATGGCCATCATCACCATAAAAGTGGTCTTGACAGTTTAGATCTTGGTGGTATTGTTGTTTCTCTCAACCTGTCCCTCATGACCATTTACATGTTCAACTCTTTGTTTGAGTGGAATAGAAGACCCACCAAATTTCAAATGATAGGCACTAAGATAAAAACTAGTATGCATTATCAAGCATTATTATTCTGACGGAATGATCTTTATGTGACTAATTAGTTCAATAAACTCGAGAACTATCTTCTTTTATGAACCCGATGTCCTAAGATTAGGATACTATCACAATCCTCGAGTCATTAAACTTTAGGGGACTCTCATCATCTCATGAGCAACCTCTAATGTTATGTTTTTATTAGAGAATACCACCATAATACATGAAGTTAGATGAGCTTGGTTTTCCACTCCTAATCCATGTGCTAGTCCTTTGTAAGTACTTAATCAACTTGGTTTCTCAATTGCATTCCTCTCTTGAAGATACCCATAACACAAAACTCCTTCAAAGCATCCTTGAGGGTTTGGTCATGTCACATGAAAAATCTAGAAGCCAGGGATTGGAATTGGAACAACCAACTCTATCATTGAAAAGGAACAATGGACAGAACTGATCTAGGTTGTAGAAGGTATTTGGCTTTGCCATGAGAAGAGCGTTAATAAAAAAGGGCGTGGGAGGGAGAAGGGATGCAAGGTGAAGGTAAGGTAGGAGGGAATTGGATGAGAGGGAAAAAGATGGTGCTTAGAGAAATAGAATGCAACTGGATGGGAAAATGAAGACTCAGTTTATTCTTGCTATCTTTAATTAATATTGATGTGTTCAAGAATTACAATAAAGATGATAAAAGCCCTCTAAGAGTGTTAACTGTAAATGAAGGGATAGAATGATTCCAACTCTGAAGAAGGGATTGGTAGATTTTGCCTCTAAGGTCACCACTTTCAGAGGTAGTGTTGATTGGTATTCACTTTTAATCTCAATTATGACTACTTGTGGTGATTGAAGGTGATCGAATGCTCTTGTAGTTTGGTGAGTGAAGGGGATGCGACGGAGGATCAAAGGTGGGTGATCGGTGGAGAACAGAGGTGGGCTATGCTAGTGGGGTTTGCATTTGGAGAAAGAATGTATAGTTATAAGAGATAGGAAGTGCAAAAGTCCTCCCAGTACAAAAATCCATTGAATCATGAGATTCTACAGCCCTCAACAAGGTGGAGGGATGGTCGCATGAATTCTACTATTAGCAGCAGGACTGTAAACAAGCTAGGATTATGTAGGATAGAAGAGGATATGTGAAGAAGAATCGAATTTCATACTCTGATAATTGAGAATGAAGCTAAAGACGAGAGAGGAGATGGATTGACAAGGCAGGTGATGAGGCAGATTTTTAACTTGGCTTTTCATTTGCGTAATAAATGCTAAAATTAGTAGGTTATATCTAGCTTATTTCCACAAATAATGATGGAGTAAGTTATTTGAAGCACTATACGCTTAAGTAGACGCCTAGGATGCCATTTGCTGTTTTCATTTGTAAAGATGAACATTTTAGTTCTTGTCTCCTCTTCCCAAAGCTCTTGTCCCCTGGACAGCATGATCATATTTTCCACAATTTGTATCTGTGGATTCTCCGTTAATGCCACATGTTTAGTAATCCACAAGGAACCAAATATAAATATTTGTACTTATCTATCGGAAAACATTATATAAAAACATTAATATGCAAACTCTTGTCAAAGTGATTGTTGTTAGGGAAGTACGCGTGTGCCAACCTCAGTTAATGCAGCTGGACTTTTCAATATCTATGAGTGGGCGAACATGCACTACAAATATATCTTCTATACTAATCCACAAATTTGAATGCTCCTACTACTTCGATCACTCAAATAGGATTAGATTACTGGATTACCTTTTGAGTCATGAAAAACAACTAATTACCGGCTAAACATAATCAAACTGAATACCAGAAATATTATGACAGAAGGAGGTCGTGAGGAGTTACCCGATGCCCTCCCTGGCGATGCGCCGGATCGGGAGCGGCGCGTCGCCCTCCATGTGCCGATCGCCGGATTCTGGGAAATTTCCAACAAAGAACGCACAAATCAAACGACTGTAGACGATCCTATTTCCTGATAAATGCATTTCATCGATGAGAAAAACAGGAAACCTGGAAGAGGATGGCGGAAGAGACAAGTATAAGGGGCAGCGGCAGCGGAGGGAAGCAGAGCGCCGCTCTCCCATCGTCGGCTCTCTCTCTCTCTCTCTCTCTCTCTCTCTCTCATAGGGACGAGGGAGGGATATGAAACGAGTTGTGCCCCCAACAGACACACCTTACCCAACTCGTCCCACGTCACTCACACGCCAACCTTTATTGTGAATGGCTAGCGCAGTGGGCCCGCAACCGAGCCACATGGGATGTCGTTTGTGCTCGTATGGTACGTAAGCCGCTTGACGAATGGAGTGGCGCCAAATCCCGCGTGCCCCTCGCCGCGCTCTCTCCGGTGCGTTATCCAGAGTTATTCGCCTCATAACATGGAGCCCGCGGGGTCCCACATAGTTCTAGCCAACCAACCCAGTAGACCTGGAAAATGTTGTCTGGGTCAAACCGCGGGGCCTCGATTGGTCATCGATCACATTTATATGAATTAGCCATTAGTCATCAAGCAAATTGAAGGCAAATGATCCCTCTCTATTTCTATCTTTACCCTTAAATGAATCATCCCCCATATCAGAAATCATTTCAACTGATAGATCATAACATCACACATGATGTTAAAGGAAAGATGCAACCAAGTGGACCAAAAGATGCACTCAACCTTCTAATGTCCACTTCGGTTTTTGTTCGGCCTCCATTTACGAGGATCACACTGTGTGAGTGCATTGTTTCTCCTGTTGATGGTGTCGTTGTCGAATGCTAGCTGTGATGAGGGAAAGAAGCAGTAAAAATGCTCATCTGCATCTGTTCCTGAGAGAAGGAACATATCAAAGTGATCATATGGAACAATGTTCTACTTTTCTCCAATCACAGAAGCGAGAATAGAGGAAGAAGAAGAAGAATATATCCATGCATGCATGTGTTCCTATCGGAAGACTACTAGCTGAGCAACCCTACCACTACAATTGCTTTGGATCTCCTAAAAGGAATAGAATGCTACTTCGAAAATATCAGTTTCAGAACTGCAGTTTGATTCCATCCATCAATAATGTCTTCCACAAATCGTCGGTTTGACGAATAAATTCAATGTTGATTTCCCTCTCTTGTGGTCAAATTTCTTTCTTACCATTCTCTTCCAAGTTTAAATTTGTGGATGTTTAATAAGATGAGTTAACTTTAAGAAGTACTTACCTCATGCATTGCCACTCTATATTAATTAAATTGTATCTCCAAGATCTGAATATGAAGTTCCTAATTGATCATGAATTTGATGGAACAAATGTTGCCTATATATTGTTTAGCTTTTATATTTGTTGCTGATCGAACCACAGATATATTCTTGTTTATGGTTTTCCATTCCTCTAGCTCTTTTCTTTGACATAAGGTAGATTCTATTGAAGGCATTATTTGAGGGCAAGAAATTGATGGATCTTTTGAACATTTTACATATATTAGACAGAAAAAACAAGAATTACTAGTACCATGAAATTACTGATAATGCATGAAACTTTACATGCTTTCCTGCCTTGAAAAATTGGCTCTCAACTTTGCAGAGTTGGTGAGAAGATAGATAAATTTGTACACTTTGCAAGCTTCTTCCTCACTATTTCAAGATTTTATCCATTCTGCAACTAAATAAAGATGAGAACTGCAGCTAAAAGTTTCTGAGATCATCCAATAAATGTTGGAACCAAAAATTAGTAACATCATCTTTTAACACGAACCTATTTTGATGCTTATTTCTACATGCAAGTCAATGATCATACCTGTCATTAGCTTTTTATTAAATGATCAAATTCACAATAGGCATACAAGTACATATAGCAATAAGAATCATCCAAGGGCAACAAGATATCATACTTCTCATTTTGTTTAAGATAGATTTCTGTTTCTATAAGGCTAAACAATTTCAAATTCAGTGTGCATTCTTCTAAAAATGTAGATTTTACCTGAATGAATGCAGAGGAGCTACCAAGCCAGAGATTAAAACAAGCATGATTTGTTAGAGATTTTACCTTAATGATTTCTCTTACTTGACGAATGTAGTTTTCGCTAAAACGATAGAAGAGAAAATCTTAATGAATCTATTGGCAAATGCTTCACACTTCACAAAAAATATGACAACAGGATTTGTCAACAAGAAATATTCCTATACAAACAGCAGTATATGCTGCCTTTCTTATGGCCAAAGCAATATTCTAATAGAATCCTTTTGGTGTCAATCTAATGGTATTCAGTTGGTTAATCATCTTTGACAAAAATCAGAAATTTCCTGTATAAACATGTTGCTAAACATGAAACATCACTTTATCTTTGTTACACAAATAGTTAGCACTTCTTGTTATCCATAGCAGTACATGAATGAAAAACCAATGGGTACTTTACCTCCCATGTAGGAATCTAGTAGTCTTCATTTGTTTAATCATCTATTTAATATATCTGATAAATATTGTCTTCAGACATTTCAGTAATACTATACTATCTGATTACAAGCACTTCACTCGTATAGAGATAAGTCAATAGTTGAATGGTCATTTACGCTAGGAACATCAATTATCAAATGATCGATCATTGTCGAAACAAAAGTTATCAGGTAAGATGATTGAACCCTAGAAGGAATTTATGATTCAACCAAGAGAATAAATTCAACATCAATTATGTAAATGAATATTGACATGGAATTTTCTTAGGAAGGACCTCTCTTTGGTGTTTCTTTCTTATTTATGACCTCCATTGTACACCTTTACCATGTGTTACTCATCTGGCATAGTTTTGTATTGGTGGTGTATAACATATAGTAAAAATATGCTGATGAGGAATTTAAGAGGATAAAAACACATACATATTACATCTAAAGCATCAAATATTTGTTTGCACTGACAAATTTAGTAAGCTAAAAGGCATTCAAAGACAACTCACGCTAAAGAAAGTATAGGGACAAATATTAAGGATCTAGATTTCACATATTACATTAACTATAGGACTATCCTTATAGTATTAAGGATGTATATTGTAGGATCAATATTATGAAGAAATAGGACTATCCCTCATATGTAATTTAAGAAATACTAAATATGTATTCTTGGATACTTTGGCATGAAACTAGTGACCAATGACAAGATAGGAACTAAAGGTCAGAAAAAAAAAATGTAATAGGTCACAGAATTGGTTGCAAGTCGACATCTATTGGATTACTTGAACTACATGAAAAATGTTTAGGGGCCACACATTTATACATGTACTTTCCATTAAGTCTATGGCAGAAGAAGTCATAAAGAAAGTGTTATCTTATATAGTTCACTGTTTACTTTTAGTTTTACACTACTAGCAATGACTTGAATCTTGTGTTCATACATCAGATTATAAATCAGGAGGAACCAAAAATAAATGCTTGATGTGATTCTCCTTCTTCTTGTTCTGGCGGACAGAACCTTGCGGTGAAAAGGAGTAGGCTTATGTGAGAGGAGCTTTACCATGGAAAAGGAAGAAAACAAACGACAAGGAGTAATGGGCAGGGTGAAACATCTAGGAAAAGGCATGATGTCGCTAAGACCAGCACAGAAGCATACTATAAGTTCATCACACACAACGTACAAAAAGGCTTCTCCAAGAGAAGACTGTTTTGAACCTAAAAAGATACTGAAACGGAAGATGAGGAGTACTGCCACTGTTTGAGTGAAACAATGAGGCATACTCAGTGTTGCACTCGTGCAAGCCAAGAGTTCCTTTTTGTCTACAGCTGAGTGATCTCTTTGGCTATTCTATGGTGTGTAGAAAGAAATGTGTAGCATTCAAAGCCTTGGAACAGGAAAGAAATGCTCAAACTGTTCTGGAGGAGACATCTCATTGCCTTCACTTGGATGTTGCCCGGTGCATATATATCCAAACAAAGTTACCATAGGAAGACCAAGCACACCCAGTGAAAGTGATCTTTGAATGGGGGAACCCACGAAGCTACAGTTGCTAACTATTGCAGCACATAACCTACCGAAATAGCATACTGCACTAAGTGCAAGAGAACAGCAACTTGCATTTAAACATATGCGTGTGTGTGTGTGTGTGTGTATATATATATATATATATATATATATATAGAGAGAGAGAGAGAGAGAGAGAGAGAGAATTGGTCAGGAGAAAGGGAAAGAAAGAGATCGTGAAGATGATGCTTTAGAGAAGCAACCGAGAAGAAAGGATTGGGGGAAGTCAGAAGGTGAAGGGGTTGATGACCTGCGTCTTCTTCGTCGTTCACAGCTCACTTTGATTCGCGTCGACTCCCTCTTCAGCCAATACACTAAAAGAGTCAGGAAGAACCAACAATCCGAATAGGGAACTAATTGATTTCTAGATGCAACTAGACATGCGCATTAATGCTACAAAACGACATGGTCTGTGTAGAACCTGATACACCACAGTGATTGAGAGATGAGGAAATGGCATGGTCTCTCCCGCACAACCACGATTCCTCTTTTAAATTTGACTCCCTTGACTTGCAGTAGATATTAGATTAGATAGAGAATGATGCAATTAATGTGAGACAGATAGTAGTGAGACATGAAGTTCTTTCAAGCTTACAAGGCAGCGGTCGGGAGATTGGCCAGTGCCGCCGTTGCCACCACCATCTTGAGATCTCCTGCTACTGTTATCTTTATCTTCGTTACTCATTTAGCACCCCAAATTGTGCCGCCACAGTCTCAGATTCAGATGTAAGGCTAAGAATGGTACTCTTTGACCTATTTGCGCTTTAAGTGCTGATTCTGGGTTCATCACGGGTAGATGTCCGAGTGATGATGGCTGCCACCGCCGCCACTGTAAGCCTGCTCACGGGACATTACGAGTGCGGCCGACTGGACTAGCTCGAGGCAAAGCCTAAGCTTGTTCGGCTCGATGTGCGATAAGCCCGGGACAGCACCTTTGAACAGGAACTCAGAAGTGAGGCTTCGGAGAATGTCGAGCGGAGTTACCCCGTCGACGGTGCGGACGTTGGGATCGGCATGGTGGTCGAGGAGGACGGCCACCATGTCAGGGCACACCATCTCGGCGGCTATGTGGAGCGGCGTCTTTCCAGTGCTTCCGGCACGGCAATTGACATCGGCAGCGCCGAGCTCGAGGAGCGCCTTCACGACCTCGCGGCTACAGTTCTCGACGGCGTAGTGGAGGGCAAGCGCATCGTCGAGGTTGAGGCCCTCCCCCATGACCATCAGCTTGACGAGCTCGACGTCGGAGGAGTCGAGTGCACGGCGCATCCGGCGGATCTTGTGGTGGTCGTCAAGCTCAATGGAAGGACCAGCGACTTCAAGAGTCTGGTGGTGAGCGAAGGAGGAGAAGCGGGCGAAGGAGGACTTAAGACGGATCTCCTCGATCTTAGCCACGACGTCTATGGGCAGGTGCTTCGCGAGCACCTCGGGAGGCAGGCCGGACTTGGCTACGAGGTGGGAGCAGGCAGTCCAGAGCTGGTGCATGTCTTGCTTTCTCGACGCGATTAAGACCTTCATCACGTCTTCGATCGATGCATTCTCCACTATGCTAACCAATTGCTTCTGCACCCGGCAATAGCAAAGATGTGTACAATATTTAGGAGCTCATTTCATCAACAATAATGGAGGAAAAAGGCATCTGCTGATCATGATGATGTTGATTGTCAATAGTATACAACAGTGGGGAAACGAGATTCAGGTTTTGTCTGCATAAAATATAGAAGGGATGGGAACAGGGGGAGAGAGAGAGAGAGGTGGTGTTTGGATTTAAGAGCAAGGGGGAGGACCTGTAATCCAAGAAATGGATGGGATTGTGGATGTAATAGGACAAGTGAGGATGCATCATTGGGAAAGGGAAGGGAAACCCTAATGTAGGTTGGTGTATGGTTTGCTAGGTGAAAGATGGTCCGATGCGGCTTTGGAGGAGACAGATGACACTATGCCATACTGCTGCAAAGGTGCTGTTAACACAGTCAGAGGAGGGAAGGAATTCGAGAAGAAGCGAAGCAAACAGTGGAAGGAGATGTCATCACAAAAAGAAAGAAAAGCACATCACATCACTAGTAAATGTAACAAATATGAGAAGGGGAAAAAAGAGGAAGGAAGCAACTGGAACTCATCCTACAATAAAGATTCCACTCCATTTGAGAGGGGGTGGGGGGTGGGAGGGGGGGGTGGTGGGTGTGGGATTGGTGGGATGAGGGAGATGAAGGCTGAGCCCGCAATAAAGTCCCCATGAGATGTACCAACTTGGGATCGGATCGAGAGAGAGGGAGAGAGGCAGATCTGTAGCGGACCTGAGCGAGAAGCATGAGCTGCTCGACCCCGAAGGACCGAGCAGCAGCGAGAGTGTCGAGGGCGAGGTCGACGGCGGCCGTGCAATGGGTGTGCCAGCAGCCGCGGTCGCTGCAACCGGGGCGGAGCTCGTGCTTCTGAGGCACCAGCGAGACCTGGCCGCTGTAGAGGAACTGCAGCACGATCAAGAACACCTCGTAGCTGATGGAATTCACCCCGATCACGCCGCTGGTCGCAGGGGACGCGCCACTCCGGGGCGAGCTGCCGCCAGAAAGAGACAGCGGGCTGTGCTGGGATTGGTGGTGGAGGAGGAAAGGAACGTGCTGCGAGGGAGGGTCAGCGCCGCAGAAGAGGTTGCGGAAGAAAAGGCTGCGGGCGGCGATGACGCAGCGGTGGGCGTGGACGAGGCGTCCCTCTACGCTGAAGGTGACATCGCTGAAGGCCTGCCCGTTGATGAGGAGGTTGAGGTAATCCACGGAGAGCGACTTGAGGGACTCCTCCATGCCTTGTTACCTCTCTCTCTCTCTCTCTCTCTCTCTCTCTCTCTCTCTCTCTCTCTCTCTCTCTCTCTCCTGCTGTCCTAGTTCGGTGTGTGGGCTCTGTCTCCTCAAGGTCACGCTCTCTCTTTAAGGTTCAGATGCATCAGATGAAGTCTGGAAGAGAAAATTTTGTCAGAGATGAGAAGAGAGGGAAAGAGGAGACACCAGTGATAATGGCAAGTGAAGCTTCTCCCCATGAACTCATAATATTCCCTTCATCTCTTCATCTGAGCTCCTCCTCCTCCTGCACCATGCCCTGTGTTTGTGGTGGATTGAGATTTTTCTTTCATCAATTTTCTTTCCTTTTTGTTGATTTTAGGAAGACACACAGAGAGAGCGAGAGAGAGAGAGAGAGAGAGAGAGGAGGGGAAGAAAAGAGAAGGCAATATGTGTGGCTGTGGTGGAGATGGAGGGGATGAGTTACTAAAATAATTGAGCTCGTAAAAAAAGCGTAATATGGATGGAGATATTGTGACATGAAAAGATTGACCTCTGTTGGTCGCATATATTACGCCACTGCCACCACCGAGAACGATTAAATGGATTCTTATATTGTTTATGGGCACCACCTTCGTACCATTAATAAATTGCCTGATCAAAAGTCCTAATCACGAAACCGATGGGATAAAGCTTTGACCACAATCTAAGCAGACGTCCTTGTACTGGCAGCAATCACAGCGAAGAACCATACCTTCCGTGTAACATATATAATTATATATATGAAAAATCATAAGGAATAATCACGAATGAAAATTACTAATAAAATAATGGAGAAAAACATATATAATTATATATATGAAAAATGTTAAAATTTATAGAGAGATATATGTTATATCAAAGTTTGTGAGATTGAAAAGAAAGATGTACAAAAATACTTGCTTAATAAATTACTTAAACATGGTGTTAGGCAATGCTTACCAGTAATCTAAGAATTTTTTATTTGTTTGAAGATTTATAAGTGCACTTGCTTTTGAAATATGTATCGAATTCCATGATTACTGTAATTTTTGGTATATAATGGGCATGTTATTTTACTATTTTTAAAAGGGTTTACATCACCATTAAATAAAAAATTTGATTATAAGACGCAACAAAGATTCAATTTGTTTCCCTCTTAAATATACTTAGGCAAACAAATGATTTTTAGCTTCCTTCTAATAATGATTGATTTCTTCAACATAATACTTGAAGATGCCATACAATTAGTAAGGAGCCTTTTTCTTCAACATAATGATTGATTTCGGAAATACTAACTTTCACTGCCTTTCTAAACTATTGCTTCACAGTCGAGGCTTTTTGCCTTGTAAATGAAAGTTTCTACTTCTACACCTTCAGACAAAATTCTACCGTTAGTTTCCTTCAAAACAATTCCTTCTCTTTGAAAAACCCAATTTCTTTGTTTTCTTCCATCACATACGTAAACATAGTAATATTTTTGTCCCATTTTGTAGACTCTAGAACAATATTTCAACAATATTGATGACTCATTTTGCTCTCATCAGAGATGCACCCTCCCTCATTCAATTTCATTGAAGTCAAACATCCCTAAAATTCAATCGCACCTCTACAAATTTAAAAGAAAAATTATTCTTACACGGGAAACTGCATCTTTAGAAGTGATAATATTATGGGCGATAGAATCATTAGGTTCTAGCAAATACTTGTGTTATCTATGCCCTGGACTGCGATGATATTATGAAAAAAAATCGATAGACCCTATGTTTTGAAGTCTTAGAGTTTCACTACTATTCGAGCAATCTTTAAGTTATACCATATGTTGATCTCCTGTTTATGATTAGTTCATTTAAGAGTTGCCTTAGAGACCAAATGGCAAACTTCTACAATAGAATCTATAGCATTTCTTTAAGAGCTCGGACTCGCAACTAATTAGCTTTGTTATGCTTACAATTGCTTTCTTTTCTTAGCTTTCTAAGTACTCAAGAGAAATTGTGTGCTTCTAAATTATATGTCGAGTAGTGAGTGGATGGAACTAACAAGGAAGGCTTCTTGAAAAGACATAAGAACTAATCCTTCATCCAAAAGAATAATAATATTGGCATAGTAATTTAGTCAACAGCAAAAGAGATGTTTGAATTGGTAGAGTACTCGAGGACATTGGGAAGAGGCTGAAAATATAGAATTGGAGATATTTTGTCTTGAATCTTTGTCTCCTTGTCTACCTTTTATTTGAGTATCTTGCTTCCTTTGCCTTGCTTAATTGCTAGATTGTTTAAGTTTGAGTCTGATTGGGTTTGTGATTCTCAAAATTGATATTTGGTTTTGAATTGTTGTTAGACAACCTAAATCAAACCCTATTAGTTTGCTATGATTCTAACATCATTTTAATGAAGCTCATTTTGATAAGGTTTAGTTCCTCTAAAGTAACACTTCAACTCTAGGGATTGTAACCCAAGGATGGACTTCACCATATTTTCCTCTCAGACACGATTTTCCATTATAAGACTTCATAATTTAGAAGAGAACCTTTTTGGACTTATTATATATACCATAATCTCTATCATGATCATCTTTGATTATATCATAACCATTATGTGAAAATATCAACAGATTGGGAAATTTCATGAGGTAAGAAGTGACATTATTCCTTAAGAAACAATGCAGATGCATGTTCATAGATTTCAATATGGAGTTCAATCACTCACTAAAGTGTTATATATGAATGAGTGGGATTTAAAGATGTACTAAGAGAACATGCTCCTGCATTAACCAAGATAAACCTTCATAAACTTCCTAAATCTATTTTTATTACCTCTCAGATGTATCTTTCTCCACACTTTGAAATCCCTAGAGGTTAAACTGGTAGAATGCAAGTCTCATTCACCCTTATGTGGTTTAGTTCCAAGAGAATTTTTCATTTTTTTTTTATTTCAATTCATCAAATCCCAATTTTATTATTATTGAACGTGTATATGACTCTCATCTACCATATTCAGAAGTTTAACTACTGTATTTGTACATAATCTTTTTTATGCATAGTGTTGACAAAACCTAGTAAGTTTTCTACTGTTGTTGTCTTCATTATATTCTGTACTTGTAAAGTTTATTGTTTGCTTTAGTTCATTTTGACACATTTTTTATGTTCCTCCATAGTTGTGTGGGACAAATTTTCTTACATCCAACGTTGTGTCTGCATCTAGAAAAAGAAAGCAGACCAACAAAATTTATTTTCAAGGGCCTACCAAAAAAAAGTGAATGTTTTTACATTTTTTGTTAGATATTCAGATCGAGTTGACTGTATCATCACAATGTGGATCCCAAATGCACTCGACAGACACAGCATGCCTTCGTAAAGAAATGACATCAGTTTGATACAGACTGATTCCTCCAAGCCACCCATATGCTTTTCATCTAGGAAATTACATCTGCTAAGGTCCATCTATAAGCCTAAAGAAATGGAAGCACGTATAGAGAATGGATGTTGATTGGGCAACCTCGCATCACGCCAACCTGTCTTGCGATTGGATGCAGAGATGGAGCCGGGTATCCGAGTGGGTAATTACATCCCCCTCTCTTAAGATTCTTTCCTTCGTCTTCTCCTGCCTGAGAGATCGATCACTATTCGGGCATAAGATGAACTGCAGGGCACACTCATATGTATAGTTTGTGACATCGTCTCTCTCGACAGCCACTGTAGCATTATTTTGTGGACGTACAGGGTTGTGGGTTCAGAGGAGCAGTGGGAGTTCGTAGGAGGTGACCAGAAGTCTTAGCGGCAATAGTGGAAACATCTTAAATAAGGGAGGGGGAAGAGACAAAGCGGGGTAAAAAGGGATGAGACTCGGTTTATTGGTGGTGGGAGTGGGAGTGGGAGCTCCGCCTCGTGCTCCACGTCGCGGGGCCGATCTCCTTTACTCCCCCTGCGACAATCGTTGGAGCCATGGGGAGTCGTGCCCGCCGAGAAAGGGTAGGGGGGGAAGGGACAGGACTGGCAGTGGCCGTGTCCACGGCCAACACAAAGCTCTCTTTCTCCCTCAGAGACGTCGCAGTCCGCACGTGCGAGGCGTACGACGCCATGAGGGAGGGAGGTGAGGCGGGGAGGAGGGGAAATCGGGGTGATGGACGTCTCACTGACCGTCTTATGATTTGAGGCGTTGGGAGCAGCGTTTGACCGGTCATCCTCTTCACCGCGCTTCTCTCCCTCCTTCACCTTCCGCTGCTACACCCATGAGTAATGGGGTTTCCCTCTCCCTGCTCTCGTTACCCCTACGCCGTAGCATGGAACGACGACGACGACGCCGACGAAGTATCCATACATGCATCTCCGCCGTACGTATTGCACTGTGAGATCTGCACATGTTACCGCAGCTTTTTGTCGCCCATTTCTGGGCCTGCTCGGTTTGATAATTGCGACTAGGCAGCAGGTTAGTTTATCGTAGCTCATTAGTTGCTATTACTCAAACCTTCTCACTCAAGTCAACAATTTGCTTTTACATATCTAACCTTCCATATTTTTAGAATAGTACATTACCCTTCCAAAACTCAGTATTACACATATATACTTCCAAATATTTAGATTTTTGTTGTATATATATGTATAAAACATATTTTATAAAATAACAAAAAATTAAAATAGTGAAACACACCTTATCATATTAGTCCAATCTAGGTAGCTTTAGCTTGTATATATTTGGTGCGCTAGCTCTAGCATTTGATTCGTTGTGACCCGTGAATGCATAGATATCAGACCATCATTAATCATGCCTTTGTCGGCATCCTAGATTTTGAATCGTGGAGCATTAAATTTTAGTCAAAGGTTCAAGAAAATTTATGCCTTCGTCCACATCTCTATTCTAATGTATTTTTTTATTTTGAACGCAGTATGTAAGTGCATATGTATTAATCCACGTATCGGTATATGCATGCATAGATTATTTTTGACAAAGAGGATTTAAATACATATATTAAAGTGTCATCTTCATCTCGAGTAGTACCTTATTTTTCTCAAAAATTAAACTTTCTATTTGAATAAGTAATTATTTGTAAAAAAGTTAGTCGTATGTTATCATTATAGGGTTGTGGATCAAATTTCATTTTCATCATCTATCTTATTTAATTTCCACCATGCATCTAGTGGGTCATACTTGCTATTATATTATTATTATATTAATAGTTATCATTGATTATGAATTTCAGTTTTTAAGAAGTACCACGATCATCTAATAAAAAGGGTTTCAATTTATTCAAATAAATGATTTGAACATTTATTGATTTTAACAACTGATTTTGCAGTTGATCATTCGAATCTTTTAATTCATAGAAGTGGATCTCAATTCTATGAGGATATTCTCAATACTCACAAAGAAAAGAAAAAAATGACTTGGACAAAAAAAATAAAATAAAGTGATTTAAATAAATCTTGTTTGTAGATAGTCTTGGACCAGTCAATTGATAACACAAGATGTCCTCTACGCAATCATAGTTACCATATGCTTTTATATTTTATATTATTATAAATATACACTTATATAGACATCAAAATCAACAAGAATGAATAATATATAAATGACTAATATATGATATATTTGTGAAGGATGGCTAGTGCAGTGTTCCAAACCCTGTAGCCTAGTCATTTTAGGCAAGGAACAGGTCTCAAGGCTCGGATGTCTGTGGGGCCTCCCCTTCTAAATATGACATGAAAAGGAATCCAATCTTGGCTCTCTCTCTCTCTCTCTCTCTCTCTCTCTCTCTCTCTCTAAGTTTAAATAAGGAAGTTTAAATAAGGATGTATCAGCTGAAACCAGGGCACAATTATTAAAGACCTACCAAGCTTGTAGGGTACGGAAGTCTGCCTAGGACGATGATTAAACTATAGTGCTTTGGTTTATCGTGGGGAAGAGTGTTGGCAACCAATGAGCCCAATGCACTCCACCTAACCCCCGCATTTTGTCATACACTTTAAAGGCATGATGATAGCTTCATTCTCTATTCGCATATTTTAATACCCAGTGCATTGTTGACTAATTAATGCGTTTTATATTTGAGTTCTCGTGTGAATATCTTGCATGCGATTAAAAATTTTTTTATTTTTTTCAAAAAAAATACTAGTATAGTTTCGCTCTATTACATCCAACTATTTAGTCTAGTGGTGTATATCTATATCTATTTCTCGGAATTTGAACCATCATTATGATAACCATCACCCCTAAATAAGACGTGGTGCATTGAAACTTAGCTTGTGATTAGCGTATGTAAATGATTAAAATTCATAGATCAGTAAGGTTCTTTATAAACTATCTAAAAAATAGAAATAAGATTGTGTATATTGACCGACATGTTATTCATTTTAATTGTTAATACTTTCTCGAGAAAATTACACAACGATATATAATTATTATGCATCAGAGTGGGGGAGGATTTTGCTACTGTAGGGTACTTCCAAAAGTGGCCTATACATTATGAGATCAATGTGCAAAGCGTTTCTTGCTTTCAGTAGCCTTTTAAGAGTCATAAATTTTCTTTCAGAAGAGTTGCTCGAACTTGTACTCCTCCATGGTTGGTGAGTGGTGACTTTACTGCCATCATCGGACCACATGAAGAAGTTGAACTGTGTTGTGAGTGGAGGAGTTACTGTATGCATGAGTGGAGGAGTTACTGTATGCATGATTACAACAGCCTTTGCAGATCTGAGAGACTGCCGGGTAGATTCAGATCTGATTGGTTTACACTTTGGAGGAGTTTTTGTATGCATGATTACAATTCTTATATGTTTATGTTTGGCAGCAACTGAAGCAAACAAACAGTACAGTGCCAATTCAATTGGTTTCTGAATCATTGGGGTTCCCATTCTAACTTCAGAAATATCGTTAATGTGATGCGGTAAGTGATGCTTTGTTCAACAATTGAAGCTGTCGAAGCTTTTTTTTTTTTTTGCCCCCAAAAAATAAAAGATACCAATTCAAAGTGAAAACGAGCACAATCATTCGCATCCGAGCGAACCAAAACATGGAGGTTAACCGGACAAAAAAGATTGTTAGCACGAGTATAGCTCGTCAAACAATTCTTTCCTGTACGATTTTATTCTCTATAATCTAAATTAAAAAATATTTCTTATTGCAAATGTATCACATATACATATATGTTAGAATTAAAAATATGAGAATTTGATTAAAAAAATAGTAATTATAGTCGTTTGATCACTATCTTAAAGTAATATTTTTGATCTGATTGTTTAATATTTTCACCTCAAGATTCAACCTATATTATTCCTTGTAATAATAATCAATTTTATTTAGATGATAGAAAATTAATTAATAATGTAGGGGCAATATTTAAAAAAAAAGGGTTAGGATTTTCTACTTAAAAAGAGCCCATCTCTATTCTTCTTCTTTCATATTAGATATGTAGAGTCGTCATCATTAGTACGACGACTCATCCTTGTCGAGATCAAGAGCCCCCAGATTTTGAGACGAGGAGGGTGACCAACTAGCGATCTCGTAAGATCCATCATTTTTCTTATATTTAAATTTTATTGTTGATATTATTAAAATATAGATTTGAGATCTACGATGTTAACTATGATGAAACTAGAAATCTATAATCCATCTTAGAAAAAAAGAAAAAAAAGGAGCCGTCAGCGTCTTTATATATATACATAGAGAGGTTTTTAGACATAATCAGGGTCATGTTAAAAAAAACAAGAAGAAAACGCAAGATAATTGACATGTTTCTGCAACCCAACAACAAGATGCAAGTAGACGTATACCATCGTTAGCGGTGAAAATTCTGTCACTTGCTCTACTTAAGTATCTTGCAGGAGGGACGTCCTCTCCCCTCCGGGAACTATAAATATATCTGCATCGGTTTGCCGCTGCCTTAAGAGGGATGCTTGTGCATTTGCTTCCTCTTTGACAGGCATGTATTGGTCCTTTTGCCTTAAGTTCTCTGTAGTTATTAACAGGTTTTTACCAGTCTTTCTGATGCTTTGAGGACTCTAAACTACTTCCTTCTCTGACTTGTCCAATTCTATTAAATAAGCATAGTTTAGACCAACCTGTGAGTTGCTTCCTTAATGCATGATCTTGAATTTATTGCAAGTGGTCTGCAATGCCATGCATAACAGCCGAACAACATTCTTTTCCACAAGCTAGCATTGTTCTCCAATAGTACAATTTAGGGGACTCTCATTCTCTATTCAACAAGAATATTGCCTTTCACCACTGTCCAATCTCTCTTTCCATCTTTTTCGCACATTATTTCCCTAGTTGATGTTTTATGAGTTGTAACGTATGCTTAATTTGCACAGCCCGTAGGACAACAACAACTCCTCATGCATCCATTTATTTTACTTAGGAATTACTTATAGCACCTGAACTTAATTATTCATAGTGGAGTTCGGCAACGGGATTGGCATGTAGAATTGCTTGTTCACTTTGAGTCCGTGTCTTTTGTGGATATATATATATATATATATATATATATATATATATATATATATATATATATATGCAATTAAGCAAACAATGATGTATATAAATAAAATAAATATAATTAATTGGTTAGTTAAGGAGAGAATGATAAATAATTAAAAGAGGGCAAAACCAAATATAAATAGAAAAAGGTAATATTTCTTTTATTATTATTGTATAGTTAAATAATCAAATATTTATCTTTTTCATTGGGCTTGCATAATGGATTGGTTGAAAGCTAGGAAGTGGCTCGTTGACCCAAATAGGTATTTTTAAAATAATAATTTTTTATTTTTAAATCATAAAAATTCAGGTAAATATTTATTTGGATATGATAAAGTGTTATAGGCTTTTCTTTAAATATGATTCTTGTTCTTTATATACTTGTATCATGATATTCATGATATGCTTGAATGATGTGTTAGTATGATTGTTTTAATCATGAATTTTTTTTATCATAAATTAATGCGTGTGAAGATGTATGTGGTTATAGCAAGTGGCAAAGAAGATAGAGTGCAAATGTTATATATATATATATATATATATATATATATATATATATATATATATATATTTGTGTGTGTGTTAGTTTTCATTAATTTCACTATAAGAGCTTATATCTCATTGTGGATTCCAAGGGTGGTAAATCTTTGGACTGACGAAGCGATGATGTTTAAGTCCATCAAGACAAAGGCAATGATGTAATATGAGTGATACTCGGTAGTAGCCTTGTAGGGGAAATTATAGAGAAATATTTTATCAGATAGTTATTTATGGTAACATGCTATCATTTCATGAGAGATGTACCCTTGGATGGTAAACTCGTGATCCGACATGTGAGATGACACTTAAGTTCACTAAAGATATTGTCCACCGGTTAGGTTTGATTTTCTTGACTTTAGTATATACCTAACTATCTTGAAAAATATACGAGATATATGTATAAATAAATAAATAAATATATATATATATATATAATACATGAATATAAGGACCCAATGTATGTGATAAGTTTGAGTTTTTCTTTATTCTTGCACTTATTAATTTGACTATGTATAATGTATATACTATTATTATTATTGTTATTTTGTTTGTGATACTAAAAGTTATAATGAGTTCAAATCCTTGTTTATCTACCCTATGAGAAAGTTTATTTACTTATTGGATATTTTATTTAACTACTCACCATATACTCTTATCTCTATAGGTAATTCATTAGAGGATGTATGATTGATCTAGGATTAGATATGAATTTCGTACTCCACATATATCAAGAATGATTATATCATAAATATCTATTGAAAGTAATTATTTTTAAATAAAAATATAGCTCAGATATATGAAACAGTTAGGTGATACTGGTTATAAACTTTTATCATTTTATTAAGTTAATTTTTAAATATAGTACTTGCTTTTTTTTACAGTTATAATATGTATTAGTTTCTCACTTTATGATTTTGAGTTATACTAATTTAAAAAAAATAAAAAATATTATCAAAATTAGGATCGGGGCGTCACATCCCTTCTAGCTATCAACATAGTACGGATCTCAAAGGAAAGTTAGGAAGTGGAAGCTAGCCATCAACACTCCTTGTACGGATGTGCAGGAGAGTTAGGAAACGGAAGCACGGGAAGTCTTTGCTTCCATCATTCACTATCATCGTCCACAGTGCTGTGAACGAGAGAAGACGCTTCCTGCGATCAAGCACCGAAACGTCACACTGGTCCCTGTCATCTGACTCAGAGAAGACGATGACGTGCAACCAACTTACGATACCGATCCACGCACAGTAACAACGACAGAGTAGCGGTTCTTCCAACCCGAAACGTGTCCGCGGCACGAACACTACATACGTACGTGAAGCTACGTACGCTTCAATCAATGCATGCATGCATGCGGTGGCGTCCGTCTGACACTCGCACGATCTTTCCTCCGTCTCAACTTTGACCTCGGAGTTGCAGCGACTGCGTTTGTGTTATGTGTATTGGTAGGCTACGAGGATGGGACGACGGTGCATTATTATGCGGTACTCTTGGGACGGTGATGATTCGATAAAAAGGTGAGGAACTTTGTGGGGGAATTGACCCATGTATCCATCGGCTGATCTAAGAATGCATTATTTGTCTTGGATATATTAGTAAGTACGCTTTGGAATGATGCTGACTCGATAAAAGATTATGGACTTTAGGAAAATGTACCAATCCTTCTAAGAAATTATCATAAAAAAATGCCAGCATATTTTAATTAATCAGAGCCTAATAAGATATTGGATATTGTCCCAATCAACAACGACAAAGTTGTACACTTCATATAAATTTGCAATCAGAGAGTCATAATTTAGAATAATCTTTATTCTTCAATGACTAAAAATATATTATTTCCATGTCTCCAGTCAAGTAAAAAGTGATAATAACTAAATATTCAATAAAATAATAATCAACTAACAAGCTCCAACTTATGATCAATTTATAATTCTGTTCGTCAATTGTCATAATATCACAACTCAATCCCTAAATATTGTAGATTAATCATTGATTGTTGTAATTTAATTCTCGAATCCTGAAATATCATGAAGAACCAGTGATAGATCAATCGGGGCCATTAATTTTATGTAATATATCAACTATAATAAGAT
The DNA here is from genome assembly GCA_024322285.1 of Musa beccarii. Classification (NCBI taxonomy): domain Eukaryota; kingdom Viridiplantae; phylum Streptophyta; class Magnoliopsida; order Zingiberales; family Musaceae; genus Musa; species Musa beccarii. The sequence continues at coordinate 20,649,978 of CM044397.1, forward strand.
CTAACTTGTATTCATTCAAAATATCGGGGCATATTAAATACTATTAACTTAATATGTTTTGTTTTTAGATTATATGTTCGAAAGCTTTTCTTATTCCTTCCCTCTCTCAATTCTTCATTTCTTAATTATTAAAAAGAAAAAAATTACATGGGCTTGGGATAGTCTGGACTGCTACCTGTCACAACACATTCATACTTTTTCTAGCATGCCATCTAAGCAATAGTTTTCGCATGACTTAATAATTTATAGGTAATCTAACCATGCTATATGAAAAGATGAAAGAATATATGACAAGTCCCTATCTTATCCCTTCTCACAGATGCCACCGTCTTCTACACTTTCCCTCTCCATTGTTATTTTCTCTACTGTGACAAGTTCCTATGATACTTGATAGAACTTATGAAATAGTATAGCATCATGATAAGTCATATGATAGATTATGACATTACGTAGGAATAGATGGATCCATCTATAATCACTTGATCTAGATATTTTTGGGTTTCTGTCTTCAATAAAGTTATTTTCCTTTTTATATTATGCAATGGATCTAAAGATCTTTATAGATGAACCTTAGAGATTTATTTGGAAGAAAATTTATGTCATGCATATTATAAAATGCTTCCTACCACAATTTGTCTTTTTTTATATCCCACAAAAGATTCAGTCCACTGTGCATGTACCCACACAAACACATGCACCTGATGGCTCTATAAATACAAAGGCCAACTTATGTCCTACGCCACACAGTGCAATAATCTCTCTCTCTCTCTCTCTCTCTCTCTCTCTCTCTCTCTCTCTCTCTCTCTCTTGACGGATAAGTGTCATTGGTTGGATTAGCAATTGAGTGATGTGTGCATATTTTTTGGTGGGAGATATGGGATCAGACTCTGAACCTTATGCTCACATATTTCATTCGAGATAGAAGACAGACATAAGGTTCAAGTCTCATCCCATGTTTCCCATGAAAAAATAATAATAATAATTAAGGAGAACAAGGAAGGTTTCATTTGGTTGGAGCAGCTTATGCAAGGTTCATGAGTCCTCTCTTTTCTTCTCTTTAATTGTTATTTTCTTCTTTCCAATGCCATGTATATTATAAATTATATTTTCTTTTTGGTTTTTCTCTTGCACATGTCTCACAAAAGATTTAAATAAAAGGACCAAATTGAGTGTAGATGGCAATTTTCATGTTTATCCATTTAATTGGAAGTCTTATATATATATATATCAATAATTAATGTTCATATTTTATTTTAAATATAAAGCATATTTCTGTAAAATTTTTTTGAGTTTGGAAAGTGTATTAATAATAAATTTTGGAATGTTAATGATTGATATGTAAAAAGTGTAACCCAACGATTCATCATTTCTCATTAGACTTGATATGATCCAACCAAAACAATATAGCTCGAGAACCAAACTTAACCCAAGTTAGACCGGACTCTATCGAGATCAAATTTGATCGATTACGGTTCATGCTACAATTATCTCTCTCTCTCTCTCTCTCTCTGCGCTATCGTAAATGCTTCTACAAAACACTTCAGTCTCAGTGAATTGGTAGAACTATGGCTGTAGATTCTACACTCTCCTCTATCTTGAACCATCGAGTCGCCCCCCATCCTCTCCTCTCCCTATCCGGGCTCTTATCCTCTCTTTATTAGTGAAGCCTCTTCATCTCATTATTGAAGTTGTTCTTGGCCTCTTGGTGGTCTGTCAAGGATGTTCCCGCAAGGGAGATGACCATCCTGAAGGAGGAACAAGTGGTAGAGATAGTAACAGGGAATGTGGCAGAGAAGGGCCTTCAGTCATAGTCCCAACCTTGCCCTCTGTTATGCTCATTATGTTTTTCTAGGTTTCGATCTCTTTATTCTATTCCTTGTTAGATTATTTAGCTCTATCTAATTAGTTAAGATATATTATAGTTATAATTTAATTCTTATTATAATTATCGATCAATAAAAAATAGTCCAAATATAGTAAAATTTGTTAGGAGATGACCTTAATAAGAGAGACTTTTCTAATTACTTATTCTAGACTCTTTGTTTTCACCTATAAATAGAAAGAACCTTTTAGAGACTCAAGGATAAGTAATGTTATTGAGAGATTATAGATATTCTTTAATATCTCCTTAGTCACATGATGTTATTAAGATTACAAATCTGTTCTCAATCTCCTTTAGTTCCTAATTCATTATTTATAATAGTCCTGTAAAGAATAAGAAAAAAAAGGAGAAAACGAATTTAGTTTTCCTTGTATATCGGTATGATTACAGCTTTCAGATCCGACAATGGTTTGCCTATAGATTAGATAGCATTGAAAGGTACATATCATACATTTGATCTATTATTATTTGATTTAATTTTTGACATTAAAATTTTCTGTATAGTAATAGTATAATCATAGTTTTTATGCTTAGAATTGATATCAAAGTTATATTTTGAAATCAAATACTTTAAATCTATTTATTAGCATCTTTTGTTTGTGAAAATATATTATTTAATTTTGATTTATGATGCTTATAAGCGATGGGAGGTTGTTCATGCTTGATTGATGGATATTATTGATAGTTTATTAATAATAATATTATTATTATATATAGCGGAAAAATTATTGAGTGTGATAGTCACAGGTGATCAGATGCATGGTTGCTTTTGTAATGATTGCAGCAGTACCACATGACGGCCAGCCTATCTTGATCGCAAACAGTTGCAGCGGTGCTAAGCGTGACGGCTGCAGCAATGCCGTTATTTGCTGTGGCTACGACAATTGAAGCAATGCTATTGTGGCAACATTTGCTGGTTGCGGTTGGTGTCAACTAGACATCACAGGTCATGATTCCCGGTGGTTGTACAATGGACAAAATTGTCATAGTTGAGTGGAAGCATCAAGCACACAACAGTAATCGCACGTGCACATGATGATGGTGTGGTCGCTCGTCGGTGCAAAGTTGCACATAAGAGCAATGGCACGATGCAGTGGTACGGTGCAATTATGGTATGGTCACTGGTCATCGATGTGAGAATAACCACACAATCGTAGGTGGTGTGTTAGCAATTGACAACCGGTGCACTATCGGCGATGCCCGCATGTGTAGGCGAGGTGGAACGTAGTGACAATGATTAGGATTTTTTTTAAATAAAAGGATATTATTACCCCTTAGAAATTAGATAATTCCAACCTATATTGATAAATTTCTTTCTTTTTTTCTTCTTTCAATTATGCCTTTCAAAAATTGAATATTTTCATTATATATCCCATGAAAAATAATAGTTTTACCCTATAGGAATTAAAAAATTTAACTTATATCCTCAATTATAAAATTGACTATTTTAATTTATTTTAACCAAATATTTAGATCATGATTGTATTTTTGACTGGATTTAGATTTGATCAATCAAGTTTTGATCAAATTTAGGAAAAGTCAAATTTTGATCAATTTTGTTTTGATTCATTTTAATTTTTAACTAACTTAATTAGATTGATGTTTAGTTAAATTCTATACCTACCTAATTAATTAGGGTTGACTAGTCTAAGGATTCCATAGAAAATTCAAAAATATAAATTATGATTTTTTTTATAGGTTTCTCATAGGATATATTGACAAAAAATGGAATGTGATAATTAAAATTCTAATTATTGTTCTTCGATATTTATATACATATTATCAAAAATATAAAATAATATTTATTTTTCACATAAAGGAATGATTCACGTTTCATAATGATTATAATTATCATGTGAGTTCTTCTTTATACTGATTAATATTTAATAATTATTAGAATTATTATATTATTATTATTGAACTATTTTAGCATAAATTATATTAAAATTTTTTATGAATATTATTTGTAACTTATATCTCTAAGTTTTATCGGATTGATAGTTATCAAAATAGCTTGGAATGCTAAGCTTATGGGATGAGAATTATAATAAATATTTTATTATTATAGAATATTTTAAATTATATATTATGTTATTGTATTAGTTTTAGTAGTTATCAAAGTGACCTAGATCAATAACTTATATAATTATATAAAAAAATTAGTACTAAATGATATTAAAAAAATAATATTCATAATGACACATATAATTATGAGATTTAAATAATCCCCAAAAAAAATTTATTTTGAATAATTATGTGATAGGATAATGATGATTCGATGTATAAATTTGAAGGTTGAAATAACAATGGATGATTCGATGGCTTCTGCTATGAATAATGCATTAAAGGTTGGTTAGTAATGATCGTACTAATATAATTTCTTTCTTATAGTGATATTCTTGTTAGCTAAGGGTATTGCAACTACATTTGCGGGTATTTTTGGGGATAACTCTTCCTCCTTTCATGATTTAAGAAACCAAAAATGTCTTAGTAATAGATGATCTATATTAATCAATTATCCTCTATTTTATCACAGCTTCCTAATTTATTTGCACGTTATAACAAAAAAACTTCATATTATCTTGATGTCATTGATTGTGAATCGACACAATTCAATTCTGTTCCAAAAGCATAAGGTCATCCGAGTGGCCAGCATGGTAATTGAGCGAGGAGGTTGGAGTTAGAGAATGTTCAGTTGAAGTGATTCTGAGATGGTAGTTGAGCATCCGAGATGGCTCCTGAGTTACTCCGAGATAGGCTCTGGCCTTCTTGGGGTTCTAGGGCTACGTTAAGATGGGTCTTGGTCTTCTTAGGGACCCTACATAAGAGGTTAGTCTCTGAGGAATTTCTCGACCCAACCCCTTCAATAGTAAAGTTAGTTTTTGAAGAGTTGAAACAATAGTGGGTTTGAGTTCGGTCCTTATTTAGGCCTTAAGGACCGACTTTTATAGCTGGGCAACCGATAGATAGGGACCGATGGCTGATAGGGACTGGCTTGTATGTCATTCGTGGCATATTCATGTGAACGACTGACTCGTCCATATTCCCTTATGGTGCATTCATATGGATGATCGATCCGTACAATCCATTATAGCATGTTATTAGTAAAGGACGATTGTATGGGCGTCGCTTGCCCATCTTAGCAAATGTCGAAGACACCTAGATGGCTTTTGTTTATGCGAGTCGACCAAGGGGGGCATAGGTAGGTTCGATCGCTAGGGCACTACTGCCCATAGCAATCGATCCATACCCCCTCTCTTGGGTTGTGACCTGCTAAAGGCGACAGGTTGATGCCTTATCGTTAATTGCAGGAGAGGAATGATCTGGACCTATACTACTTATGTCAATGCCTTGGTGATAAATTACGATTGATATCAGCATATTCTCTATCTAAACTACATAAAACTTGGACACCTCTTTTGGATAGTCCATGTTGTAATTAAGGTTTCGTACCTTTTTTTTCATAGTGTTGCGAAGCAGATAAGTCAAGCAATAGGTTCCGTCAGTTTAAGGCCTTCGTTGTCCTTACCTTGGGCTATTCTTGGTAAGCAGGAACTATCGACGGCAGTCGCAGTCAAGGATGTGATATTAGGAAGTGATCTGATGGCTTATGCTTATATGGCTTATTTTGACCCAGAGATTGGGTGGTGGTTAGCAGTCGATAGCTCTGACAGAACGTTGGAGAAGCGACATAGGCTCCTTCATCTATTAAGAAAGTAGCACTCTATCGATTAGCATTAATTTTGTTAGGTGCCACAAGTCTCGAGGTTGAGGTACTGGCCAACCTGTATTTTTTATATATATATATATATATATATATATATATATATATATATATATATATATATAAATGAAGTTATTTTTGCGCCATTTAGAATTAAGGACTTTGTAATTGTGCAATAGAATTTAAACCGGATTGATGAATTCAGTGTTGTAATTCGAGAAAAATCTAGTTGCAGCACTGATTGATGCATTTTGGATAGAACCATTCAGAGTCAATTATGCCAGGCTGTTTCTATGTAAGATTAATTATATTTATTATTCTTCTAATCCTAGGAGCTTATGATTCCGACATTGTATTCTTGTTCTGAATTCACTAATGAATCAAATGTCTGGAGCTTGCTACATCATGGAAGACTCAATTTCCTTCTCTCGTTTGACATGTTTACTGTGATTAAAAAAGAAATAATTAAAAAAAATAATTAATTATATTAATAATATGATTAATATATTTAATGATGATTTCATTTGAACAGGGTTGATGAATTTAGTGTTGTAATTCGAGAGAAATCTAGTTGCAGCACTGATTGATGCATTTTGGCTACAACCATTCAGTGTCAATTATGCCAGGCTGTTTTTATGTAAGATTAATTATATTAATTATCCTTCTAATACTAGGAGCTTATGATTCCCACATTATATACTTGTTCTGAATTCTTCAATGAATCAAATGTCTGTAGCATCATGTAAGACTCAATTTCCTTCTCATATTTTATTGTTTGACATGTTGATAGTTATTTTTTTTTAAAATTTTTTTATTAATAGTATGATTAATATATTTAATGATGATTTCATCATAATTTGACCTATATTATATTAAATTTATATATTTAATACTTCATAGGATGTTTAGCATACTTATACTAGTAAAATCTAGCTAATTAGGATGTGACTAAGTTTATTATTATTATAATTAGTATATTTAATGATAAATTTAATGATATCGAGTTAATTCTATGTATTTAATATCGAAAAGGCTGATTGATATGTTTAAAGTCGGATTCATTATGTATAATCTCATATTATTATTTTAAAGTAAGACTAATCACAACTTACTTATTTGATTTAATTTTGATAGAAATATGATACTAAAGAAATAAATATATGATGATGCTTGGGATCATACTTGAAAAATAAACGAGAATCATCATCGCTAGTATTACATTTATTATAACTACATCGGAAGAATCATCCAAGTGAAGATGTATTTGATCGATAGGTGTCTTAATATTGTAAAATGTAAAAAGATTCTGATGGAGATCTGTAAGTCATTTGAAGGCAAGTTACAATGGGCACAGGAAGATACACTGAAAAAAAGATAAGAGTTGAGGAAGAATACTATAAAACTATGCAAGAATCAATTCATGATGGATATAAGGGTTGCGACGATAATATTGATCCAGATCTTAGAGTTGGTATTCATACATCATTAAAGCATTAGTACACGTATAAGGAAGTAATAAGATATCAATAGCCTAACTCACAATGGGAGCATAATGGTAGCACTGAGTCTGCACCACAAGGAATCTAAAGGTCAATAACATGAGATAGCCAACTACCCCTCCTTAGTTGAGCTAGATTAATAGTGTGAGATAGGGTGAAATCCATAGTTTTATAAGGGGATTTGATAGGAGGTCAACATCAAATATTATTGATATTGATCTGTAGACCTATCCTCGATAAATAGTGAAGCAAACATAGATTAACGATGCATATACTAAAGAAAAAAAGTGAGATATTGAGAATACAATTACAAAATGATTTAATTTTCTTATGATTCTGGCAAACACAACTCAAGATTCATATTATTAAAGTATTATTTCCTCTATTCAAAAGGTTTTCATCGGATAATTTCCAACATTGAAGGAGATTCAAGACATTTATTTAGATTAGACAATGGTAGATCTAAAGGATTGGATCAATATGTTGATCATTTGATAACTAAAACATTCTAACTTGCGGAGTTTCAAATCTCAATTTTTCGAATGGTCAGCCAATCGAGTTTAATAACTATGTTCGCTTGAATTTATAGTTATTAAAAATCTAGACCAGACCAACTAATAGGATGGGAAAAACTAAGAATCATACCTCCGAGGTACTAGTTCGATCCACTAATTAAATTGTTTTGGTTGTCAAAAGATCCAAATACCCGAATAGTTTGCACAAAATTGAAGGATATTTAGAACATTAAATTTTTTATAGGAAGATATTTTTATTTTATTAATCTGTGCCCACCTTTTAAGGATTTTATGTATAGTTATTAAAATAAGAACCGGCACGTATTAATCATTTTTTCAAGTATAGTTATAAAACAAAATTTTAGTTATTTATTTTATTTAGTTCTATATAATATTTTTTTGTTCATTTGTGCATTAATCTCTATCTCAAATCTAATTTTTTTTATTTTTTATTTGTACAATAATTTATATTTCAAGTATAATTATAAATATAAAATTTCTTATCTATTAATCTCTATTTCAAGTATAATCATAAAAATAATAGTTCAGATTTGATCTTGAAAAGATTTAAATACTCTCAATTTTTATTTATTATCAAATATGCTGAAATTCTCAATGGTATTTAAGTATTTTTCTTATAGCAAAAGCTCAATATGTCTCTTTCATTCTTATCATCGTCATTCATTATATTATAATTTTTTTTATAATATTGTTCATATATATTATATTTCAGTGATTATTCTGAGCTTGCAAAATTCATATTTGTATTTTGCATGCCTATAAAGTTTTACTTTTAATGTCTATTTTTTGTGATTCTAAATTTGGCTTCCACTAACTCATATTTTCAACAAGTATCACACTCCCACAGGGATTTGAAGGATTTTAGCCAAGCTGAAAATTATTGTAGCACGGAATTAAACTCCTTGCTACGATAATAAACATGTTTCTATTTTTTTTTTTATCAAACACAACATGATATATATATATATATATATATTCCGATTATTCATAAAGTGCAACTGAGCAACCCATTTACATGACATGACAAACTTAATCAAGCTTCCTTAGAAGCCACCCATTTTATGATAGAAATTTTCACTGACTGACGAGTTATCTTCTCTCACCGAACACTTTGCTCGGTATCTAAGCAGTAACTTGATTTTAGCTTCATCAATGGCAGAAAAGATAAAACACAGAGTACTAAAACCATAACACAAGACCTCTCCTTGATTGTCAACAGATGCTGTCAAGGTTGGCCAAGAAGTGACGGCCTGTAGAAAGCATGACTCTGAGCCAGCTCGATCCTTTCACGAGGATCATTCATGGTTTCATCTTGCAGCGCTTGAAGAATGGCTTGTGAAGGACATTCCCTGAACATCACATAGAATTCTTTAAACAAGAGGTTTTAAATTAAGTAAGAATACTTATATTCAGCTTGAACGATGGAATCAATGAGAACCGTTGAAGACATACATAAACCCATCTTTCATCAACACCATGAGACTACTAGTGCTATTATTTTAAACAAAGAACAGACTAGACGGCACTGAAATGAGGTGACAAATGTGATGATGTTATATTTTAAACAAATAACAGACAAGGCTGAAAGCTGAAGATATATTTCATTTTTATGGTAAGGTAGGTAAACCACCAGTAAACCAAGAAAGTAGAATAACCGTAATGTCAAGGAAAGAAAGCCAACCTTCTAATCAGTATTCTGTAAAGTGTTTTGAGGATGGGACACAGCTCAGCTGGAGCAACGGGTGTGTTATCCTCGGGATGCAACACGCTTAAGCTAGGCTGACTAAGTAGCTCATAGAATGCACCAATTGCAGAAACACCCTACAAGAAGAAGGAATTAATTAAATATCACTTGACTAAGAGGTTCAATGAAATAAGAATGCAATGCCATGCAAGATGATAAATGAAAACATGTAAAAATCGGATCATCGAAACCTAGACAATTTGAATTGCTGCAAAGCTATCAATCATCACATACCTGAATCATTCCTTTCCCTTTGATGCTATCACCCATGTCAGGACTCAGTTCTCCCTTGGCAAGCATTTGCCCATACCATGCATTCCGACCCTTTAATAGGGTCACATAAGTATCCGCTAACAATGGACCAGCCAGTTTTTCTGGTTGTTCAGTCAACAAATGAGTAATAAATATCATTTCAGATGTGCAGTGGGCAAAGTACACTGATTTGCTTGTTGCACTCTCATTTGTCAGAGCTGCTACCATTCCTAAATAAATAAACTATAAAATGAGTATGACAAGCAGTACATTTTCGACAGATACAACTTAATAAAAAATAATTAACAAATCATACCAAAAATTAATTTGACATAATCCTACATAAGTTTTTTAGACAAATCAATCTTTATTTATAATCAATAGACCAAATAAATGAACTTTTTTTATTGGCAAACTGGAATGAGTGCTTGTAGTAACTGTGATGGAAGATGTTTTGTTGAGACTTTCACATGAAGTATTAGATATCCTCCATTAACACACATATATATCTTCTGGGTCCCAAGCATTATATGAGATGCAATTTCTTGTTCCTGCCACCTTTTAAATTTTCAACTTCTTTTAATTAAGCGGTAAGGAACTCATCGAACCTCGATCTAGTTTTTCACATGTATGGACTTCTATAATCATCTGCTGAAACTCATGCATATCTTCGATAATGATTTCTCCTTTCCATTTCATACTAAATTAAAGCAATTTCTGCTTGTTTTAAGTCTGCTACTAGGCAATTAACTTCTAAGCTCATCTTCAGCAATTGTTAAACATAAAGAGACTCCATATTCATTTACCTAATCTCTCTACATATTTTGACAAGTTGGCTACCAAGATGGATCATCACTCTATCTCATCATTGTAACATTGGATTTATCACTAGCATAGAATTCCCTTTCTTACATTTCATTCTACCCTAGAATCATATATTTTCTGAAGAAAATAAAAAAATTGAAAAATTGTATCTGCTGAACAAGGTTAAATTGATTATAAATTCGTTGTGCTCATGTGCACCAAACTTAAATAACCTAAACCCAAATCCTCGAGTGATTACCACAAAAGATTGAGAACACTACCTCTTAAAAGAGCAACGGCTACAAAATAGCCTCTTTAAAGGACTCACCAACACTTCTCTAAGAAAAATGGTTGAGAAATAGCCTCTGTACTTTGAAGAATAAGACATTATGTCATTGTGCTAAGCAGATTACCTCTTTAAAGAAAGGCTGCTGCCAAATTCATAGAAGCCATTTTTTACAAACCTCTTTATCAATTATCAGTACAATACAAAAAAAAAAAAAAAAAAAAACAGAAGAAATTACAGCAATCATATATGCAAAAATTCTGTTATGTAAATAAGTGACTAAATTAAAGATTCTTAATTGCAGTAGTTATATGAAATCATATTCAAATGAAAGGGTCATTAGTTGATGCAAAAGACCTTAAAAATATTTCTTGCAGATGGTACCACATATTAAAGCCTTAACTTAGAAAATAGTAAAAAGCTTCTACTCCTCCAGTGTGTAGCTTGGTCATTGAGAAGAATGGTTAGTATACAATTTAGCAAGAACAGGGAATGTTGAAAGGAAACTTACTCTTTAGTTGCCAAAGCTTTTCTAATTATTTAAAGCAATGAGTTTCTAGATACACAAGTGTTGTGTTGGTGTCCATAGAAACTGGTTGAAAATATGTAACATACAAAATGTTTGTAACCATACAAAATGATACGGAAGGGTATAAGGGTGAAGAAGACAATGAAGTTGTAAGAAAGATGTTTTCAGCCAGCACCAGTTATATTAGAAATTGGTCATCAATCTTGTCCTATTTCTATTAGGACTTAAGTTGACTAAATGACTTCACCATGATCAGTGCATGCAATTGATTCTCCAGGATTTGGAGTAGTTCTTGTTCGTTCCACTAGTAGGTTAAATGCCCATGAACATAGTGGCATCTCTTCTATGGTTTTGCAATAAAGATTCACAGTCTTTCTCTGTGATTATCTCAATAGGTGTTTAGTGAGGTGATGAGACAGTGGTTTTCATGGGAATTTTAGCTAGTTACCAACGCTTAAGGGTTTCTCAATTAGAATTTAAGGTTTAAGTTGTGTGAACCATAAGGTGAGAGAATTGTGATCCTTATTCCCAATAGTGGAGAACTCTCACTCTCCAGAGAGTATATGCTAGAAACTATCATCTCCATGGTCAGAATCATCATTACTTATCTGTTCTTTTCAAGCGAGTAAGAACAGAGTCTCAAAACATTAATTAGAGTCTAGCATGATTTTAATGCAAGCTCAACTCATGACATATCTCATAAAATGATATAAGCTACTTGTTTTATCCAAAAGCTGACATCACCAAAATCGTTTATGGATACCAAGGCTACATGCAGTAAAGCACATTGGGGGATTGCTTTTCCGTTCATGCAGTCTAACCCAAGCAATAGTGTTTTAGAACATCATGCACCAACCAATGCACACAACTAAAACAATGATCATTTTAGTTCCGTTATAGAAATTCTTATGAATAATACCAAAAATATCCTGCTAATTAAACTACTTGATAATCAGGTTATGAACCACAAAATTCTTGGTGAGTCACATGTTCAATGAATCTTCTGCTAATCCAATCAGTTAATGCACTCAGCAAACAATTATGAATTGCTGAATATGGTTTTCATTTTTGGGGAAATGAATGAAGTATTGGCAAGAAAATAAAATTTACCAGCACCAATAGCATAAACATTCTTCAAACCACCCATCACTTCATGAGTAACTAGGTCACTGTTGTCCCATACAATGAAATATGGCTGTCGCAAGAATTTGGCAAGAGGTTTGCTCCACTTCTCTGATCCACAGATTCGAGCATTAGCATATTCCTTGTTGTAAATCTCTGAAGCAATGTTTGGACCCCCAAGATAAAGAATGTTCTCAATTGGAACTCCAGCTGTCAATTCATGTTCATTACAGAAGATCTATGAGAAGAGAATAACATTCATAACTACAGTCTATATCATGCCTAGAGTTGCAGAAAATAAAATATTACCAATGACCACAGAAAAAACCATAAAAAACAATTTATATATGAATTAGACTTTGGCTTAAAGATAAGGAATGTTAAAATGTTGGCTACAGCAGCAACAATAAGTGCATTGGCCACCCAGAAAGATAAGTGCATTAGCTCTCCAAAATGATGAGTATCAGGACTATTTGCTTTGTGTGAATGTATATAGCATATTAACACATCTATCTAGTGACTGCAAAAGGAAACATCACCAAACCATAATTGTTAAAGTGGTGGTATCACAGTTGGCATGTCATAGAATGATTTCATACTTTTTTTATGTTTTCATGTCTATGATTCAAGTAACTTGCTTCTTTTTTATTTTTTATTTTTTTGTTTCCCACACCTTGCAGAGATGCAGGGATGGAAGTTGTAAATACTAAAAAAAAAGAACAGATATATCATGATGGAAGCACAAAATATATTGGCGAGCCTGAGTAACCTATGTGATTATGCATTTGCTTATATATACAATGAGCGAAAAAGATTTACTTGCACATTTGATCATCTGAGTAGGTGTAATTATACGTGGAACGGGATCCAAAGCTGCCTCTATACCCTTTGCAAGAGAGATAATGATGGGAACAGTAATTCTCTCCTTCCAATACCTACTAATTTCCTCGAATACTTCCCTCGTCTCAGTGGAAGGCAAACCATTCACGACAATATCCGCATCCCATACTGCCTCCTGCAAATTAGTCACAACCTTCAATGGGCAAAATGGTGTATCAATCATGTTTAAGCAGAAACCATCCCTCAATATCTCATCGGCATAGAGTGTTCGATCACCAAGCCTTGCCTCCACATACTTTAAATAGGCACATCGTCTGATCAAACGCCTTAAAACATCCTCCCTTGAATTGATAACCTCAAACAGATGCTCAGCTGTGGATCGATCAACTGATCTACCAGGCCGTCTCCATATCCTTATCTGAACCTTATCACGAAAATGACCATAAGCATCTTGCAGGAGGGCAGCAAACACACTGCCCCAGGCACCAGCCCCAACACCAACGATCTTTAGCAGGTCACCGTCAGTTTTGCCGAGGAGGCGACGAAGCTCATCTAGTTTTTCTTCAGCACCATTGGAATTGTGAAGGGAACCGTTCGAGTTAACAGAACCATGATTCTTTTCAACAGTGCCAACCATCTTTCTCTCGAGTAGTGAACACAGCAGAACTTCACTAGTTCAGCCAGTAATAAGATTTGCTAAGAAATAATAGGAAATAAGCGAAGAACAGGGCTTGATTGGATTATGCCGTTAATGCGATCTCCCAAATCCAGACATCTTCTTCTCCTGGAGAAAAAAATACGAGAACTTGGTCAGCCAAATTTGCAACAAGAAGTTAATCTTCATGCCTCTTCTCGTTAATTGTACCTCACAGAATTAGAGAACCGATCTCCAACATGCCAGCCGACCAACGAACTGTAGATCTTCTCGAGGCAACCTACAAAGCTCCCAGCTTACAGGCATAAGTCAACTCTAGCACGCTTCAATCGTCCTATCCAATCATCTCTGACCAAATCAAACAGCAAAAGAAGCAAAGAACTGGAGAAAGCCTTCGGAATTGCCGTCGGGACTGTTCATCCACCTCACAATGAAAAAATAAAGGCAAAAAGTTTGGTGTCGGAGGCTGGAAAGTTACTAAAAACCATTCAGATCTCTCTCTCTCTCTCTCTCGTTCACTCCAAGTTCAATCAACCAAAGACCGCAACAAAAAGAGAGAGAGATCCTTCAAGCACTCGCATAAACGGGAAGCGGAAGGCGATAGGAAGCACCTACCGGTACCTGGGACTGCCAAGATCCAAACTAGAGTGGATTTCGATGCAGTGGGCGGGAGGAAGGATGGGAATCGAAGCGAAAAATCATGAGCCTTATGGGGGTTGGAACAGCTGCTGGGGATTTAAAGATTGTTGGAGGCATTAAAGACTCGGGAAGAAGGAGAAGCTTCCTTTAAATGAATTAGTGACATGTAGCATAAAGAGAGTCGTTGAGAGAATGCGTTGGTTTGATTACCAATATTTGACTGCTTAGTCATTACTTGTTTGATGTGCCAAATTGATACAATGTAGTCAAAAAATCCTCTCCCAAGAAACATACAACCATGTGATCCTCTATTCTATGGATTAAGATGGAAATTGATGTTAATCCTTAACCAGCTATTAATGCTACTGTCTGTTTTCATGATTGAAACTCTGTTGTTTGCTCGCCAGAGGAGTCGCAGGAGAGTTAATGCTGAAGGGAGGCACAATGGTGCACGCACAGTTCATAATAACAACTATTAACATTGGTTGGCACCGTTGAGCCAACAACGCCTACCACATTAATTGGGAAAACCATCCAGGCGGGCCAACCAACCCATCCCTAAACAGCAGCTCTTTACACGACACTTTGATCTCTTTGACTTGGCTGGCATTTAGAATGACGGGCCGAAATCAGATTTGAACTCAGAGGAAGACCATTCAGATTAAGGATACCATCCAATAGACGAACAACACAAGCAAAAAGAAGAAGACGCACCTGATTGAATGCAATACCACTTTGTTCCAAGGCAGTGAAGGCCCAGTCATAAGAACACAGCTTTCTTCCAGTATATGATTGACATGGTACCGACCATATATAATAAAAGAGTCGCATTTCTCAATTATGCTGAGACTGACATAGAACGGTCTTGCTAATAACAGCACATAGATAATAAAGTAGGTTCTATCTTAAGAAAGCAGTTGCAAGCATCAAACCTAATGACAAATCTTCCGACTGGCAAAGACTGGAAGACAGCATCGACAGAAAACATAACAGACCATAGTACCCAGGTATTATAAATAACTGGTCCCACGTTTTTCACGTTAACCACTGCATCCGAGAAACCTTCATTTCTGGGTAATTATCTCATTTCAGCAGCAAGTTAAGTCCCAAGCTTTGTCGCCTCAATCCGTTGTGCAGCTCCTGCAAGATGAAAGACGATACATTGTAGAAATAAACTATGAGCTTTAGAACCTGAAAAAACACAACTGTAGGAAATGCTGATGTTCTAACAGAATGATAATAAAAGAAAAAGGTAGCATACCCCTTCCATTGTTTTTGAGATGTGTGCAATTCAAGAGAGCAAGTTCGGTCACAGGTGGGGCCAGCACAGGCTCCCCCTGGACCGAATCCAGTAATTGGTTGGCTGATTGCTATTCTGAATCTTCATCATATTCCTCGTCAGAAAGCTCATCGAAGGCCCTCAAGTCAAGCTGATAACGAAGGATTCCACCAATGCCACCGAAGCCTCTGCAAAACTGAGATCCCTCCTGAGATTTGTTGGTAACAAATTCAAGAGTGCATCCAAAGCGCTTGTATTCATTTGCAAACCACTCCAGCAGGGAAATTTTCTCCTGTACTTCCAGCTCTGCAGAGGTTGCGGAATCCAGAAAATTATTCTGATCTGTTTCCTGATCCTTCCGCAAATGCTTTATGACAGTCTCACCGCTAGTACTATGCTTCAGGACATACCTGTTTATATCCAAATTTTCCCACACAATCAAGGTCTCAACGGCACCCATCTCAAGAGCTTTCAAGGTGTCCTCAACACCAAAAACATACTTTCCTGTGTCTTGACTTATTTCCTCAAAGTACTTGCCTATCAATTTCTTTTCCTGTATGAACTTGACATTTGATAGAATCTCAGCTGATAGCTCAATGGCTTGGTTGAAACCATTCTCGCCCCCATATGACACGTCAACCACATTGAGAATTTTAGCCTGTAGCCGTTGATCGAACATATCAGATTGGCTTAACTCTGTCTTAAAATCAGCAGACCCAGCCAGAATTAATCCTGCAACATTAGGCTGACTTGTGGCAGGATTAATAAAAAATTGAGTTGCAAGCTCAGCAGTTTTGCGGACATAGTTATGGCGCTTCTCCATCCTAAGGCGAGCAAATCGTAGTGCTGATTGACCTCCTCTACCATGCTTTTTTGGAAGGTCAACTGTGAACTTGTGAAGAACCTCACGTGTATTTCCACTTAAAGTGCCAAAGAGTGTACCATTGCCGTCCATAACTATGAAACCAAACTTGTCATCAGATTCCAAAAGTTCATTTAATGCCTCTGTATGAAACTTGTTATCACAGAGATAAAGAGATGCATTGATGGGCTTGAATGGCTCAAAATCAATTGTGACTTTCTTCTCTTTTCCATCTTCAGTAACAATAGTTCCGGTGTATAAAACTAGTCCATTCGGAGGAACCTTGTTGTATAGCTTGAGTCTCTGCTGAGCGGAAGTAATGGCACCTAGAACAGACTGTCGATTGACTCTACTTTTGATATTTGAAGCAGTTCCATATTCATCACCCAGCATCTTAGTGACTCGTGAAACTTGATCACGAGGCGGCATAATTAGAGAGATCATGCTAGTGCCATTACCTCTAGCTGCTTCCAGAGCCCTGATCAATTTCTTGACTTTCCAGATCTCAATGTTCTTATCTGTTTCAGCCATTTCAGCTAGCTTGTGCCGGAATAGTCTAGGAAAACCTACTGCAAATGATATGGCGAATAAGAAGATTTGAAAGGAATAGGCACCAAAAGAATTCCTAGAACTAAGCCAGACTGCTTGAGATATTTTGATGGTCACTCCATAAAAAAGGATAACAGCAGTATGCATAGATAGTACATGTTTAAGATTTAAGATATGCACAAGAAACATCAAAATGTGGTCCAAAATAAAGATTGAAGAGATTATATGCAAAGTATGGAATTTGGATGAGAGAAGTATTATGGCAAAATGAAGCAAATTTCAGCTTTCAACATTGGAACTAATAAAATGGACATCTTTTTCAAGGGAAAACCTAGGTACCATACTGCTCTATTCTTTTTAGGACCATTGAAGCATAATTTAGAATAATCAGTCACATAAAGATGGGAGAAATGCCAAATTATCGACTTCAAAAGATTCTGAGGTTGGACTCTTAGGAACAAGTATTACCCAGCCAAGTACCAATGATGAAGGGAATCTCCATGCATTCTTCTAGTTCTGGTGTGTACAACTCACTTAACCTCCTTATAATACATTAAATAGCTTAAAACATTCCAGAGGATTCTCAAAAATCAAGAAATCTGATTTGACCTGTGATCCATGAATTTTGTGGCAGGGTAATCATGGCCAATCCCAGTTAACACTGATAAAAGCACTGGTAATTTTCAACCTATCATAATC
Organism: Musa beccarii; assembly: GCA_024322285.1. NCBI lineage: Eukaryota > Viridiplantae > Streptophyta > Magnoliopsida > Zingiberales > Musaceae > Musa > Musa beccarii. Next base: position 20,667,879 of record CM044397.1, read on the forward strand.
ATACCATACTAAACTGTTTTCAATCTAGAATAATTCAGCCAAACCATAAATGATTCAGAGGATTCCAATCTATCTCAACCTAGCTGGAAGATGCTGGTCAAACCCAAATTAATCTGGTGAACCTAACACTGACCAACTGCAATCTGATGATATATGATATAATTCCAATCCCAATGTTTCGATGTCAACATAGACTTGGTCAATCTCTGAACCTCAGTTATTCCATATAGACTAGCATTTTGCTAGGCAAGATTCTAAATGAACTCATCCTCACAGCAGTTCAAACAAGCTCAATAGACATGAAAAATCAAGGACAGTAAAAAATGGAGAATTTCAAATGGTAAAATTAGATAACAAAAATTCATCTAAAACTTAGTAAGTCTAAGCCTAGGTTATCCTCTAACAAAGTAAGCCCAAATTACCCTCCAACGAATTACATACCGTCATTACATCACTGCACAAGTTTTTGGAAAAAACAAATCACCATCAACCAAAAGTATAATTTTAAATTGACTATAAATCAATATCAATTTGCCTAATCATCAAAAAGTATTCTTGTTATGATCGATAAGGACAAAGAATATTCAGTTAAGAAACACGAAAAGAATCTAAACAACGGCAGCTATATACAGAAAGGGAAAATCAATTCTCTTGAGCACCACACTCCATTATTACTAAAAAATCATGTGTTGAAATTTGCACATTTCCCAAGTCATTGCCAGATCTTTTTTTCAGACAAGTGACAAGAAAATAAGGTTGAATAACATGGCTAGAATCAAAATTTATATGCAGCAATGAAGGACGGTTGATATAGGAAAGAAAAGAGTTAAATGATTCACACAATAATCAACTTATAATATGGTTTAAAAGAAAAAAAATACTAATGCATTGAAAACTGCAAAATGGATAGGTACAGTCAGAATAGTATGAAGGATTTCCACTTCCATAGGACAATTCTATCAACTGTATAAGACAGAAGAACTCGAAGAGAAATAAATAACTAATGATTCTAAACAACTACCTAAAACATCCAGGCTATGGAAATATGTCTCTTAATGCTTTCAGAGACTATACAGAAACCATAGCAAAAGATGTCATGCTGTCTTGTCAGTGTTTACAAAATTATTTCAACTTATTTCAGTGACAAAACATCAAATCAAGCTTCTTGTGACTTCACATCTTAAGTGACACATATGATCTAAAGATTTTAAGAATAGTTTAGATGTTGAGGATCAAGGTCAAAGATGCACCTAAAACTTCAAATATAATTACATTAATTTGGGAAACTTGGTGCCAGTAATGTGGCTTCATTGCGACCTAACCGAAGTTCAGTCCTGGTAATAGCCTCCTATTACAATTTGCAAAGCAAGGCTGTGTATATTAAACCTTGTCATACCACATTGGCAGAAGTCTCATGCAATAGGCTGCCTAAATTAACTGCAATTGGCAAGAAAGGATCCACTAATTCCTTATCCTATTTTAGATTATTTCTAGTAACCTGATGCGTCCATCTCTATGACACTAGCTTCTTCTACATACTAATTCCTAATTGCACAATGTTTCAACACAAACCATTGTTGGCCTTACCATTGTATCATAAGATTTTATTTTAATTTAATATCCACACAACATCATAAAATGTTTGATGGCCTCCTCTACTTTGACCATCCCATATCAACTCTATAAAAAATGTCTTTATATTGAATGTGAATCCAAGATATTTAGAAGTTCAGTTCTAGTAAACACTTGTCCATTCATCGTTACTATAATCAAAATTCTTCTCTTGGAATCGTTAAAAGTCACTTCATGTAGTTTGGTTTTAGTTTCATATTATCTAAAACACCTAGTTTCTAGCATTTGTTAACAATGATCAAGTTCCAATTAAAATGCAACTAAATTCTCATCAATAAGAACATCATTATCAAATAACATACACCATTGAAGTTCATCTTGAAGATAGAAACTTTATCCATAATCAAATTGAAGAGAAAAACACCCAACAACATCCTTGATGTACATACATAGTTATAGAGAACATGACTACATCCATAGTCATAAATGCTAATCACAACTCTATTTTGTCTTCTATCACGTTAATCAAACAATTAAATAGCACTGTCTTATGAAAAGCCTATTGAAAAGCTCCATTCTAGGAATATGTAAGATCAATAAGAATAATACACATGTCCTTCTTCTTGCTATTTTTTTATAATAATTGTCTTGATAAAATAATTTATGTGGTTGATCTTCTGAGCATAGAACCAATGTATTTTTGGAGATACTCATTTAGCATCTTACTCTTAGTTCAATCACTATTGCCTAAAGTTTCATATTGTGGCTTATCAACTTATTCTCCATAATCAAAGGAACACTAAATTTATCCTAGATTATTATACCAGGATACCAATATGCTTCTCCTTTAACTAACCTGTCTTGCTTTGTTCATCATCAAGTGGATCTGGTGTCATGTATTTCAAAAAGATTAATCAATTAACAAGAAGGACAGGTTCCAGTTCATCCCAACATGTGCCAGGATACCTAAACCTTATTCCTATCACGTCTCTGGCTTGCCACTCTTATCTTGTCATCTCACATCATCTTGTCAAGGCTAGACAAAAGCAGAGATTAGAGAATCAGCCAATGACCAAGGACGCAAGTAGATAGCTCTTTTTCCTTTGGAAACTCATTGTTGTTCATTTTCATTTTAGATCTACAAGAACATCCAATTTATCATACTGTCAGCTGCCAGCAACTAAACCCTCGCCTGCAACATCTCAAAGCATAATTCCAAATGGTAGTGCATATATATATGACATTCATAGTCAAACGACTTTTCTGTTCTATTATGCTGATGCTAACAGTTTTCCATTTAACAAGTTTTTCTATCCTAACAGAAAGTTGTGGCATCCACACCTTATTATTAATATAAAACATAAATAGTATGACCCATCATTGAAAAAAAAAAAACAGATCCATGGAATTCCTGGCCAAAACTCACAATATAGAAATATACAAAAATTTTACAATTTTTAGTTTCAGTTTAATAACTTTCAAAACAAGAGGGAAAAAAAAAGCTAAAATCTAAATCTACAGATCAACGATGAAATGACCACCTTTTGGAAGAAAATCATCAAAATTGTGATCTACCACCAGTTTTACATGGCACTACATTGGATCCAAGGAGACCTCAGGGATAGATGTCCTATTTAGTAAATAAAGCAAATTCCGCACACAAACAACCATAATCCCACAGCACAACAATCAAATATGATAACCAGTATTCATCCTATGATCTAGATATCAAGAAGAAAAATCAAAATTTAAAAGATTCCATCACAAATAAGAAAAAAGAAATTGAGAAAACACATATTTTTAACCCAAAACGAGACATCTGGATTCTTCTCCCATATGCAAAGGCGGAGAGTTACAGCAGCACAGACCATAGCAACAGCTCGTGGCTCCGAAGTAAGCCCATACGGGATCAAACGAAAATGGATGGATTTCAGATCGGAGAAAAGGAACAATCAAAACACTAAATCATCAACTTCGGTAAAGAAGAGAAAAACCATGGAAGAAGCAAAGAGGGGGAGATGGACCTCGACGGCGACGTGCGGGAATACGAGATCGCCCCAACAGACCGAAGCCGAAGGTTTCTTCCTCTTGAGGCGTCTGGTATTGGACTGCTGGAAGCAAGCTTGCAAAGATATAGATGCTGTTTTGACATGAGCCGGTGGTCCTCTCTCAGCCGTTAAGATCTCAAGATCAGACGGTTATCAAAGCGTCGAATCTTTTTTCCTCATAAAACGAAACGTAATTCCCCACTGCGTGCGATGACGATCGCTTTTTCAACCACATGATTCCTGCGCGTACACCGTGCTCGTACGCCGCGCGCGTGTGCAGCATATTCAGGGAAGTGAAACCGGAAACGGAACACGATAGACCCGACGAGCCCGCTGGTTCGCTGACCCGCGTGCGCACCGAAGTGGTCATCGTGATATTGCGTTTACGTGGACAGCATCACAAGTGGGTAAGCGCGGGATGAACACAGCAAAAAGCATTGCTATAAAGTGGGTCCCACTTAAATGTCTTCTTACCGTGAGCCTACAAACCACTAGACAAACTTAGAACCCTAACCATAACGCGATCGGGAATCGAATCGACAGTTCCGAATCGAATCAGAACCGAGTTTTAACGATTCGATTCTAGACCGATTGAAAATAATAATAATAATAAAATGCAAATATGTTTCATGATCCATGATGTAGTACTTCCCCTTTTTTTCATACTCAAAAAGTCCAGAGATCGTCCATAGCCGAAATCATTAATTCTGAAACCGAAGTCATTTTCTACGAAACCGAAACCATTCATTCTAAACCGTGATCAGGTCTACCGACCCCTTTGTTATTTCATTTTCCAAGAAAAAATGTATATACTATATTTGAACCTTATAATTTTAAAACCTTGTAATTTTATCGCGGAAACATGGGATGATCAAATGAGTTCGGAAAGAACGGGTCCAGAATAAAAAATAAATCTACTAACAAACAAGAAATCTTAAAAGAAAATTATATTGGTATACATTCCGCTAATTATTATAGAGAATAAACTATCTATATTAGGGTGAGTATTAAGTCTAGAAAATAGATTCTCCCTCAAACATCAGACCATGCATGCGAAAGCACGTTCAAAATGCAGTAATCTCAATCATCCTGCGTTACCAAATACAAACACATTTCCTATTAAGAATTTATTCACCCAGCCTGGAGATGGGAAATTTATAGAAGAAAGGCACACAATTTTGGGGTTTATATGGTAAAGAAGGGCCAAAATTTTGAACAGATGAAATGACAGTCAGGTTGGATGCAATAAATCACTTTACATGAACAAATACGTGCAGAAATTAAGCACTCAGAAACTGTTTGATGTGCAGCAATATTCTTAACAAGAACAATAAGATATATTTGGGTGATAAACCAATACTGTCATATTGGATAAAGTCCAGAAAACTTGTGACTTATGAGAAGTCCACCCTATTCTTGTTAAACCACTTTCTCCAAAGATAAACTCATATGATCCATGCGTTAAAATATCTCAAATATATTCATACAACCAATAATCCATATTAGAGAGTCCAGAGCATTTGTGGCTCACAAGACATTCTATTTGTTGAATCTCGGATTTTGATGATGAAACTAATTGATTGTGTTTTATGATCTAACTGTGTTTTGAGTTACGCAGATCTATTATCGATTAGGATTAGACAGTTGATGCTGGAGGAATTGACGTTGCGCCAAGTGATCACGTTAGGATATTGGATGTCGAGCCGGAGATCTGGTCGACAATCGACAGAAGGCTTCGGACGTCGGACATCGGGCTAAGAAGAGCGAACACTTGAAATCATGCACGAGGGAACTAGTAGAGTCAAAGACTCGAAAGTAAACCTCTTATTGCATGATTTTGAGCTTTTTCGAATGAAACCAAGCAGATTATAGGTGACATGTATACCTGTTTCATGAATATCGTCAATAGTCTAAAAGCTCTTGGTTTTCGGATGTTGAACTCGTAAGCAAGATCTTAAGATCCCTTCTAAAAAGGTGGGATCCTAAAGTAACCGTAATACAAGAAGCTAAAAATCTAAATAACCTTCCGATAGAAAAACTCATTGGCTCATTAATAATGTATGAAATGAGCTTTTTGGAACTTGATGAACACTTGAACCACCTTCCAAAGGACAAGAAGGATTTGAAACTTCGGACAATTGAATACCACTTGAGTGATGACTCAAGTGATGAGGACATTGAACACATAACAATGCATTTTAACAAGTTCATTAAACAAAAATCTAAAATTGAAAATGAACTTGAATGAAAGAAGAGGCCACCGACAAAGAAGAAGAAGACTCACCAAGAAGAACCAAGTAAAGAAGAGACAAATTGGGCTTTGATGGACTTCATCAACGAGGTAAGTATCTCACCTGAAATGCTTTTACCTTTGCTTTATGAAATTACTTGAACTTTCTATGAATGCTAAACTTAGTTAGTAGGAAATAAATAATTATTTTTTAAAAAATTATATCATGCTTTCTTTCTAGTATTTTTGAAAAATAAAATTTTTGAATGGTGTATGCAACATTATGAATGATGATGATTTGTAATAATGATTGTACATCAACTACACATCTATGTATGTTATTCTTGAAAACGTTTTGATGATAATTTTATAATATCATGCTTATGATTTGAAAATCTCTATTAATGGCTCTTAAATGTTTTTATGATGAAATTTTTAGATGATGCATGCCTTTATGAAACCAATTGCAAAACTAAAAACCAAACCCACAAATGTTCCAAAAGAAAGAAAAAGTGGTTTTGATGTTGCTTGATGGTTTTCATGACGAATTTTTTTTTATAAAATGATCTATGGTTTTAGCAAAAATTTGAGTTTGATTCCTGATTTGTCACACTAAGCTAGAATCATGTAAGAAGGAAAACATCTTGTTATAACAAACAACAATGAAAGAAAGAATATTAGGATGATTTTGATGATGTTCTAATAAATTAAGATTGATAACGATATACATGAACATGTTAAATGTATGTGTATCTTGATAATTTTGTATCATCTTTTGGTTTTAAACATGATGCACATCATTTACACGAAAAACAAGAGCATACTCGTATGAAAACAATTTGCACAAAATAAAACACATAAAAATGAGAAAATACACTATCAATATGTTTTGTGTTTCATGTGTTTGGTCTAAATGGCTTTTAACGTAACATTGTCTTAAATTTACCAGATGATCGTTTTCGTATGAAAAATTTGAACATACTTATGTGAAATCAATTTGCATCAAACGAAATACATAAGAATGACAAGGAGTACTATCATAAGATATAATGCTTGATGTGTTTCGTCTTGGGATTTTTATGATGAAATTTTGCCTTTTACTCTTGAATGTGATACTCGTTTTTATTTTAAGATAAAGGCATGCTTATAAGAAGCAAATCATATGAATAGAAATTTATAAAAACGAAATGCAATCCTCTATCTTATCAATTCTTCAATAAATCTATGCTTGTTATATATGAATTTATTGAATGTGATTTTTTAGGATGATTTTAGATTTAAAATTTGCTTGATTCGTATTTACGACATAAGATACATTTTAAATTGAATCATGCTTCAACCATGTTCTATCTCCCTTAATTTATTTTATTCTTCTATAATTCCTTTTTTATTTACTAAAGAGGAGAACCTACTAAATAAATCATGAATTCAAATAAAATGATATAAATGAATCACTTATCGATATATCTTTTTGAAATATCTTTTTAATGTGACGTTGATAACTTGAATCTTTTGGAATTATGACTTATTAAGATGTATTTAATGCTTGAATCAAGTTCTAAAAGATTTCATTTTGCTATAAAGAAATTTTATTGAAATCATGATGTTGACAATTATAACTTAAAGTTCTTTATAAATCAAGTTCGTTTACCATGCTCCTTCCGTTTTATCAAAAGAAAATTCTTTAAATGAAATATAACTTATCTTTTGATTTCTCGGAATTCAATACTTGAATTTTTAAGAATTCATGATCTTGATATCTTGATTCTTATGAAATGTGATCTTGATAAAAAATTTTTATGTATGAATCAAGATGCTCTTTGTGCTATCCATTCTCAAATGAATCATGTTCTTCTTGAGCCTTGATATTATATCCTAGAAGTGACATGATTTCTTTGCCTTGTGTGGCAAATTAAATATTTGATATAAATAAAATTTACTTTATGATTAATCATTGAATCATGACTTTGATCTATAAGAATACTATATTTTTATGTATCATGATTCTTGATTGTATATCCTTTATCATGAATTAAAAATTGATGATAAAGAAAATATTTGTGAATTATGATTTTGATTTCTCGGAACTATATATTTTGAATTTGTTTTAAAATCATGATCTTGATCTTGATAAAAAGAATAATTATGAAGCAAGAATGACATCCCTTAGTATTGATCTTTGTTGATTTTTCATATTGATATCCTTCATGACTTGATTTCTTTATATTTTTGCCTTATATGCATTATGTGATAACTAATGTATATTTTGATGCAAATGTATTTGAAAGTGAATGTAAAGAAAACTTTGTATATCCTCCCTTCTTTTTTACAAAAACAAAGAGGAAGTTGGCTTGCTAGCATGTGCATCACAAAGCAAGTTGGCTTGAATGTTGAATTCATACTCATGACTTAAATTTTGATGATAGAAACACTTATGTCAATATTTATTTCTAATATCTCATTTGTCATTTTAATGAAAAGGAAAATCAATTACAACATTGCATCTTCTCTTCTTTTTGAGAAAGATAAAGGGGGAGAAAGTTTATTGCTAGCTTACACCTTAAATAAAAAATTTGTTAGCTCATTCAAGAGGAAGAAAATTGCTAGCTTGGCATATCACAAAGAAATCAAAGTACAAACTTGCTCTCTTGCTAGCTTGCAAAAGAGGAAAAGAACTTGAATATCAAAAAATTGTTACCTTACAATTTTAAGAAAAGTAAAGTGCAGCAAGTGTTGAATTGTTATGCTTGGACATCTTTAAAAATATTACTATAATTGAATATTATAAATCTAGCTTATATGTTAACTTGCATATCTAGTAAAATAGGTAGAGCAACTTCTCCTTTTTGTTGATGACATAGGGGGAGAAGTAGATTGATGACTTCATGCATTGAATTGAATATTTTATATATTTGCATGATGAATTGATGTTTCTCATAACTTGTGATGAATGTTGCTTGGATTTGGGATAATCCAAGTGTTCTATCAATGGCATATTGATAGGGGGAGTTTGGTTAAACTCCGAAGAGTTATGGTTAACTCCGTTAGTCATCAATTAGTTGTCATCATCAAAAAGAGGGGGATTGTTGAATATCAGATTTTGATGATGAAACTAATTGATTGTGTTTTGTGGTCTAACTGCGTTTTGAGTTACGTAGTTCTACTATCGATCAGGATTAGACAGTTGATGCTGAAGGAATTGACGTTGCGCCAGGTGATCACGTTAGGATATTGGATGTTGAGCCGGAGGTCTGGTCGATAATCGGTAGAAGGCTTCTGACATCAAGCATCGGGCCAAAAAGAGCAGAGTTGCCTCAAGGATATCGGGGTTGCGGAAGTCAATTGTCGATTGGGCAACAAGCCGCAAGAGAGGACGATACGTCGAAGAATCGGATGAAGTGCCGACCAATGATGTGCCGGGCAACTGAATGTCAATTCGTGTTGTAATAACTATCTAGATCGAAGTAGAGTTTTTGTTTATGTATATGCAGGATTAACTACGATAACGATGAAGATATAAAGCGAAACAAAGTGTCGGAAGATAAGTGTGATGGATCGTTGGGAGTTCGAGAGTTCGACGGAAGTCCGAAGATTTGTTGGGAGTGCTACCGGAATTGGCCGAGAACGAGTAGGGAGCTTGTTGAAGGGTTTTCGGAAGTTCACCGGAAGGTTCGTTAGAAGTTCGCGGAGCTTACCAAGAAAGATCGGAGCTTCCCAAAGAATCTCATTGGAACTCGCTAAGATCATCGTGAAGTCCAGGAGCTTGCTGGGAGTCCGCAGAATGGTTTCTGAGGGTTCATCGGAAGACCACCGAAAGTTCGTCAGAAGCTCACCGGAAAAAGTCTTGACTTGTCGGACTTTGTAATAGCTTAGGAAATATCTTTAATTTCATAGTTAGTACGTTAATTTGGGTTAGGATTAGATGTTAATCATATAACCCAAGTAGGGGCCAATTGGGCTCGATAACGGACTGGGTTGGGCCGAGTTTAAGGCCCAACCAGTGAGCTGAAAAGTCTGGCGGTGGCACCGCCCAGGACCTGGGAGCCCAGGCGGTGGCACCGCCCAGAACCCGAGAGCCCAGGCGGTGGCACCGCCAACACCGGGAAAACCAAAAGTGATTCAAATTTAGGCTCTAAATTTGAATCCTCTTAAGGTCTATAAATACCCCTCTCATCCATGGTTCAAACACATACAAAAACTGAGTAAGAAGAAGGGAAAACTTTATTGAAATTGTGTCAAAACCTTCCCTCTTATTCTAAAGTGTGATTTAGCCTTAGAGAGGGTTGAGAGGCCTTATAAGGGTTATCTCTTAAGCCCATCAAAAGGAGAAAGCTGTAAGGGAAGGAGAAAGCTGTAAGGGAGTTGATCCTCGCCCATTGGAAGGAAGATAACTAATGGAAAAATCGGTGGCCTCAAGTGAAGAGAAATTGAGAATGAATATAGGTCGTATGACCAAACCACTATAAATCAGTTTACGTTTATATTCTTGCAATTTACTTTACTGCAAACCATCTTCACTTTGATACTCTACCTTCTCATCTCCTTCTTACGAATCAATTTACTTCTAAAACATCTTTTGTTGTGGATTTAATCGAAGCATAATTTTCAACGTACGAAGTTTTCAAAAGTTATTTTAAATTGCCGAATTTATTGTTCTTAACCACTGCACTAATTCACCCTCCCCCCTCTTAGTGTCACTCGATCCCTAAGACTTTCTTCGACATATCTTATATAATGACAAAACAGTATTATCAATGGGCCAAAACAAATAATACCTAAGGGATAACAAATCCTCAAACCATAATCCAATCATCGATAACATAAAGAGACTTTATCCACCAAAAAAATTTCACATGGTTGGCCCTTTGATTTCACAAAACAATGTTTGCTTGATCTTGACACAGAGTTTGTAATCATTATAACTGATGGAGACAAGTCAGGCATGCTTAAAGAGTTTCATACTAAGCCAACATAAAATTGTGGCAACAAGTATCAGAAATGAGTAATACCTGTTAAACAATGAACATAGTCAAGAGTTTTTGAGATCAGACTCGTTCTTACATACTGCCAACATCATTTAGAAAATTCACAGATAAAGAAAAGACGATCAACAGTCATTATAGTATCACACAAAGGACATAACAAATGCACATAAATAAACTAATCAGATTCTGCCATAACATAACAATTAATAATTAGGTTACCCAATGTATTTGTTGCACAAAAGCAGATTAATTATTATACGATTTAAGAATCTGATTAATTTATTTTGAGGCTTCAAAATAGGAAACTTAATTTATTTGCAAAAGACAAAATTAATTGTTATACTATGGATAAACCTCGTAAATTTATTTAGAATGATCAAAGGATGAAACATAATAATTTCTTTTAATACCTGCCAATCACTTGACAGTATGCATGACATGACAGTCGATATGCTGTAGCACAGAGTTTTGCCTCGTATGTTCCACAACCAATATTGAGTGTAATTTCAGCATCAAATGATGCAGTTAGTGCTCTTCGACATGCATGACACTGCATGGTTGGTACAAGTGCTCTGGCATTTCATACGTATAAGATGAGAGTCTTCTGGCTATGTGATCAAATCATAGACCCTGGATACAACATCAACTCTTGCAATCAAGATGAGAAAGGAGATTTAAATGGCTACATACGAAAAGGTTACCAAAACTATAGTCACAGGAACATAACTGGGACTCCATGACTGAAATCTAGATTTTGCTAAGGGAACAGAAGTTCTTGATAGAGTTGACATCGAACTCTGATATGTGACAGTCAGGATTGGCATAAGCTAAATACAGTGCAGGATCACGGTTAAAATGGATGTAGTCATGAAGTGATCCATGGACTGAACTGCAAAAATAACATCATGATGAATGATCCTACTTCTTACAATTATTGAGTGACAATCCAGCAAAGTGTGCTAATGATGCTGTGATACCTTATGTATAAAGTTGCTGAATCTGAGCAGCATAGTGTGTTATATAGCCCACAGTGTCATTGGCATGTCCTAGTGCCAAGACACTGAGGGAACAGGGATGACCGACCACTAGAAGCATGTGCCAACCTAGTGCTCTGTTTACTGGCCCATGCTGGTGTCCTGACATTGCGCTGGCAGAAGATAGTGCAACACCTACACTGCTTGCATGCAGCAAGATTTATCTAAGCACCTTACTAGATTTTGTCTAGAATGCTACAGAAAACCTTCCTTGATTTTGAAATCATTTTAGACAATGGAATATATCAAACTGCCTTCTTTTCGCTCTTCAACTTTCTTCCGTTGACATACAATGCTGTGAGCAACTAATTCACATGTATCAAGACCATTAGATTGTTAAAAGCTATCATGTCCATCCGGTTCATGATGGATTGTTAAGGGCATGGCACTTGTGTCATGCTTCATCTTTTGAGATGTCACATTCATCCTATGAGCTGAAGCTTCTAGGTTGTCAATGGCACACAGATCTAAACCATTTCCTGGTGCTGAACCTGCCACCTCTCTAACAGGCAACGGCAGAGCCAATATTGCTGACGACAGAGACATGTTAAGATAGTTGGGCCATACACAAGAATTTCACATGTTAAGATATTTGTGATACTTCAAATCGAAACAAAAAATACATTAGTAAATGAAAATAAAGGAGCACTGGACATTTATACAGTTATTTGTGTAGCCAGTGCGAAGTCAGAAGCAACTAATTCAGGTCTTCATCATATATACAACCACAGATAATTATGATGCCAGTCCAATACTTCTCTGCTACAAAAAAGGAAACCTCAAGGTGTGTGATTCATCTAAGTCTTCAAAAAATGGCTTTCTACTTTACAAAAAAGAAAATATTCATGGAAGATCATTAAAGGTTTTCTAAAGATAAAATCATCCAGAATTAGTTGATGCATATCATGTTATGCTCGGCAGTCTCGACAATATATACATTTTTTCTTTACTTCTAAATACAACACAGTCATATATGTTTGGAAGGAGATGGCCAATTTACAGTAGAAATCCAGACATGGTTAGACGCAAAAACGAATCTTTTCTGTATAACTTAAGTAAAATGAAAGCGAAGGAACCAAATCTTACAAGATTGCTGTTGCGCAAAACAAAGCCCAAAGAACAACTTGTATCTGGTTGAAGACGGCACGAATATGTCCCCATTGGGCCACCATTCTAAACTTTGTTCCGCTTCTATTTGTTGTTTTGCTCCACGATGGACTAGTAATCTGTTAATCAGAGGTCCGAATACCATCAACATAATGCCGTCTTCGACCAGAAGCAAGTATTCATCGTAGTGCAGAAGTCGAACAAGTCAAGAAGATGAGTATCCGTCGATAACATAAAAAAACAATTCAGCCGGCGCCGTAACTGATAACGTTGTTCATTATGCGAGTAAAGAATGGTGCTGTGATCTAAAGCGAAGCGAACTCAGAAGTCCATCCATGTCCTCAGGTTTCCAGAACTGGAGAAGAATCAAAACAAATCGCGAGAGAGAAATAGAAACGAGAACCTGATTAAAAACCACAAAGGATTAAGAGCCAACAAAAAATCCAGCAGAAAAAAAGAAAAAGAAATGGAAAATCAAATAAGAAAAAACCTGATTCGGAGATGAAAACAAACCAAAATAAGAACACAAATGGGAGAAAAAGGAGCACAAAACCCTAAATCCTAAAGAACCAGATTAATAGTCAATAAGAAACATAGTCCGAAGAAGAGGACATGAATGGAAAAAACGGAGCCCAAAACCCTGAACCAGATTGGCAGCAAATAGGAAAAATTCGAATCAGAAGAACCAGGAATCTTGGAAATCACCGAATGAAGCATCATTTCAACCATACATAGAGTACAGTTACTCGTGAGATATATCCATATGGGACTATACTCTAACGTTGTTACCGTGCTGGGCTGGGCTGGGCTTTTAGCTGGTTGTCGCTCCAATATCTACTGCGCTCTCCAATAAAGCTGCGGCAATGCTTTACTTGACGTTGAGAGATGAGGTTTTAGCATGAAACTAATTTCACATGAATTGATCTAATATCATAGCATATCAAGAGAACCCCATCCTCTGATAGCTTAGTTGTACCTATATATTACTTTCTAATTATTCCGATTGATCTCATTTGTACCCAGAATTGAGAATTACTATTGAATCAACCCAGTAGACTAAACCCCCAAATCCATCTAATATGTGAATGTTATATCATCACATTTATCATTTTGTTGAGGCAACCCATGATTTGTAGCTTACATGATGAATTGCATGCAACACTTGCTTGTGCCCTTTAACATAACATAGACATCATGTGTCTCTTTATGTTTTATTAGATCATGAGAAGTTAGTTTATATGACGAGAGTTTTAGATGCATGACGAGGGAAATAAACAAGAAAACCATACAAGACAGTATTATTATGTTTAAACTTAAACGACGTGATAACTTTGACATCCACTTTTAGTCAACTCTACTACTCACTGAACAACAATCGACAATGCCAGAATATGCGAGCTCAAGAGTAATTCGTAGACACCAAATAAAGTGAAGCAGAACGAGGCTCTCCGGTTGACCTAATTCTGTAGCTTGATCCTGCACCCTTAATGCTAAGCACTGTTCACTGGGACCGCCAAAGTTGTAGAGCTTGACGCTATATCAATGTCGATTGCTATAGCAATACAGCATTAATGGCTTCTGGTAGAACAAATTCCTAGGAACCTGCTACATTTCACTCTGCTTTCTGAACCACCCAACCAAGACTTGCGAGGCTTCTTCAGCAACCGGAACACCATTCTGCTGCAACTCTATGAAAAAGGAAAGAACGCTTTCTTGGTTCTTCTCACAAGCACCCCGCATAGCCAATACAATTATCCTCTTCATTGATCCATCAAATGCAGTGTTTCTCGTATTCTAGAATCAGCTACAAGCTTTACTGCTCTCACCTGTCGTGCACAACTCATGGATAACAAAAGCAGGAGAGCCTGCTGCCAGGAAGCAAACTGTATGGAATCAAACCTCATTGCCACAAATAAAAAACCTCTGAGCAATGCCTAGTAATCTTCCTTGCCTGCATATAACTTTTTTGCTCTTCCTCTTCTTTCATTAAACTTCTGCGTGTTCTGCCATTACAACACTGAAATAGACCACTATCACCGAGCACTAAGCTCATTGATCAGCAAGCACTCCGAACAGCTTCATCTCTTCAAACGTTACTTGGCACGGACAAGATGACGGGCCTTGCTGTATATGTGAACAGGGACAGTAAGGATAACCTGCTTGCAAAGGGAATCTCCGTTGCTTCATGACCTGATATTATCATTCAGCATATTGCAACAGATTATTATTCTTCGGTGTATGTCCATCTGTTTGGTATATTACAAAAACTTGTAGATTCAAAAGAATTCTGCATCTGTTGAGTGTCCTGTTTCTGAAGATGAAGAAATGGTCAGATTCTTGGAATAAAACTTGTTACAGTATAGAGTTCCTTCATGTCTAAACCAAATTCAACCATTTACAGAGTGATACAAACGATTACATAATAATCAACAACATTTGTTACTCCAAATAAGATTGATAGATCATATCATCAAGATTAAGACTAATAGACTTCTAGTCTATTACAACATATAAGCTAGCAAGATTTACAACATTCAAGTTTTTAAGTTCAAGCATAGTAATTTTAATACTTGCTTCTTGAGATGTGCAAATTTGTCCTTCGTTTCTCACGATAGGTAAGATAACACTTATTTCTTCTCTTTTGATAAGTGTAATTTAGTTTTGTCTTTGCAAGCTAGCAATTTTTGAAATGTTTGATAAGTTCTTTTCTTTGCAGAGCTAGCAAATCTTTTTCATTGAAGTGTGCAAGCTAGCAATTTTTGCTTTGTGAGCACAAGCTAGCAATTCCTTCTCCCCTTTTGTCATTGTCAAAAAGAATGGAGGAATATAATGATATACACTTTTCTCATCAATTATAAATTTGCATCAATAAAAATTTACATCAATCTTTTCAATCATCGCATGATGCATACAAGGAAATATTGAAACATAGAAGAAAAATCTATTTAAGTATATTATGTTTCAATCATTGATGTCAAGTCATGAAAAATCATCAAGATCAAACAAAGATTTTGAGTATCAAATAAATGGATAAAAAAATCATTGATTCATGCATTCAAACCCTCGTTACTCAATAAGTCATGATTCTAAAACGAATAAAGTTGTAATTTCGAGAGAGGAGTCATGAATAATAAAAAATTCAAATCATCAACTCAAAAATCATCAAAATCAATTTCATAATTTAAGAGATTCACATAAATTTATATTTAAAATATATCTTAAGTCGTAAACACGAATCAAACATTCATCAAATCCAAAATCATCATCAAAATTACATTCAAGAAATTTGTAAATGACAAGCATAGATTCATGAATTTCTTATTGAAAAAATCGACAAGATTGAGATACAGGAATGCATTTCGTTTTTCTATTCATGTGATTTGCTTCTTATAAGTAAGCCTTTCCCTTTAAAAGAAAACAAGTCTCAACATTCAAGAGTAAAAGGCAAACTTCATCATAAAAACGATTAAGACCAAAAACATATACAACACATTTGTTTAAGACATAAGATTCGCTCATCATACATAGTGTTAAAATATAAATTCATTAAGCATGATACAAGCTTTTATTATTAAGATATTCATCATTTTCAACTCATTCAATTTGACAAATTTTCCAAAACTTTAAAGAAAGAGAATTTTTACAAAAACATTCCTCTTTTTATGTGTTTCAAATTATATGATTCTTCTTCTGAGCATGTCTTTGTCTTTAATATGCTAAATCAAATAGAAACATGTCTTTATAAACATGCCTTTGTCATTTTTAAGTGATTTATTTCGTTTAAGACTGATTCACAAGTTTCATCATAAAAATCATTTAGTCGAAAGATATAACACATTAAGCATACGGTATCTTCCAACAAAAATTCAGTTCAAGAGATTTATGGCATGCATAGATGTGTATCATATTTAAAATATAAGTTTCGTCATCAAAACCATCAAAATCAAACATATCAAACATAAAACATCATGACACTATATTTTCCCATTTTTATGTGTTTCACTTTAAGTTAATTATTTTCATATGAGTATGCTCATGTTTTTTGTATAAAAGATGTATATCAAGTTTAAAAATAAAAAGCAAATTTCATAAAACAAATTATCAAGATACACATGATTTTACATTTTCATTATATCATTATGAAAAATGATATAGAAATCATCAATATAAATATTCATAGATTTAATCTTGTTAGGCGTACAAGCATGAGTTACAATTATCATGATAATTAATTTTTGTATCAAAATGATACATTAAGATTGAAACCGAAAACTAATACGAAAATAAAAAAAATTAATTTATCATGATAATACATTCTCCCCCTTTTTTATATGTGTTTCATTTCATGCAATTTGATTTCATATAAGCATTTTCAAATTTTTCATACGAAAGCCAATATCATATAAATTCGAAATACAAGTTTCATAAAAAACACATTATTCCAAAACATAGGAGTTCAAGTCATCGTTACTTCAAATTGATATAAAATCGTTAAGCATCATGTTTCAGATGGAGAAACAATTCAAAGTCAGATAACATTAATGCTTCTTTAAGACACACATAAGATTAGTCTTGGTTGGTGTACAAGCATTACATTTAATTTTAATATTTTATTTCTTTATCATAAAGCATGCAATTTTTATATTCAATATATTTAAACAACCACTAAAAAGAAAAAACATGATATAATTTTTAAAAATAATTTTTATTTCTTACAAACTAAATTAACAACTCATGAAAAGATCATATAATTTTATAATAACATGAAAATAATTCGGGTAAGTTACTTACCTTGTAGTCGAAATCTATCAAAGCATAGTTCATCACTTCGTCACTTGATTCTTCTTTGCGAGCTTTCTTCTTCTTCACTTTTGTAAACTTATCTTTGGAGCTCTTCGACTTCTTGCATTCATCGCAAGAGTTGGTGTTCTTTTTAAGTTCATTTGTATTTTTAATTCTTATTTAATAAACTTTTTAAACTTAATAGCGAGGAGTCCAAGGTCATCATCACTTAAGTTATCACTCAAGTGGTACTCTTTTATTTGAAGTTCCAAACTCTTTCTATTTTTTAGAAGGTGATTCTCATGTTCATCAAGTTCAAGAATCATTTCATAGGTCATTAAAGACCCGATTAGTTATTCGAGAGAATAAACGTTTAAGTCTTTAGACTCTTATATAATCGTTATTTTTGGATCCCAACTCTTTGGAAGGAACCATAAAATTTTGTTAACAAGATCAAAACTAAAAAAACTTTTACCAAGACTTTTCAAACTATTGACGATATTCGTGAAACATGTGTACATGTCACCAATAGTTTCGCTTGGTGTCATTCGAAAAAGCTTAAAATCATGCATTAACAAATTCATTTTTGAGTCCTTGACTCTACTAGTACCTTTATGTGTGATTTAAAAAATAAGTCAAATATCGAAAGCTATTTCGTAATAGCAATATGATTAAATTTAGTTTTATCCAAAGAGCAAAATAAGGCATTCATAACCTTTATATTTAAAGAAAATAATTTTTTTCTCAAGTTCATTCCATTTAGACATAGGTCTAGAAGGAGTTTAAAAACTATTTTTGATAATGTTCCACAAATCCAAATATAAGAAAAATAAGAAAACTCTCATTCAAATTTTCCAATAAGTATAGTCCGACCTGTTAAATAAGGGAGGACAAACAATCGAAAAACCCTCTTAAATTCAAAAAGAGTTATTTTTCTTAGGTGTATATCTAAAATGAGAAATACCGGACTCTGATACTAAATGTTATGATCAGTTCAACACTAAGAGGGGGGGGGGGTGGTGAATTAGTGTAGTGGTAAAATACGACAAGTTCAAGCGATTTCGAAAAATCCCATATGAAAAAAATTGTTTCGATGAAAATCGATTTTGATTTCCCTTTAACTTGAAGACGTTCATAAGAAAATGATGAGGAAGTGGTGCAAGTAAAGTAAAGGATTGCAGCAATGATAATCAATAATAAGTAAACATAAATCTGACTTTTATAGTGGTTCGGTCATCCGACCTACATCCATTTTCAAGTCCTCTTCACTTGAGGCCATTGGCTTTTCACTAGTAGTCTCCCTTCTAACGAGCGAAGACTAACTCTTTCTTACAAACTCTTTTACAAGACTTCCCTTAACCACATCTCTTAAGAATAACTTTTTAACTTTCGGAGAAGAGATTTCTACTCAGAATTATAGAGTTTTTCCTTAGTTTTATTACATAATTCTTGCTATCCTAAGTAAGAATAGTTGAGGTATTTATAGACTCAAAGTGGATTCAAATTTAGGGCCCAAATTTAAATCATCCTCCAAGGTACTAGTGGTACCACTACTAGTGCTGAGCAGTACCACCGCCCAGGCTTTCTGCCATTGTCATTGTACTAGGTGGTACCACCACCTGGGCACACTGATTTGTTAGTGTATTGGGCGGTACTATCGCCAAGCCAACGATACCATTGCCTAGGTACACTGACATTGGATGGTACCACAATCCAGACCACTTGGGAGACTAAACCTTGGGCAATACCATCGCCCCAGTCTAGCGATGCCACCACTAAAAATGATTCAACAACCCTGTTTGGGCCTTGAGTCTAGCCCAAACATATTCGGGTATGGGCCCAATTGGCCTTTAACTAGGTTGGCCCAATTACAACCCAATTAATTTAATCCTACTTCGATTTAGACAATTATTACAACGTGAATTGTAATTAGTTGTTCGGCATGTCATTGACCCATCGACGCTTTGTTTGTTTCTTCGGCACATCATCCTCTCTTATGGTCTATTACCTAATCGACAGTTGACCTCTGCAACTCCAATCTTTTTAGTGCAATTCTGCTCTTCTTGGCCTAATGTCCGATTTCCTTGTCCGAAGCCTTTTGTCGATCGTCGATCGAACCTCCAACTCGACGTTCAATCTCTTGACATATTCTTCTCGGTGTAACACTGATTCATCATGCGTCAATTATCTAATCCTGATTGAGAATAGACTTGCATGACTCAAAATACAACTAGATAACTAAAATATAATCATTTAGTTTCATCATCAAAATTGGAGATTCAACACTTTGGATTTAATTTCTCATTCAATAACTAAGCAATTTAATGGAGATTTTGATGGGAGAACTAAGCAGATAAAGAAGCAGCATGAGAGTGTTAAAGCAATCATAGAGAAGCAAAATAAGAGGTATAGACAAGCTACAAATAAACACAGAAAACATGTGGAGTTTAATACTAGTGATTTAGTTTGGATTCATTTAAGGAAGAAGAGGTTTCCACGAGGCAAATTTGAAAAATTAAAACTAAAGGCTGATAATCCATTCAAGGTGCTTAAGAGAATTAGTCATAATGCTTATGAGATCGAGTTACCTAAAGATTATAAAGTATCCTCAATATTTAAAATGATTGATTTAAGTTCTTATTATAATCATATTGATGAAAGAAATAAGGACTTGAGATCAAGTTTTGTTCAACCAAGGGAGAATGACACGAGAGTGCCTAAATTGTTATATTTTGCTCATGTGGATTTTGTTAATGCTATGATATATTTTTCAACCCACAATATTATCTCAAAGCCTTCAACTCAGCCCACTCAAATATGACAACTCATAAGCATATTTCGTACACTAAGTTAAAATTATTTCAATGTACTTTTCTTCGTGACTAAGAAACATATTAAAGGAGTTAGTTACCGGTTGTAAAATATTTAATCTTATAATATGATTGATGTTGGACTAAAATTTGATGCCGGGCTAAGCTGGGCTTGATACTACTTGTAGGCCCAGCCTGACCCTAATATATGTCACCGAGCCCAAGTTGGAGCCAGGCACAGACGTTCGGACGGGTGATCGACCGAGAAAGAAATTACAGGCCTTGTGTATCTTATTATTACTGCTCGGCTCTTTGTTCTCCATTATCTTTCTCCAAGTACTGTATCAGCATGATCTTTTGTACCTCCATGACAAGTAGTAGATGAAGTAGATCTATATTTCCTACATATCAAAACGCCATATTTTCTTACCAAAACGAATCTTGTAAATATTTCAAAGTTGGATGGCAAGAATGAGAGTCCCGTGATCCGGGCCCAACCCGGAGCAGTAACCAAAATTATCATCCATGTACTCGTATACGAACATGAATAGCTACTAAAGCTCCACATCAGCTACTTCTGCATTTGGAGTCTCTTCAATGCAAACCCATTTAAATAAAAATAAGTTAACAGAAAAAAATGGAGAAATTAAAACTCAACTGAACAGAAGTGACATGCTCCCTGTGGGCCATGAATACACGAAGAAATTGTTTGTCGATCACCAACGAGATACCAATTATGTGGAAACACAAGCAGGAAATACAACACATTTAAATACCTGGTTAATGAATGCACTGAGTACAACTCTTTTGCTACAGGGTCGATCATGTTAAAACTATACATAAAGGCCCAAATGCAAGAATCCCAAGCACCTAATGCTAGACACAACAAAGCAAATACAGGTGACAAGATAATTGCGAAAAATTAATTGATGATACAATCATTAAGAAAGCTAGTAACAAGTGCAAGAGTTCCATAAATCAAATCAAGTAAATATTAGATATATGTATATCTGTATATATATATGTATATATATGTGTAAATATATATATATATATGTATATGTATATGTATATGTATATGTATATGTATATGTATGTATACATACATATACATATACATATACATATACATATATATATATATATATATGTATACATATGCATATATATATACATATATATATATATATATATATATATATATATATATGTATATATATATTTGTATATATATATATATGTATATATATATTTGTATATATATATATATGTATATATATATAGCCTTTACTGCTGAGTTCATCACAACAATGTATTTTTTATAAAAGATTGCTTTAAATTGAAATTCTGAATATAGTTATAGCTGTTGAAACAAAAATATATTTTTTGCTAAATATTCATGGTAGGGAGAAAGAAATAGCTTTCAACTTAATTAAATATATGACTTTTTATAAATCTTAATGATGACAAGAAATTCGATCCTAAATAATTAGAGCTTACAGTTATATTGTTGTTGTTGTGATTGAGCAAGAGAACTCTATGGGTTCTTCCAAGACTGCTTTTGCATATATCTCATTTCTCAGACTAGATAAATGAGGCACATACAACTATTTCTTAAAATATAGGGTTTAGATATGCCTCCTTGGCCCACCCTTGTGATTCTACAGGGAAGACAATTAAATTCTTTGCCTACCATAGCTACAGCCATCTTTGTCTAGCAATAACAGGATGTCCAAAATTAAAATGTTTCCTATCCTGTGGGATCCCATGCTTCTAAAAAAAGTATTATGAATGGTAAAAGCAAGCCACGTGAACAAAATTTAGAAGGGCAGTTTGGAAGCCTGATACATGAAAATGCAAAGGATTTATATTATGAGAGGGAGGCTAAATGATGATTTAAGGAGTGGAAAAATACCACCACCAGTCAAAAAAGCTCATTTGAGTATGCAATTAAGTTGACAACTATTGTCAATTTAATGTAAAACTTACCAAACCTTATTCATCCAACTGGAATAGACAAAGGAAAGCTTATGCGAGTACCAACTGGATATATATATATATATATATATATATATATATATATATATATATATATATATATTATGTTCTCCTTTCAAATTCCAGAAAGATATTTTGTTACAGAACAGATTTATCCAAAAATAAATATTAATTTCTCTTAATCAAACACATCAATTTACAATTTTAAGAAGAATTATTTGGTAATAATAACATATGCCACTATAGAGGCGTTTACTGCATCAACTCAAATCAATAGATTTTTAATTCATCTTTATGCAAAAGAACAGATAAAAGTGGAAGCAAAATCTAAAAGCTAAACAAAGTTAGGAAGAAAAGTAAAACCCTAGATTTATGTTCAGGAGTTAGTCCAGAACCTAAACATAAGAATTTGTTTCAGAACAACAAAGGAGAAAAAAACACGCTATTGAGAACCAACAAATAAATACGACAAGTAGATCAAAGCAGAACAAATGTGATTGCAAACTCAAAACAAACCAAACAAAGAGCAAACGATCGTAAAAAAAAAAAGAAAAAAAAAAGAAAAGGAAAGAGAAGTAGATCAAATTAGGAAGAGCGAACCAAAAGCAAACAAAGAAAGAACAAACGATGAAGAAACCTAAAAGAAGGGTAAGATTTTGATAGGATAAAAAGAGTAACAAATAAGGAAGAACTTTTGCATATGAACAAATTTTAGCAGACCGTAACACACAACGAAATTAAACGGAAGTAACAATCCAACAGAACACCAAGATTTATATGGAAAACTCCTTCAACGTAAAGGGTAAAAATCACGGGACAAATCAGAGAAAATCCACTATAGAAATAATGAATATACAATTCTCGAATCTCTTGCCCAAAACCCAAGCAACAATCACAAAAGAATAATTGGAATACAAGGATCACACTGTACACAATATCCAAAACCTTCCCAAGTAATCACAGTAAAAATTCACTGTAGATCTAATCTAATTTGAGATCAGAAATTGTTTGGATGAATGAAAATAATTTTTGTATTTTCCTTGATTTCTTCCCTTTCTTTTTCTCTTGTTTTTCTACCCTTTTCTCCTCTCTTTGAATCCTCTTTGCTGTTGTAAAGTTTCTGTCTTTTTCTACGATTTTGATCTCTATTTTCGTAGCCACCATTAGCCCCTATTTATATTTAGGGTTTAGGTTAGATAGGGTTTAGGTTAAATAAAGAAAGTGGGCTATGGGCTGATAAAGCCCATATGGGCTGATAAAGCTCATATGGGCTGAATTGGGCTGCCTGCCCAACAACCTCCCCCTTCAGCCTATAAGGGAGGCTGTCCCATGACTCTTCAGTGTAAATCCATGCCGACCAACTGTCGGCACATCTCCTGCCTCTCTTTCGGTAAGGTCTTTTTCAACATGTCTGTTCCATTATCATCTGTATGTATTTTCTGAAGTTGCAATTGCTTCTCTTCAAGTACATTTCGAATCCAGTAATATCTAACATCTATATGCTTTGACTTGGAATGAAAAGTTAGGTTCTTACATAAAGGGATGACACTTTGGCTGTCACAACATACCACATAGTTTTCCTGTTTCAACACCACATAGTTTTCCTGTTTAAACACCAATTCTTGTAAGAATTCTTTTATCCACAATATTTCTTTGTAAACCTCTATAGTAGCAATATATTCTACCTCTATGGTGGAGAGAGCAATACACCTTTGCAATCTGGATTGTCATGACACAACTCCCCTTGCAAAAGTAAGTACAAAACCTGATGTGGATTTCCTCGTATCAATTTCTCTAGCCATATCTGCATCTGTGTAACTCGTTAGCATAGGTGGTCCACCTCCAAAGCTTAAACAAACCTTAGAGCTTCCTCTGAGATATCTCAAGATCCATTTCACTACTGCCCAGTGGTCTTTGCTTGGATTTGCAAGAAATCTGCTAGTAACATCCACTGCATATGTGATGTCCGACCTCGTACATACCATTGCATATATTAAACTTCCAACTGCTGAAGCATAAGAAACCTTTTGCATTTTCTCCTTCTCCTCATCACTTGACGGGCTCTGCTCTGAGCGCAACTTGAAGTGACCTGAAAGAGGAGAACCAACTGGTTTTGCATTGCTCATACTGAACCTTTCTAATACCTTCTCGATGTATTTCTCTTGTGACAACTAAATCTTCTTATTTTTTCTATCACGAGAAACCTGCATACCTAATATTTGCTTTGCTGGCCCCATGTCCTTCATTGTAAAGGACTCACTTAGTTCTTCTTCAACCTATCAATTGTATACATATCTTTCCCAAGGATAAGTATATCATCAACATAAAGTAAGAGAATAATAAAATCCTCACTAAATCGTTTGATATACACATAATGATCTGAAACCGTTCTTTGTATCCATTTTCAGTCATAAATGAATCAAATTTTCTCTACCACTATCTTGGAGCTTGCTTTAACCCATATAAACTCTTTCTTAACTTGTAGACAAAATTTTCTTTACCTTTGACTTTGAAACCTTCTGGTTGCTCCATATAAATTTCCTCCTCCAAATCACCATGAAAAAAAGTTGTTTTCACATCTAACTGCTCCACCTCCAAGTCCTGGCTAGCAACAATGCCTAGAGCAACATGAATAAAAGATATTTTAACAACAAGAGAAAAAATCTCTTTAAAGTCAATACCTTTCTTTTGACCAAAGTCTTTTACAACCAATCTAGCTTTGTACTTTGGTTGAAAACAATATTCTTGAGTCTTCAACCTGAAAACCTACTTGTTCTTGAAGGCCTTCATTCCCTGTGGTAGTTATATCGAATCATATGTGTGATTCTTCTGTAGAGCATCCATCTCTTCCTGCATAGCAATTAGCTACATTTTTTCTGCTCACTTTCAACTGCTTCCTGGTAACTCTCTGGTTCATCTGCATCAGTAAGCATCACATACTCATATGTAGAGTATCTTTGGGAAGGCTGACGTTGTCTAGAAGATCTTCTCAATTGAGGTTCTGTGGGAAGTTGCTCCTCAACTTCTTCTTGCTCAACATATCTTGCAGGTAGATTAACATCTGGCTCTACACCATCTTCCTGCACATCTCCCCCATCACCATAATATACTGGAGGAATAGCTGGGTCACAATCTACTAATCCTTCTGCAGAAGTCTTGGCTGGTGCCTTTTTCTTCAAATCCTTAAGGGTTTGATATTCAAAGAAGACCACATCTCTGCTTCTAAACAACTTCTACTTTTCTGGATCCCAAAGCCTGTAACCAAATTGATCATGTGAGTAGACAAGAAAAATACATTCTTTTGTCTTACCATCTAGTTTGGACCTCTTATTGTCTGGAATATATGCAAATGTACGACAACCAAACACTCTCAAATGTCTATAGGAAATATCTTTCCCTGACCAAACATACTCTGCAACATCAACATCTAGGGCTATACAGGGAGATAAGTTGATCACATTAACTATAGTCCTCAAAGTCTCATCCCAAAACCTTTTGGCTAGCTTTGCCTGTGAAAGCATACATTTGATCTTTTCCATGATGGTGCTGTTCATCCTCTCTGCAATTGCATTATGCTAAGGTGTACTATGAACTGTCATCTCATGTTGGATGTCATGTGACCTGCAATAATTATTAAACAATCCTGTATACTCACCACCATTATCTGATCTTATGTATTTCAATTGTCTTTCTGTCTTCCTTTCAACTCTAGCATGAAACTCTTCGAAGACACCAATAACCTGATCCTTGGTCTTCAAAGCATATGCCCAAACTTTTCTAAAAAAGTTATCTATAAAAGTAATAAAATATAGTGCACCACTGATGCCAGGAATATTAATAGAACCACTAGGAGTTTTTGTCCTTAAAGGACCACATACATCTGTATAAACACGGTCCAAGGCATGCATTTTTCTAGACAAAGCAGGACTAGCAAATGAAATTCTATGTTATTTACCAGCTAAACAATCAATACAAGGGTTCAAACGTGTACCTATGAGGTCAGGCAATTCCTCTCTCTTGGAAGAGCTTGTAGTCCCTTCTCGCTCATGTGTCCCAATCGCCTATGCCACAACTCTATGCTAAAGTCTTTCTCTATAGCATTCAGTTGTTCACCATAAGCTTTGACCTGCAACCTATACAAAATATGACATTTCTTTCTATTAGCTATAACAAGAGAACCCTTACTGAGCTTCCATTGCCCTTTGTAAAACCTGCTATCATAGTCTTCATTATCTAATCTTCCAACTGAGATTAGATTCAGCCTCAAGTCAACCACATGCCTCACATCCTTAAGCACCAACTTACATCTAAGGTTGGTCTTTATATGGATGTCACCCATGCCAATGATGTTTGCTGTGCCATGACTGCCCATCTTGACAACACCAAAATTTTCAGACCTATAGGTAGCAAAGAACTCCCTCCGTAGTGTAGCATAATAAGAAGCTCATGTGTCAATTATCCATTCGAGATCTTGACACACACAAGAAAAAATATCATCAGAAGGAGATAAAATCAAATAATCACCAACCTGCACTATAGCTGTGGTATTCTCTTTTGACTCTGTAGACCCCACTTCTTTTCCCTTTTTCTTGCTCCGTAGTGTAGCATAATAAGTTGCTTACATTGATTCTTATAATGTCCTTTCTCACTACAGTTATGGCAAACAATATCTTTCCTTGATCTTGACTTGCTTCTATCCATGAGTGAATTGCTTCTATCTTTAGACTTTGACCTTCCTCTATTCTCCAAGATAAGTGCTTGTGAATCAATCTAAGATGCTGCTGAGTTCTTTCTTCTCAACTCCTCATTCAACAAACTGCTTGTTACTTGATTTATTGTGATAATACCATATGGCACCGAATTAGGAAACCACAAGTGTCTCCCAACTTTCTAGCAATGAATTGAGAAGTAACAATGCCTGCAACGCATCATCAAAAGATATTTTCATAGAAGAGAACTGGTTAGTAATACTTTATATTTCATTCAAATGCTCAGCAATAGAAGCACCCTCTTTATATTTAAGATTCACAAGTTTTCTGATCAAAAAAGCTTTGTTGCCAACTGTTTTTCTTTCATAGAGGCATTCCAATTTTTTCCAAAGAGAATATGCAGAACTTTCAGTAGAAATATGGTGAATGACACTATCATCGAGCCATTGTCGAATAGACCCAACTGTTTTTTGATCTAACCTCTTCCACTTATTATCTATCATAGTTATGGGTTTTTCACTATCCCCTTGCAAAGGTTCATACAAATCTTTGCAATACAAGAGATCTTCCATTCTTGGTTTCCATATCATCCAATTGTTTCCATTCAAACTAATCATGCGAGAAACACTATCAGCCTCCATGTTCAAACATAAAAATTAAATTACCAAAACCTTGCTCTGATACCAGTTGATGGGATAAAAAGAGTAACAAACAAGGAAGAACTTTTGTATATGAATAAATACTAGTAGACCGTAACACATAGTGGAATTAAACAAAAGTAACAATCCAACAGAACACCAAGATTTATATGAAAAATCCCTTTAACGTGAAGGGTAAAAACCACGGGGCAAATCAGAGAAAATCCACTATAGAAATAATGAATATACAATTCTCGAATCTCTTACCCAAAACTGAAGCAATAATCACAAGAGAATAACTGGGATACAAGGATCACGTCACTGTGCACAATATCCAAAACCTCCCCAAGCAATCACAGTAAAAATTCACTGTAGATCTGATCTAACTTGAGATGAGAAACTGTTTGGATGAATGAGAATATTTTTTATGTTTTTCTTGACTTTTTTCCTTTCTTTTTCTCTTATTTTTCTACCCTTTTCTCCTCTCTTTGAGTCCCCTTTGCTGCTACAAAGTTGCTGCCTTTTTTTGTGATTTTGATCTCTATTTTCGTAGCCACCATTAGCCTCTATTTATATTTAGGATTTAGGTTAGAAAGGGTTTAGGTTAAATAAAGAGAGTGGGCTATGGGCTGATAAAGCCCATATGTGCTAAATTGGGCTGCCTGCCTAATAGTTGCTTGATAGATTTAAGAACAAACGATGAAAATTTTGAGCAAAATATATGAATCATTTCAACTGTTGAAAAGATCTAGTGATCGCTCTTTATATATATCCTCGTATATTCATCTAACAATTGCCATGTTATATGAATATACGAGGTGGTTTTGCTAAGTCACGGACTTAGCTGGTTTTGCCTAAGCCGTGCGGCACCAATGCGTATCACCGCAAAGGTCAGCCTCCCCAAAATCTCCTACAATCCCTTAGGACTCTACGTAAAGAGAAGGCGGGACAGAAAGCGCTTCACACGGGATCCGCAAGCCACTCTTTTAGCAAACACTTTATAGCCGATGCACATTCCAATCATGGATATTACAAGCTCAGAACGGTTGCACAACAAAGGTATAAAATTGGTCCACTACAGACCGAATATAGTACAAGTGTCCACATGACACAAACTTTCTGTACAAGCCGACAATGGCTACCAAACTCACTCAAATTGGGCATTTAGCCTTTGGCAAGCCCTTTACAAGTAATAACAAACCAAAAGGGACACGGACACACATAAGTGTTACACCGAACAAGCCATTTACAATTTTTTCCGTGACATTCTCCCCCACTTATTCCTTCGACATCCTCGTCGAAGCCTTTGCTGACGCTGTAACTTCTTTTCTTTGTTGGATCTTGATCTTCGCTCTATCGCGATGCGCCTCTTGGCTCTCAATTATTCTCCACTTGTTGTTGAGTCATCGAACTTTAATCCGCCATCTTTGCTTCAACTCACCAATAACTCGACTCTAGTGTGGGGTCGTTAAACGAAGTTGTCTTTGATCCTTCTTGAGTCTTGCATTAATCTTTGATATGCGCTAGTCCTCAAATTCTTCTTGTCTCTTGAACTGGATAGATGCTTGTTGGAGCTTTAATGAGCATTCTTTGAGTTAAACATAAAGCATCCTTTTTGCGGTATAATATGGGGACTATATAAACAGCTGGTTGTCGCCTCATCTTGCTCTCAATAAAGCTTTACTTTGACTTTAGCACAATTGATCTAATATTAGCAAAGAAATCCTCTAAAGCGATAAATACTCAAGCCTAAAAAATCCATCTAATATGTGAATCATTTTAATCTTTGCCCTTTAACACTAACTACAAATAGTAACAATCCAACCACTTACAATTATCCTTGTAAATATATCACTCATAACAATTGCCAGAATCTATCTAAATGAAACAGTGGTTTTCTAAGCACTTTCACTGGGATTTCACGAGAAGTTGTTTCGAATATATCAATGTTTGATAGTGCTTTCACCACTTGGCAGCCAATCCTCTATGAATTCTTGGAACCTCTTACATCTCATTGATCCATCAAATCAGTGTTTCTCTTAGGACCTCACCTGTGTCGCACAACTCATGGATACAAGAGAAGCCTGCTGACAGAAGCAAACTGTACTCATTGGAGCAATTTTGCTAACTTTTTGCTCTTCCTCTTTTCATTAAACTTAATGCTGTTCTGCCATTACAACACTGAAATAGACCACTATCACCGAGCACTTCTCATTGATATTAGAACAGCTTCACTTCAAACGTTACTTGGCACGGACAAGATGACAGGCCTTGCTGTATATATGTGAACAGGGACAGTAAGGATAACCTGCTTGCAAAGGGGAATCTTGACCTGTATTTCTCAGCATATTCTATTATTCTTCAGTGTATGTCCATATATTTTAGATTCAAAAGAATTCTGCATCTGTTGAGTGTCCCTGAAGATGAAGAAATCAGACTTTGGAATAAAACTTGTTACAGTATAAGTTCCTTCACTTTTGATACAAACGATTACATAATAATCAACAACATTTGTTACTCCAAATGATCATATCATCAAGATTAAGACTAATAGACTTCTAGTCTATTACAACATCTATAAGCTAGCAAGATTTACCATTCAAGTTTTTAAGTTCAAGCTCTTGCTTCTTGGAATGTAAGCAAATTTGTCCTTCGTTTCTCACGATAGGTAAGATAACACTTATTTCTTCTCTTTGATAAGTGTAATTTAGTTTTGTCTTTGCAAGCTAGCAATTTTGAAATGTTTGATAAGGCATTTAGCAAATCTTTTCATTGAAGTGTGCAAGCTAGCAATTTTTGCTTTGTCTAGCACCTTTTGTCATTGTCTAATGATATACACTTTTCTCATCAATTATAAATTTGCATCAATAAAAATTTACATCAATCTTTTCAATCATCGCATGATGCATATAGGAAATATTGAAACATAGAAGAAAATCTATTTAAGTATATTATGTTTCAATCATTGATGTCAAGTCATGAAAATCATCAAGATCAAACAAAGATTTTGAGTATCAAATAATGGATAAAAATCATTGATTCATGCATTCAAACCCTCGTTACTCAATAAGTCATGATTCTAAAACGAATAAAGTTGTAATTTAGAGAGGAGTCATGAATAATAAAAATTCAAATCATCAACTCAAAAATCATCAAAATCAATTTCATAATTTAAGAGATTCACATAAATTTATATTTAAAATATATCTTAAGTCGTAAACATGAATCAAACATTCATCAAATCCAAAATCATCATCAAAATTACATTCTAAATGACAAGCATAGATTCATGAATTTCTTTATTGAAAAAAATCGACAAGATTGAGATACAGAATGCATTTCGCTTTTTTATTCATGTGATTTGCTTCTTATAAGTAAGCCTTTCCTTTAAAAGAAAACAAGTCTCAACATTCAAGAGTAAAAGGCAAACTTCATCATAAAACGATTAGACCAAAAACATATACAACACATTTGTTTAAGACATAAGATTCGCTTCATCATCACATAGTGTTAAAATATAAATTCATTAAGCATGATACAAGCTTTTATTATTAAGATATTCATCATTTTCAACTCATTCAATTTGACAAATTTTCCAAAACTTTAAAGAAAGCTCTTTTGTTTCAAATTATATGATTCTTCTTCGAGTATGTCTTTGTCTTTAATATGCTAAATCAAATAGAAACATGTCTTTATAAACATGCCTTTGTCATTTTTGATTTATTTCGTTTAAGACTGATTCACAAGTTTCATAATAAAAATCATTTCGAAAGATATAACACATTAAGCATATCATGTATCTTCCAACAAAAATTCAGTTCAAGAGATTTATGGCATGCATAGATGTATCATATTTAAAATATAAGTTTCGCCATCAAAACCATCAAAATCAAACATATCAAACATAAAACATCATGACACTATATTTTCCATTTTTATGTGTTTCACTTTAAGTTAATTATTTTCATATGAGTATGCTCATGTTTTTGTATAAAAGATGTATATCAAGTTTAAAAATAAAAGCAAATTTCATAAAACAAATTATCAAGATACATGATTTTACATTTTCATTATATCATTATGAAAAAAATGATATAGAAATCATCAATATAAATATTCATAGATTTAATCTTGTTAGGCGTACAAGCATGAGTTACAATTATCATGATAATTAATTTTGTATCAAAATGATACATTAAGATTGAAACCAAAACTAATACGAAAATAAAAAAATTAATTTATCATGATAATACATTCTCCCTTTTTATATGTGTTTCATTTCATGCAATTTGATTTCATATAAGCATTTTCAAAATTTTCTAATAAAGCCAATATCATATAAATTCGAAATACAAGTTTCATAAAACACATTATTCCAAACATAGGAGTTCAAGTCATCGTTACTTCAAATTGATATAAAATCATAGCATCATGTTTTGTATGGAGAAACAATTCAAAGTCAGATAACATTAATGCTTCTTTAAGACACACATAAGATTAGTCTTGGTTGGTGTACAAGCATTACATTTAATTTTAATATTTTATTTCTTTATCATAAAGCATGCAATTTTATATTCAATATATTTAAACAACCACTAAAAAGAAAAACATGATATAATTTTAAAAATAATTTTTATTTCTTACAAACTAAATTAACAACTCATGAAAAGATCATATAATTTTATAATAACATGAAAATAATTCGGGTGAGTTACTTACCTTGTAGTAAATCTATCAAAGCATAGTTCATCACTTCGTCACTTGATTCTTGCGAGCTTTCTTCTTCTTCACTTTTGTAAACTTATCTTTGAGGACTTCTTGCATTCATCGCAAGAGTTGGTGTTCTTTAAGTTCATTTGTATTTTTAATTTTATTTAATAAACTTTTAAACTTAATAGCGAGGAGTCCAAGGTCATCATCACTTAAGTTATCACCAAGTGGTACTCTTTTATTTGAAGTTCCAAACTCTTCTATTTTTAGAAGGTGATTCTCATGTTCATCAAGTTCAAGAATCATTTCATAGGTCATTAAAGACCCGATTAGTTATTCGAGAGAATAAACGCTTAAGTCTTTAGACTCTTATATAATCGTTATTTTGGATCCTAACTCTTTGAAGGAATCATAAAATTTTGTTAACAAGATCAAAACTAAAAAACTTTTACCAAGACTTTTCAAACTATTGACGATATATTTGAAAACATGTGTACATGTCACCAATAGGGTTGCCATTCGAAAAGCTTAAAATCATGCATTAACAATTCATTTTGAGTCCTTGACTCTACTAGTACCTTTATGTGTGATTTAAAAATAAGTCAAATATCGAAAGCTATTTCAGAATATCAATATGATTAAATTTAGTTTTATCCAAAGAGCAAAATAAGGCATTCATAACCTTTATATTTAAAGAAAATAATTTTTTTCTCAAGTTCATTCCATTTAGACATAGGTCTAGAAGGAGTTTAAAACTATTTTTGATAATGTTCCACAAATCCAAATATAAGAAAATAAGAAAACTCTCATTCAAGTTTTCCAATAAGTATAGTCCGACATTAAATAAGGGAGGATAAACAAACTAAAAACCTCTTAAATTCAAAAAGAGTTATTTTTCTTAGGTGTATATCTAAAATGAGAAATAATGACTGATACTAAATGTTATGATCAGCTCGGGAAGAGGGGTGGTGAATTAGTGTAGTGGTAAAATACGACAAGTTCAAGCGATTTGAAAAATCCCATATGAAAAAAATTGTTTCATGAAAATCGATTTTGATTTCCTAACTGAAGACGCTCATAAGAAAATGATGAGGAAGTGGTGCAAGTAAAGTAAAGGATTGCAGCAATGATAATCAATAATAAGTAAACATAAATCGAGATTTTATAGTGGTTCTGGTCATCCGACCTACATCCATTTTCAAGTCCTCTTCACTTGAGGCCATTGGCTATTTTTCACTAGTAGTCCCTTCTAACGAGCTTAAGACTAACTCTTTCTTACAAACTCTTTTACAAGACTTCCCTTAACTACATCTCTTAAGAATAACTTTTTAACTTCTGAGAAGAGATTTCTACCGTAATTATAGAGTTTTTCCTTAGTTTTATTACATAATTCTTGCTATCCTAAGTAAGAATAGTTGAGGTATTTATAGATTCAAAGTGGATTCAAATTTAGGGCCCAAATTTAAATCATCCTCCAATACTAGTGGTACCACTACTAGTGGCCGAGCAAGCACCACCGCCTCAAAGCCGCCATTGTCATTGTACTAGGTGGTACCACCACCTGGCACACTGACTATGTATTGGCAGTACTATCGCCAAGCCAACGATACCATTGCCTAGGTACACTGACATTGATGGTACCACAATCCGTACTCACTTGGGAGACTAAACTCTGGGCAATACCATCGCCCCGCCTAGCGATGCCACCACTAAAAATGATTCAACAACCCCTGTTTGGGCCTTGAGTCTAGCCCAAACATATTCGGTATGGGCCCAATTGGCCTTTAACTAGGTTGGCCCAATTACAACCCAATTAATTTAACTTACTGATTTGACAATTATTACAACGTGAATTGTAATTAAGATGTCATTGACCCATCGACGCTTTGTTTGTTTCTTCAGACATCATCCTCTCTTATGGTCTATTACCTAATCGATGGGCTTGACCTCTCAGAACTCCAATCTTTTAGTGCAATTCTCACTCTTTGGCCTAATGTCCGATTTCCTTGTCCAAGCCTTTGTCGATCGTCGATCGAACCTCCAACTCGACGCTCAATCTCTTGACATATTCTCTTGTAACATCGATTCATGCATGCGCCAATTATCTAACTCGATCGAGAATAGACTTGCATGACTCAAAAAATACAACTAGATAACTAAAATATAATCATTTAGTTTCATCATCAAAATTGGAGATTCAACACTTTCGATTTAATTTCTCATTCAATAACTAAGCAATTTAATGGAGATTTTGATGGGAGAACTAAGCATAAAGAAGCTGACATGAGAGTGTTAAAGCAATCATAGAGAAGCAAAATAAGAGGTATAGACAAGCTACAAATAAACACAAAACATGTGGAGTTTAATACTAGTGATTTAGTTTGGATTCATTTAAGGAAGAAGAGGTTTCTACGAGGCAAATTTGAAAATTAAAACTAAAGGCCTGATAATCCATTCAAGGTGCTTAAGAGAATTAGTCATAATGCTTATGAGATCGAGTTACCTAAAGATTATAAAGTATCCTCAATATTTAAAATGATTGATTTAAGTTCTTATTATAATCATATTGATGAAAGAAATAAGGACTTGAGATCAAGTTTTGTCTCAACAAGGGAGAATGATACGAGAGTGCCTAAATTGTTATAATTTGCTCATGTGGATTTTGTTAATGCTATGATATATTTTTCAACCCACAATATTATCTCAAAGCCTTCAACTCACTTCGACCCACTCAAATATGACAACTCATAAGCATATTTCGTACACTAAGTTAATATTTCAATGTACTTTTCTTCGTGACTAAGAAACATATTAAAGGAGTTAGTTACGGTTGTAAAATATTTAATCTTATAATATGATTGATGTTGGACTAAAATTTGATGCCGGGCTAAGCTAGGCTTGATACTACTTGTAGGCCCAGCCTGACCCTAATATATGTCACTGAGCCCAAGTTGGAGCCAGGCACAGACGTTCGGACGGGTGATCGACCGAGAAAGAAATTACAGGCCTTGTGTATCTTATTATTACTGCTCGGCTCTTTGTTCTCCATTATCTTTCTCCAAGTACTGTATCAGCATGATCTTTTGTACCTCCATGACAAGTAGTAGATGAAGTAGATCTATATTTCCTACATATCAAAACGCCATATTTTCTTACCAAAACGAATCTTGTAAATATTTCAAAGTTGGATGGCAAGAATGAGAGTCCGTGATCCGGGCCCAACCTGAGCAGTAACTAAAATTATCATCCATGTACTCGTATACGAACATGAATAGCTACTAAAGCTCCACATCAGCTACTTCTGCATTTGGAGTCTCTTCAATGCAAACCCATTTAAATAAAAATAAGTTAACAGAAAAAAATGGAGAAATTAAAACTCAACTGAACAGAAGTGACATGCTCCCTGGGCCATGAATACACGAAGAAATTGTTTGTCGATCACCAACGAGATACCAATTATGTGGAAACACAAGCAGGAAATACAACACATTTAAATACCTGGTTAATGAATGCACTGAGTACAACTCTTTTGCTACAGGGTCGATCATGTTAAAACTATACATAAAGGCCCAAATGCAAGAATCCCAAGCACCTAATGCTAGACACAACAAAGCAAATACAGGTGACAAGATAATTGCGAAAAATTAATTGATGATACAATCATTAAGAAAGCTAGTAACAAGTGCAAGAGTTCCATAAATCAAATCAAGTAAATATTAGATATATGTATATCTGTATATATATATGTATATATATGTGTAAATATATATATATATGTATATGTATATGTATATGTATGTATACATACATATACATATACATATACATATATATATATATATATATGTATACATATGCATATATATACACATATATATATGTATATATGTATATATATATATATGTATATATATATTTGTATATATATATATATGTATATATATATTTGTATATATATATATATATGTATATATATATAGCCTTTACTGCTGAGTTCATCACAACAATGTATTTTTTATAAAAGATTGCTTTAAATTGAAATTCTGAATATAGTTATAGCTGTTGAAACAAAAATATATTTTTTGCTAAATATTCATGGTAGGGAGAAAGAAATAGCTTTCAACTTAATTAAATATATGACTTTTTATAAATCTTAATGATGACAAGAAATTCGATCCTAAATAATTAGAGCTTACAGTTATATTGTTGTTGATTGAGCAAGAGAACTCTATGGGTTCTTCCAAGACTGCTTTTGCATATATCTCATTTCTCAGACTAGATAAATGAGGCACATACAACTATTTCTTAAAATATAGGGTTTAGATATGTCTTCTTGGCCCACCCTTGTGATTCTACAGGGAAGACAATTAAATTCTTTGCCTACCATAGCTACAGCCATCTTTGTCTAGCAATAACAGGATGTCCAAAATTAAAATGTTTCCTATCCTGTGGGATCCCATGCTTCTAAAAAAAGTATTATGAATGGTAAAAGCAAGCCACATGAACAAAATTTAGAAGGGCAGTTTGGAAGCCTGATACATGAAAATGCAAAGGATTTATATTATGAGAGGGAGGCTAAATGATGATTTAAGGAGTGGAAAAATACCACCACCAGTCAAAAAAGCTCATTTGAGTATGCAATTAAGTTGACAACTATTGTCAATTTAATGTAAAACTTACCAAACCTTATTCATCCAACTGGAATAGACAAAGGAAAGCTTATGCGAGTACCTACTGGAATATATATATATATATATATATATATAATATATATATATATATATATATATATATATATATATATATATATATATATATATATATATATATATATATGTGTGTGTGTGTGTGTGTTATGTTCTCCTTTCAAATTCCAGAAAGATATTTTGTTACAGAACAGATTTATCCAAAAATAAACATTAATTTCTCTTAATCAAACACATCAATTTACAATTTTAAGAAGAATGATTTGGTAATAATAACATATGCCACTACAGAGGCGTTTACTGCATCAACTCAAATCAATAGATTTTTAATTCATCGTTATGCAAAAGAACAGATAAAAGTGGAAGCAAAATCTAAAAGCTAAATTAAGTTAGGAAGAAAAGTAAAACCCTAGATTTATGTTCAAGAGTTCGTCTATGTTCATAGGGTTTCAGAACTGAAAATCAACCAAGCGAGAACCTAAACATAAGAATTTGTTTCAGAACAACAATGGAGAAAAAAATACACTATTGAGAACCAACAAATAAATACGACAAGTAGATCAAAGCAGAACAAATGTGATTGCAAACTCAAAACAAACCAAACAAAGAGCGAACCAAAAGCAAACCAAACAAAGAACAAACGATGAAGAAACCTAAAAGAAGGGTAAGATTTTGATGGGATAAAAAGAGTAACAAATAAGGAAAAACTTTTGCATATGAACAAATATTAACAGACCATAACACACAGCGGAATTAAATGAAAGTAACAATCCAACAGAACACCAAGATTTATATGGAAAACCCCTTCAACGTAAAGGGTAAAAACCACGGGGCAAATTAGAGAAAATCTACTATAAAAATAATGAATATACAATTCTCGAATCTCTTGCCCAAAACCCAAGCAACAATCACAAGAGAATAATAGGGATACAAGGATCACACTGTACACAATATCCAAAACCTCCCCAAGTAATCACAGTAAAAATTCACTGTAGATCTAATCTAACCTGAGATCAGAAATTGTTTGGATGAATGAAAATAATTTTTGTGTTTTCCTTGATTTCTTCCCTTTCTTTTTCTCTTATTTTTCTGCCCTTTTCTCCTCTCTTTGAATCCTCTTTGCTGTTGCAAAGTTTCTGCCTTTTTCTATGATTTTGATCTCTATTTTTGCAGCCACCATTAGCCCCTATTTATATTTAGGGTTTAGGTTAGATAGGGTTTAGGTTAAATAAAGAGAGTGGGCTATAGGTTGATAAAGCCCATATGGGCTGAATTGAGCTGTCTGCCCAACAACCTCCCCCTTCAGCCTATAAGGGAGGCTGTCCTATGACTCCTCAGTGTAAATCCATGCCGACCAACTGTCGGCACATCTTCTGCCTCTCTTTCGGTAAGGTCTTTATCAACATGTCTACTCCATTATCATCTGTATATATTTTCTGAAGTTGCAACTGCTTCTCTTCAAGTACATTTCGAATCTAGTGATATCTAACATCTATATGCTTTGACTTGGAATGAAAAGTTGGGTTCTTATATAAAGGGATGGCACTCTGGCTGTCACAACATACCACATAGTTTTCCTGTTTCAACTCCAATTCTTGTAAGAATTCTTTCATCCATAATATTTCTTTGTAAACCTCTGTGGTGGAGAGAGCAATACACCTTTGCAATCTGGATTGTCATGACACAACTCCCCCTGCAAAAGTAAGTACAAAACCTGATGTGGATTTTCTCGTTTCAATATCTCTAGCCATATTTGCATCTGTGTAACTCGTTAGCATAGGTGGTCAACCTCCAAAGCTTAAACAAATCTTAGAGCTTCCTCTGAGATATCTCAAGATCCATTTCACTACTGCCCAGTGGTCTTTACTTGGATTTGCAAGAAATCTGCTAGTAACACCCACTACATATGTGATGTCCGACCTCGTACATACAATTGCATATATTAAACTTCCAACTACTGAAGCATAAGGAACCTTTTGCATTTTCTCCTTCTCCTCATCATTTGATGGGCTCTGCTCTGAGCGCAACTTGAAGTGACCTGAAAGAGGAGAACCAACTGGTTTTGCATTGCTCATACTAAACCTTTCTAATACCTTCTTGATGTATTTCTCTTGTGATAACTAAATCTTCTTATTTTTTCTATCACGAGAAATCTGTATGCCTAGTATTTACTTTGCTGGCCCCATGTCCTTCATTGTAAAGGACTCACTTAGTTCCTTCTTCAACCTATCAATTGTACACATATCTTTCCCAAGGATAAGTATATCATCAACATAAAGTAAGAGAATAATAAAATCCTCACCAAATCGTTTGATATACACATAATGATCTGAAATCATTCTTTTGTATCCATTTTTAGTCATAAATGAATCAAATTTTCTCTACCACTGTCTTGGAGCTTGCTTTAACCCATATAAACTCTTTCTTAACTTGTAGACAAAATTTTCTTTACCTTTGACTTTGAAACCTTCTGGTTGCTCCATATAAATTTCCTCCTCCAAATTACCATGAAAAAAAGTTGTTTTCACATCTAACTGCTCCACCTTCAAGTCCTGGCTAGCAACAATGCCTAGAGCAACATGAATAGAAGACATTTTAACAATAGGAGAAAAAATCTCTTTAAAGTCAATACCTTTCTTTTGACCAAAGTCTTTCACAACCAATCTAGCTTTGTACTTTGGTTGAAAATAATATTCTTGAGTCTTCAACCTGAAAACCCACTTATTTTTCAAGGCCTTCATTCCCTGTGGTAGTTGTATCGAATTATATGTGTGATTCTTCTGTAGAGCATCCATCTCTTCCTGCATAGCAATTAGCTACATTTTTTTCTGCTCACTTTCAACTGCTTTCTGGTAACTCTCTGGTCCATCTGCATCAGTAAGTATCACATACTCATCTGTAGAGTATCTTCGGGAAGGTTGACGTTGTCTAGAAGATCTTCTCAATTGAGGTTCTGTGGGAAGCTGCTCCTCAACTTCTTCTTGCTCAACATATCTTGCAGGTAGATTAACATCTGGTTCTACACCATCTTCCTGCACATCTCCCCCATCACCCTGATATACTGGAGGAATAACTGGGTAACAATCTACTAATCCTTCTGCAGAAGTCTTCGCTGGTGCCTTTTTCTTCAAATCCTTAAGGGTTTGATCTTCATAGAAGACCACATCTCTGCTTCTAAACACCTTCTACTTTTCTGGATCCCAAAGCATATAACCAAATTGATCATGTGAGTAGAAAAGAAAAATACATTCTTTTGTCTTACCATCCAGTTTGGACCTCTTATTGTTTGGAATATATACAAATGTACGACAACCAAACACTCTCAAATGTCTATAGGAAATATCTTTTCCTGACCAAACATGCTCTGCAACATCAACATCTAGGGCTGTACAGGGAGATAAGTTGATCACATTAACTATAGTCCTCAAAGTCTCATCCCAAAACCTTTTGGCTAGCTTTGCCTGTGAAAGCATACATTTGATCTTTTCCATGATGGTGCTGTTCATCCTCTCTGCAATTGTATTATGCTTAAGTGTACTAGGAACTGTCATCTCATGTTGGATGCCATGTGACCTGTAATAATTATTAAACAATCCTGTATACTCACCACCATTATCTGATCTTATGTATTTCAATTGTCTTTCTGTCTTCCTTTCAACTCTAGCATGAAACTCTTTGAAGACACCAATAACCTGATCCTTGGTCTTCAAAGCATATGCCCAAACTTTTCTGAAAAAGTTATTTATAAAAGTAATAAAATATAGTGCACCACTGATGCCAGGAATATTAGTAGAACCACTAGGAGTTTTTGTCCTTAAAGGACCACATACATCTATATAAACACGGTCCAAGGCATATATTTTTCTAGACAAAGCAGGACTAGCAAATGAAATTCTATGTTGTTTACCAGCTAAATAATTAATACAAGGGTTCAAACATGTACCTATGAGGTCAGGCAATATCTCTCTCTTGGAAAGAGCTTGTAGTCCCTTCTCGCTCATGTGTCCCAATCGCCTATGCCACAACTCTATGTCAAGTCTTTTCTCAGAGCATTGGCTTGTTCACACAAGCTTTGGCCTGCAACCTGTACAAAGTATGATATTTCTTTCCATTAGCTATAACAAGAGAATCCTTACTGAGCTTCCATTGCCCTTTATGAAACCTACTATCATAGTCTTCATCATCTAGTCTTCCAATTGAGATTAGATTCAGCCTCAAGTCAACCACATACCTCACATCCTTAAGCACCAACTTACATCTAAGGTTGGTCTTTATATGGATGTCACCCATGCCAATGATGTTTGCTGTGTCATGACTGCCCATCTTGACAACACCAAAATTTCCAGACCTATAGGTAGCAAAGAACTCCCTCCGTGGTGTAGCATAATAAGAAGCTCCTGTGTCAATTATCCACTCGAGATCCTGACACACACAAGAAAAAATATCATCAGAAGGAGACAAAATCAAATAATCACCAACCTGCACTATAGCTGTGGTATTCTCTTTTGACTCTGTAGACTCCACTTCTTTTCCCTTTTTCTTGCTCTTCTTAGGTTGCTTACATTGATTCTTATAATGTCCTTTCTCACTACAGTTATGGCAAACAATATCTTTCCTTGATCTTGACTTGCTTCTATCCATGCGTGAATTACTTCTATCTTTAGACCTTGACCTTCCTTTGTTCTCCAAGATAAGTGCTTGTGAATCAATCTAAGATGCTGCTGAGTTCTTTCTTCTCAACTCCTCATTCAACAAACTGCTTGTTACTTGACTTATTGTGATAATACCATCTGGTGCCGAATTAGGAAACCACAAGTGTCTCCCAACTTTCTAGCAATGAACTGAGAAGTAACAATGCCTGCAACTCATCATCAAGAGATATTTTCATAGAAGAGAATCAGGTTAGTAATACTCTGTATTTCATTCAAATGCTCAAAGAATAGAAGCACCCTCTTTATATTTAAGGTTCACATGTTTTCTGATCAAAAAAGCTTTATTGCCAGCTGTTTTTCTTTCATAGAGGCCTTCCAACTTTTTTCAAAGAGAATATGTAGAACTTTCAGTAGAAACATGGTGAATGACACTATCATCGAGCCATTGTCGAATAAACCCAACTGTTTTTTGATCTAACCTCTTCCACTTATCATTTGTCATAGTTGTGGGTTTTTCACTATCCCCTTGCAAAGGTCCATACAAATCTTTGCAATACAAGAGATCTTCCATTCTTGGTTTCCATATCATCCAATTGTTTCCATTCAAACTAATCATGCGAGAAACACTATCAGCCTCCATGTTGAAACACAAAAATTAAATCACCAAAATCTTGCTCTAATACCATTTGATGGGATAAAAAGAGTAACAAACAAGGAAGAACATTTGTATATGAACAAATACTAGTAGACTGTAACACACAATGGAATTAAACGAAAGTAACAATCCAACAGAACACCAAGATTTACATGGAAAATCCCTTTAACGTGAAGGGTAAAAACCACGGGGCAAATCAGAGAAAATCCACTATAGAAATAATGAATGTACAATTCTCGAATCTCTTACCCAAAACCCAAGCAATAATCACAAGAGAATAACTGGGATACAAGGATCACGTCACTGTGCACAATATCCAAAACCTTCCCAAGCAATCACAGTAAAAATTCACTATAGATCTGATCTAACTTGAGATGAGAAACTGTTTGGATGAATGAGAATAATTTTTATATTTTTCTTGACTTTTTTCCTTTCTTTTTCTCTTATTTTTCTGCCCTTTTCTCCTCTCTTTGAGTCCCCTTTGCTACTGCAAAGTTGCTGCCTTTTTTGTGATTTTGATCTCTATTTTTGCAGCCACCATTAGCCCCTATTTATATTTAGGATTTAGGTTAGAAAGGGTTTAGGTTAAATAAAGAGAGTGGGCTATGGGCTGATAAAGCCCATATGGGCTGAATTGGGCTGCCTGCCCAATAGTTGCCCAATAGATTTAAGAACAAACGATGAAAATTTTGAGTAAAATATTTGAATCATTTCAACAGTTGAAAAGATCTAGTGATCGCTCTTTATATATATCCTCGTATATTCATCTAACAATTGCCATGTGGGACCAAAACCTACAAGCCACTATCATCTTGGTCTTGGCTTTGTAGTAAAAACCATAGCCCGTTAAACCTTCTCCAGTCAAGTTGAAGCAGCCCAAATGTTTCCCTAATTCATTGCCTTAAAACCACCTAATGCACCATCCGAATCAATTGCGATGGCATTCCTCAAACTCGGCATAATAATAATGATGATGATGATGATGATGATGATGATGATGATGATGATGAATACATTGATTCCACCACAACTTAGCTAGGATGATTACCAGAGTTTTCTTATTAAGATTATTTTACGAAGATATCGAAGTAATAGAAAATACATAACAAGTTAGCTATCGCCCGTTATGCAAACACCATATAATCCATAGAAGGAAAAGGCCCATACGGTCTATCACCCACTTTTTGTACAGATAGCGTCTATGGTGCAGTTCCAGATGATTATAAGTTATCTCCCCTATAGAATATTCATATGAATATTTCATAGGAGTCCAAGGGACAACTTGGGGTGTTCACAAATCGCTTCTCTTATGGAATCTTTAAAGAATATTTAATTTCTCCAAGGTCAAATATAAAAATACACCCTCAACTTCAGATAAAAGGTAGTAAAATTGAGAATATAGACCTATATAAATTGACTTTTGAGCGTTGGAGGGATTGGCTCGGGAAGCCTCTCTCGACTTTGGTCTTTATGTAGGTAATACTCCGGGAGTATGACATTTCCACTTGGGAGCATAGTATTTTCATCCCAGAAGGAGGCACTTTCCATCTTAGATGACATGTCAGGGTCATGTCAGGCTGACAAGGATGTCAATGATATTTTTTCATAACATTTTGATGCTAAAGAAAAGGATCTGATATCGCAAGAGCATGCCAAGTTGACCTTATCAATGAATGCTCAAGTGATGAGGCTTTGCTCTCAACCTACAACACTTTTGCTCAAATGAGATGTAGCCACCCTTTCCCATATGGACTTATCCACCTCAACAAAAATATCGAAGTAATATTGGCATTCATTCAATAACTCAGGACTCTCACCCTTGAGAGTGTCGCCGGGCCATCCACTCATCCTTGCCAAGGCATTCTTGAGCCTTACCTAGCAAGTGCAAGCACTAGCCAGTATGATGTAGGTCATTGTCTTGCTTCAACCCTAGCTAGCCTAACAGGTGATACCACCACCTCAGCCGTGGTAGGCAGCTCGACAACCACTAGCATCGATGTCTATTAAGGTCCCCTCACCTGA
This sequence comes from Musa beccarii, assembly GCA_024322285.1. Classification (NCBI taxonomy): domain Eukaryota; kingdom Viridiplantae; phylum Streptophyta; class Magnoliopsida; order Zingiberales; family Musaceae; genus Musa; species Musa beccarii. Next base: position 20,712,537 of record CM044397.1, read on the forward strand.
CGAGTTGCCAACAACTCAAGAGCATCCAAGGCCCACTGAACCACTAGCCGAGGGAGTGCCCTGCTCCTTGATTATGTAGTTCATTAGACCATCCCGCCATTGCTCTACTTTGCTTGAATCCGAGACCTACTTATTTGATTCAACAAATAATTCTCTAAAGATCTAACTAAAAATAGATTGGCATTTGGAAGAGATGTGATTAGACTTTCAACAATCTAAAGGTGAGAGACAAGTCAACCCCATCTCGGGTCGATCATAATTTATCCAGAATATCCAAGAGAAGCCAATCCCGATGAACTTATATCTCTTATCATTAGAGGCCTTTAATGATGCTACTGACCTAGTGGAGCACGTCGTGACTTTCTAAGCCTAAATGTTACTATATGGTACTTCAGATGCCCTAATTATTGAATCTCATATTTTGATGATAAAAATAATTATAATGTTTAAGATCTAATTTATGTTTTGAGTGACATAGGAAGCTTCAATCAGGAAGGGACAATTAAAGCTGGAAGAATACATGGTTGGGCTACAGTAAAACATGTCAGATGATTAGACGTCGAGCTGAAGGATCGATCGACGTATCAGTAGAAGGCTTCGGATGATAAGTTTGGGCATTGGATTAAGAAGAACAAAATTGTGCCAAGGAGATTGGAGTTACGGAAGACAACTGGCCGATTGGGCAATAGACTATAAGAAAGAATGATCTATCAAAGAATCAAACGAAGCACCGAATGAATCAATGACATGCCGGACAATATTTGATTAAGCTTTGTAATAATAATCTAGATCGAAGTAGGTATTAGGTGTAATTGGGTTGGAATGGAACCAACTCAATTAGAGACCAATTGGGCCCAAGTTTGGGCTATGTTGGGCAAAGTGAACGGCCCAAACAATTACCTAACAGGTGGGTCAAGCGGTGGCACTGCCAGAACAAGCGATGAAACCATCGATGGTTCGATCTCCAACACACAATCTTCGAGACTATGTTAGGCAGTGGTACCGCCTATGTCAGGCGGTGGTACCGCCTAATGTCAGGCGATGGTACCGCCAGACTGTGTAATGGTATCACCTAGTGTCAAGGCAGACTGGGTGGTGATACCACCCAGTACCTTGAAGACTCAGGGTGATTCAAATTTTATCTTCAAGCTTGAATCTCTTTAAGGCCTATAAATACTCCTCTAATCCCTGATTAGCATACATACTAACTAAGAACAAAAAAGAGAAAAAACTCTTTTGAATTATATGAAAAATCCTCCCATCTAGCTTTAAGTGTTGGTTAAGTCTAAAAGAGGGGTGAGTGAGCTTGTAAAAGATTAACTCATGAACCTATTAAAAAGAGAAGAGAGTTGTAAGGGTATTTGGTCTTCTCCCATTGAAGGAAGATTGCTAGTGAACGTCGGTGGCTTTGATGAAGGAGGAATGGGGAGTGGACGTAGGTCAGACGACTGAACCACTATAAAATTGGTGTCTCTCTTTCTCTGCTTTTCTATTTATTTTGCAACTACTCTACTTCCACATCACTCACTTGTAAACATTTTTAAAGTTAAATGTCTTTGTCGAAATATGTTTTCATTGAATGAAGCTTTTCGTACGAAATGATTTTCCCAAAAAGAGAATGATTTACCGCTGCACTAATTCACCCCCACCCCCCCACCCCCTCTTAGTGTCATCTCGATCCTAACAGTTGGTGTCAAAGCCTCGTTATTTCTTATTTGGATTAACACTTAAGAAAAATAACTCTTTTTGGCTTTCAAGAGGGTCATACCATCGTTCGTCCTCTCATGTTCAATAGGACGGACTACACTTAGAAAAACTCAAATGAGAGTTTTCTTGCTTTCTTTGGATCTAAATTTATAGAACATTAATGAAAATAGTTTTGAAAAGTCTTCTATACTAATGGATGATTGTAATGATTTGGAGAAGAAGACTTTTTCGTTAAATGTAAAGGCCATGAATGCCTTATTTTGTGCTTTGGATAAAAATAAATTTAATCATATTTTTATTTATGAAACTATACAAGAGATTTGGCACACACTTGAATCACACACAAAGGCACTAGTAGAGTCAAATACTCAAAAATAAATCTTTTGATGCATGAATTTGAATTGTTTCAAATGAAACTAAGTGAAACTATTGGTGACATATATGCTAGTTTGCGGATGTCGTCAATAGTTTAAAAAGTCTTGATAAATATTTTTCTAATTTCGAACTTATAAACAAGGTTTTAAAATCTCTTCCTAAAAATTGGGATCCTAAAGTAACTGCTATTCAAGAAACAACTAATCTAAATAACTTTTCATTGAAAGAACTCATTGGCTCATTGATGACATATAAAATGACTTATTTAGAATAAGACAAATATGAGATCCACCTTCCAAAGAATATGAAAATTTTAACACTTTGAATTATAGATGACCACTTGAGTGATAACTCAAGCGATGATAATGACCTTGAATTTATCACTATAAAATTTAAAAAATTCATAAAATAAGAATTAAAGAATAATCATGAATTCAATCCGGATACAACCACTTGCTATGAATGCAAAAAGTCAGGGGCGCTCTAAAGACAAGTATACAAAAGTGAAGAAGAAGAAGAAAGTACTCAAGGGCGAATCAAGGATGTCTGAAGGCGAAGTGGCGAACTACGCCTTGGCAGCTTTCGATAACAAGGTAAGTGATTCAATCAAATCCTTTTTACCTTACTATGAAATCACTTAATGCTTTTCATGAGTTGATTTATTTGTAAGAACTAAAAAAATGTAAAAATATATCATGCTTTTTATGATTTTATTAGTTAATAAAAAAATTATCATGATAATTACATATTTTATGATAATGCTTGCATACTAAATAATATTAACTTTATATATGTTTTAAGAAGCAATCATGTGTATCTTGATGATTTATTACTTTTTGATTTTAAACATGATGCTTGGCTTTCGTATGAAAAACTTAAGTATGCCTATATGAAATCAAAGTACATGAATTAAAACATATAAAAAGGAAAATATATTATCATGATAAATCAAATCTTTTGTTTGAAGATAACGTATTTTTGACATATTATATTTTTGGCCTTGATAATGTTTATGATGAAATTTGTTTTTCGATCTTAAACGTTGATGCATGTTTTGATTTAGTATAAAAAGACAAAGGTATACTTATATGAAATAAATCACTGAGACTAAAAAGAAAATACATTTCTTTCTAATGTTTTTACGATTTTTCAATAAGAGATTAATAAATCTAGTTATGGTATAAAATTCTTAAAAGTGATTTTGATGATTTGATGATTTAAATTTAAATGAGGCTTATCTGAATCATGAACTTAATATTTAAATTTTCTTTATCAAGATCTTTGATCTCCTAAGATTTCTTGTGCTATTTACTAAAGAGAAGAATTTTCTAAATGAATTATGATTTTCTGAAATTATAACTTAAATTTTTTTATGATGAATTAAGACATTATGCATGAATCAAGTTCTCATATAAATCTATCTACATTGCTTTCATTGAATTTTCTGAAAAGTGATTTTGATGATGATTTTGGATTTATTTTTATATGATTCTTTTTACTAATGAGATGATATATCCAACTAAATCATTTATTCGTATTTACGACATGAGATGTATCTTATATGAATCATTTTATTCTCGTATGACTCTATCTTCTAAAAGAAAATATATCTAAATGAATCTTGATTCTCGACATTAATGATTTGAGATTTATTTATGGGAATCAAGATATGATTCTATTCGCTATTTACTAAAGAAAATGTTTATCCAAATTTTTCTCTAGATTTCTCAAAATTGATGACTTAAGAATTCTTTTAAAGATTGCCTAACATTTGATCTCCTAATGTTTATTTTTGCTAATTACAAAGAAGAGACATATCAAATTGAATCATGACTTGATTCCTTGTAATCTCTGATATTGATATCTTTCATGTTATGATTCTCATATGACTCCCTTGTATTAATGATTGTATACCTTATGTGATGTTTGGAACATTGATTTTATTTTTCATGAATTGTATATCATTAAGAAATTAGTTTTTCTTGATATCTTTTATGATGAATCATTGTTGTAAAAAAAAAATTATATCATTAAATTCCTCCCTTTTTTTGACAATAATAAAGGGGGAGAAAGTATTGCTAGCTTAATCACTACAAAGGAAACAAAATTTGCTAAGCTTGTACTTATTAAAAGAGAAGAAAGAACTTGTCATCTTGAATATTATCAAAAAAAAAATTTAGCTTGCAAAGGCAAAACTTGCTTACACTTCTCAAAAGAGAAGAAACAAAAGTTACTAGCTTAGAATATCGCAAAAAGAAGCAAAGAGTTGCTATCTCAAGTAGCAAGAAATGCAAATTTGTACATTTTTAAACTTGTTAGTTTGCATGTTTAAAGTGATGTATTCTTACTTAATTGTTAGCTAGTATGTTGTAAAACTTGTATATTTCAAAAACTAGCTAGATGCACTTCTCTTTTTTGTTGATAACAAAGGGGGAGAAGTATGATGATAATTTCATGCATTGAATGATGAATTGAACATTTTGATTATGCATGATTTATTAAAAAAAATTAAATTTTAAATTTTCTATCAATTTGATATATTGATAGAGGGAGTTAAGATTAACTCCATCATCAATTGGTTGCTATCATCAAAAAGTGAGAGATTGTTGAATCTCATATTTTAATGATAAAATCAATTGATAATATTTAAGATCTAATCTGCATTTTGAGTGATGCAGGAAACTTCGATCAGGAAGAGACAATTAAAACTGGAAGAATCCATGTTGGGCCGGAGTGGAACATATCAGATGATTGAACATCGAGCCGAAGGATCGATCGATGTATCAGCAAAAGGCATCGGACGATGAGTTCAGGCATCGGGCCAAGAAGAGCGGAATTACACCAAGAAGATCGAAGTTGCGGAAGACAACTGACTAACTGGGCAATAGGCTACAAGAGAGGATGATGCGTCGAAGAATCGAACGAAGCGTCGGATGAACCAATGACATGCTGAATAATATTTGATTAAGCTTTGTAATAATTGTCTAGATCAAAGTAGAGTTTAGGTGTAATTGGATTGGAATTCGGTGAACTTAATTAGGGGCCAATTGGGCCTAGGTTTGAGTTGTGTTGGGCCAAGTGAAAGGCCTAAATAGTGACCCAATAGGTGAGTCAAGCGGTGGCACCACCAAAACAAGCGATGGAACTATCGGTGGCTTGATCTCCAAGGCACAGTCTTCGAGATTGTGTAAGGCACTAGTACCGCTAGATTGGGCGATGGTACTGCCCAATGTCAGTCAGTGGTACCGTCAGTACCGTGAAGACTCCAAGTGATTTAAATTTTGGCTCCAAGTTTGAATCCCCTTGAGGCCTATAAATACCTCTCTCATCGCTAATTAGCATACACATTAACTGAGAACAAAAAAGAAAGAAAACTCTATTGTAATTATATGAAAAATCCTCTCCTCTAGCTTTAAGTGTTGGCTAAATCTAAGAGAAGAGTGAATGAGCTTGTAAAAGATTAACTCCAGAACCTATTAAAAAGAGAAAAGGGCTATAAGGGTAGTTGGTCTTCACCCATTGAAGAAAGACCGCTAGTGGATGCCGGTGGCCTCGACGAAGGAAGAATCAGGAGTGGACGTAGGTCGGACGACCGAACCACTATAAAATTAGTGTGTCTCTCTTTCTCTACTTGTCTATTTATTTTACAACTGCTCTACTTCCACATCACTCACTTGCAAATATTTTCGAAGTTAAACATCTTTGTCGAAACGTGTTTTCATTAAACAAAGCTTTTTATACGAAATGATTGTCCCAAAAAGAGAATAATTTACCACTGTACTAATTCACCCACACACCCTCCCCTACTCCCCCTCCTCCCTCCTTACCCCGTGCAACCGCTAGTGGATGCTGGTGGCCTCGACGAAGGAGGAATCGGGAGTGGACTTAGGTCGAACGATCGAACCACTATAAAATTGGTGCATCTCTCTTTCTTTGCTTGTCTATTTATTTTGTAACTACTCTACTTCCACATCACTCACTTGCAAATATTTTCAAAGTTAAATATCTTTATTGAAACGTGTTTTCATTGAACAAAGCTTTTTATACGAAACGTTTTTCCCAAAAAGAGAATGATTTTTTGCTATACTAATTCACCACACCCCCCCCCCTCTTAGTGCTATCTTGATCCTACCACTAATGTGCTATGCCTTCTCAACCACCTTAAGAGGTCCGATAAGAGCGTGATATGCTCATCTAAAGTTGCTCTACATTAGCTCCTTTGCTTAACTTACAAAAGAGTTCAAGCTTCATTTCTTGAAAATATACGCCTAAGGTCATCGACGACGATGCTTGTCAAGCTAAGATGAGGCCATTGGCAGGACACTCTCAAACTTTGTCACCCGATTCACCAATAAGATCTAAAGCATGGATAATGCTTACCTTTCGCTCGTGATTCAGTCTTTTATAACGGGATTGAGGTCCTCTCGCGATTTTTGGTTGTTGGTGGAGAAGACACCGATGATGATTCTTGAGGTACTTTAAAGGGCTAATCAGTATATTGTCACCAATACAATAATCTCGGGTAAGTGAGGAGATCCTCACAAGGGGCCAAGATAGGAGTAACTACAATCCACCCTTACCTTAAGGTCACCACGATGGAGGGAGGACTTAAAACCTACCATGACATAAGGACTTGAAATCCACTATAATGGAGGAAGAACTTAAAGCCTGCCACAATGAGAGGACTTGAAATATACTACAACAGAGGGAGAACTTGAAGCCCGCCATGATAGGACCTAAAATCCACTATGACGACGGGAGGAAACCTACCATGACATAAGGACTTGAAATCCACTATAATGGAGGAAGAACTTAAAGCCTGCCACAATGAGAGGACTTGAAATATACTACAACAGAGGGAGAACTTGAAGCCCGCCATGATAGGACCTAAAATCCACTATGACGACGGGAGGACCTAAAATCTACCATGGCAAAGGAAAGAGTTAAAATCCGCTATAGTGGAGGGAGGACTTAAAGCCTACCACAGTAGGAAGACCCAAAATCCATCACGATGGAGGCACAAGATCAATGTGCTTAAAATGCATGAGTTAGGAAAATTTGACCTACATGAAGAAATCAGCCACGATGAAAGCATAAGGTGTTAGGAAATCTAGGGGCGGCATCATATGTACAACGAAAGAATAGAAACGAAAATACCTAGATTTTCACAAAAAGTGCTTCGTCATCATGCGAAGATTAGTGCATAAAATCTATAAAACTAAAAGCTATATGTATAAGAGATTTGTGTTACTTAGGGAGATTGTATAACCTTTAATTCCAATAGATTTGTGGGAGAGGATGAAGGAGGTCAAGTGTTCTCCTCTCTAGCAATGATAGACACGGTAGAGGCTATGAAGATGCTCCTGAAAGAGAGAGGAGAATAGGAGGTGGTAGCCAGGAAACCCTAGCCTATGAGCCTTTGGTTCCCTCCTATTTATAGAGGTCCCTTATTAACTTAACCATAATGGATCCTACCTTATTGGATACTAGATCTCCATCTAACTACCCAAATCTCTTAAATTAGTGAATCTTTACTTAATAATCTCTCATAGGCTTTTATTGGATCTCATCCATAGAAACCAATAATTTAGTGGCTTATTGGATATCCAATAAGATAGGGGTTTTAGCGAATATCTCATATATAAACCTCTACTCATCGTAGCACCTACCAAATATGTATGACCCTCTAGGCGTAATATCGAGCTAGCCATGAGTCATACATGTCAGAACTTCTTTTGACTCAGTAAATTATTATCTCTATAATAATTCACTTGACTCATCGACTATAAACGTACTAGACCACTACGCCGTAGTCCCCAGATGATACAGAGAAATCCAATCCTTTGGACCTATCTGTCCTCAATTATTATGTACCTATAGTCCCTCATCCATCTAATATCTCAAAGACCGTATATCAACAATAGTACTATCAACTCATATAGTTTCTACTCGAGTCTCACTCTAATCGGATCCTCTCGGAGTACTCTTTCTCTCTCAATCTGAATGACCTTGGCCAGGGATTTGTTTGAGAAAGAATACATGAGATATTCCTCTTATGACACCGAGAGTGGATGAACCTCTATCGACACTCAATAACCCGCGTAAGGTTGGCTAGTACTCCTAATAACCGATTCTATTAGATCTGGAACTTTCAAATCTATAAGTCCGATATTAAAGAGTGGAGTACTCATACAGGATATCCTTAGTGTCTCAAGTCTAAGGACCAAATATACCACTGGGATGATGGAATCTGTTGGGAAATCCATCAGGGGAGCGACATCACATACGCAGCGGAAGAACAAAAAACAAAAACCCCAGATTTCCCATAGAAAGTTTTCATCATCGTGCGAAGATCAGTGCATCAAAACAAATCCGTGAAAAACTGCACATGTATAAGAAAGTACGTAGGGAGATCGTATATCCCTGAATCCCTACAGATCTATAGGAGAGGATGAAGGAAGTCAAAAGTCCTCCTCTCTAGTAGTATCCACACGATAGGAACTGTGACGATGCACCTCTCTTTGGGGAGAGGAGAACAAGAGGTGGCTACCAAAAGAACCCTCAGCCTATAAAGCTTTGGTTCCCTCCTATTTATAGAGGCCCCTTAAAAACCCTAATGGAACTTTTGCCTTATTGGATATTTGATCTCCATCCAATTACCCAAGCCTCTTAGATTAGTGGGTCTCTACCCAATAATCTCTTATTAGCAATTATTGGATCTCATCTCAGGATCCAATAATTCAGGGGCTTAATGGATATCCAACAAGATAGGGGGTTCAGCGGATATCTCATATCCGAACCTCTACTCGTTGCAATACCTACCATATGTATGTGACCCTTTAGACCCAATATCGAGCTGGCCATGAGGCATACTTGTTAGAACTCCTTCTGACTTAGTGAATTATTATCTCTATAATAATTTAACCAACTCATCGACTACGGACGTACCAGGCCACTACGCCGCAGCCCCCAGATGATACAAGGGAATCCAATCCGTTGGACCTATCTGTCCTCAGTTACCATGTATCTATAGTCTCTCATCCATCTAATATCCTAGAGACCCTATACTAGGTATGGTGCTATCAGGTCCATACGGTCTCTCATCGAGTCTTGCTCTTATCGGATTCTCTCGGAGAACTCTTTCTCTCTCAATTCGAATAACCTTGGCCAAGGATTTGTTCGAGCAAGAACACATGAGATATTCCTCTCATGATATTGAGAGCAGATGATTCTCTATTGACACTCAATAGCCCTCGTAAGGTTGGCTACCACTCCCAATAACCGGTTGTATTAGATCTGAAACTTTCCAAACCTATAAGTCCGGTACCAAAGAGTGGAGCACTCATACAAGATATCCTTGGTGTCTCAAGTCTAAGGACCAGATACACTACTAAGATTATGGAATCACTGTCTGACGTGAGGTATCAATAACCATCCAGCATTCCGTAGGCGGATCAATTAGTGAACTCATTCCCCAATGAGCACCTGTACTGTACCCTTAGTGTCCCCACACGAGTAGCAATGAGACCAGCTACCTCCATCATATGGATGAGTATACAGCACATCAGTTTATCCGGTTATCTCGATGTCCTTCTTGAGTAACCTATGACCAGGATAATTCAGGGTTTGTGTTTAAAGTTGAATCGGTCTCATTATCGTGATCTCATCACAATCCGATTCCCATTACATAGATCCAAGGACATCACAATATATGCAACACGCAAGATAAAGTGATAAAATTCCTAATAATAAGCAAAGCGAAAAAGTGCATATCAAGTCACAAGTGCCATCACTCATGTGATTGACTTGCAGAGCACATATGACTAGAAGAATCACTGTTTGACAATGAGGTATCATTAACCATCCAACATTTAATGAGCGAATCTATCAGTGAACTCATTCTTTAATGAGCACCTGTATTGAATCCTTAGTGTCCCTACACAAGCAGCTATGAGATCAATCGCCTCTATCATGTGGACGGGTATATAGCACACTAGTCTGTTTGGTTATATAGATATCCCTCTTGAGTAACCTATGATTGGCATTATTTAGGGCTTGTGTTTAAAGGTAAATCGATCTCATTATCGTGATCTCATCACAATCTGATTCTCATTGCACAGATCCATAGACATCACAATATATACAACACGTAAGATAAAGTGATAAAATTTTAAATAAATAATAAGAAAAAAATATGTATAATGTCACAAGTATTATCACTCACGTAATTGGCTTGTAGGGCACCTATGATTAGCATAAGGCAAATGTGCATCAGACGTATGAGTTGGAAAAACCTGACCCGCAGAAGAAATCCACCATAGTGGAGGTGCAAGGCCAAATATGCCTAAGACATATAAGTTGAAAAAAACTCGACCCATGTTATAAGACCCTTAATAGCGAAAGCTTGGGTTAAATTATGCTTGAAGCGCATGAATAAGAGAAACTCGACCTATGCTAAAAGACCCACTCGACAAAAGGTTAAGACAAATGGTGCTCGAGGTGCATGAGTTAGAAAACTTGACCCATACTAGAAGACATGCTACGATGGAGGCTCGAGCCAAATTGCATTCAAGGTGCGTGAGTCAAGAAAACTTGACCTACACTTGAATACCCACTATGGTAAAGGGTCAGGGCGAATGCACCTAAGGTGTATACTATCATGAACTTAACTGATTTTGCCTAAGTCATGCGGTACCCTTATATATCCGTCCGCAAAGGTCAGCCCCCCGAAATCTCCTACGATCCCTTAGGACCTACAAAAGAGAAGATGGAAGAAAGAAAGCGCTTCACATGGGATCCATAAGTAACCCTTTTAGTAAACACTTTAGAGCTAATACAAATTCTAACTATGGACATTATAAGCTCAGAATGGTTGCATAACAAAGGTATAAAATTGGTCCACTACAGTCCGAAATCTAGTACAAGTGTCCACATGACGCAAACGTTATGTACAAGCCTACACGACCACCAAACTCACCCAAATGTGGCTGTTAACCCTTTGGCCAGCCCTTTACATACTTTTACAAAGCAAGAACAAATTGAAAAGATACGAACATACATAAACATTACATTTGACAAGCTATTTACAATTTGTCCATGATAGTATGTCGAAAAAACTCACCCATGTTAGAAGACTTGCTACAGTAGAGGATCAGGCTGAATTGTGCCTAAGACATATAAGCGAGGAAAAACTTGACCCAAAGACCTGCTATGATGGAGGCTCGGGCTGAATTATGTCGAAGGTGCATGAGTCGAAAAAACTCATCCTGCGCTAGAAAACCCACTACAATAAAGGCGTAAGGCCAAATGCGCCAGAGACATGTGAGTTGGGAAAACTCATCTTGTGCCAAGATAAATATGCTACAGCACAGGTGCAAGGCCAAAAGTGCCTTAGACACATGAGTTAGGAAAACCTATCTCATGCTAAGATAAATTCACTATGGTGGAGATACAAGATCAAATGTACTCGAGACGTGTGAGTCAGAAAAACTTGACCTGTGCTAAGATTAATCTGCTATGGTAGAGGTGTAAGGCAAAATGCACCCTAGATACATGAGTTGGGCAAACCCAATTTGTGAAAAGATAAATCTACTAAGATGGAGACATAAGGCCGAATGCATCCAAGATATGAGTTAGAAAAACCTAACTCGCACTAAAAGAAATCTATTATGGTAGAAACACATACCTAACATGTCCGAAATACCTAAATTGGGAAAACTCAACCTGCAAGATGAGATCCCAAATGCTCCCATGTCGGACAAACTAAACATTAACCTCTCTTGCAAGAGCACTAAAGTATATCTTTGAGAGGGGACAAATGATAAGGAACCCATAATCAGCTAGCCATCACTTACCACACAAGGGTCACATAAGGTCCATGGGAGCAAAAAGCCTAAATGGCCTGCCACCTACTTGCTCGTGTGGATAGGCTTCTAAGAGGTAATTCGAGATAGTTCAAAGATATCTCCTTAACAAAATATTCACAAGAATATTTCATAAGAGTCCAAGGGGTAGCTCGGGGTGATTACAAATCGCCACACTTGCTGAATCTTTATAGAAATATTTTATTTCTCCGAGGTCAAGTATAAAAATATACTCTCAACTCTAGGTGAGGGCACTAAAATTAAGAAGATAGATCCATAAAAGTTTATCTCGAGACTAACATGAGCATCGGAGGGACCGGCTCGGGAAGCCTCTTCTGACTTTAGTCTTTATGCAGGTAACTGTTATGATCGTAAAGGCACTAAGAAAGGGGGGGAGGTAATGGTTTGAATTAGTACTTTCAAAATAAACTTTTGATTTAAAAAATTTTATCAAAAAATATGCATTGAAAATGCATTTAACTTAGACTATGAGTAAGGGTAGTGAGCAACTAAATAAATTAGTAATAGTAAGGAAAAGTATAAAGAGAAATGCAAATCAGATTTATAGTGGCTCAATCGTCCTGACCTATGTTTACTCCCAATTCCTCTTTCTTCGAGGCTACTAGCTTTCACTACCAATCTTCTTTTTCACGGATACGATTAACTACCCTTATTATAAATCTTTTCTTTTCACAGGCTTAGGAGAGAACCTTTATACCTCTCTTTTGTTAATAAGCAAGCAAGCATTCTTTGCAATACACAAGCTAGCTCTCTTTCAATTTTTGCAACCAAGTTTTTCTTTCGCAAGCTATCAAATTTTTGTTTGCAATGAGTTAACAATTTTGTAAAATTTACAGCATTCTTAAACATGCAAGCTCACAAGTTTAAAAAAACTTTGTAATTTCTTAGAGGCCTTTAATGATGCTACTGACCTAGTGGAGCACGTCGTGACTTTCTAAGCCTAAATGTTACTATATGGTACTTCAGATGTCCTAATTGTTGAATATCATATTTTGATGATAAAAATAATTGATAATGTTTAAGATCTAATTTGTGTTTTGAGTGACATAGGAAGCTTTAATCAGGAAGGGATAATTAAAGCTGGAAGAATCCATGGTTGGGCTAGAGTAAAACATGTCAGATGATTGGACGTCGAGCCGAAGGATCGATCGACGTATCAGCATAAGGCTTCGGATGATGAGTTTGGGCAATAGACTACTGGCCGATTGGGCAATAGACTACAAGAAAGAATGATCTATCAAAGAATCAAATGAAGCACCGAATGAATCAATGACATGCCGGACAATATTTGATTAAGCTTTGTAATAATAATCTAGATCGAAGTAGGTTTTAGGTATAATTGGGTTGGAATGGAACCAACTCAATTAGAGACCAATTGGGCCCAAGTTTGGGCTATGTTGGGCAAAGTGAACGGCCCAAATAATGACCTAACAAGTGGGTCAAGCGGTGGCACTGCCAGAACAAGCGATGGAACCACCGATGGTTCGATCTCCAACACACAATCTTCGAGACTATGTTAGGTAGTGGTACCGCCTAATGTCAGGCGATGGTACCGCCAGACTGTGCAATGGTATCACCTAGTGTCAAGGCAGACTGGGTGGTGATACCACCTAGTACCTTGAAGACTCAGGGTGATTCAAATTTTATCTTCAAGCTTGAATCTCTTTAAGGCCTATAGATACTCCTCTAATCCCTGATTAGCATACATACTAACTAAGAACAAAAAAAAGAAAAAACTCTTTTGAATTATATGAAAAATCCTTCCCTCTAGCTTTAAGTGTTGGTTAAGTCTAAAAGAGGAGTGAGTGAGCTTGTAAAAGATTAACTCATGAACCTATTAAAAAGAGAAGAGAGTTGTAAGGGTATTTGGTCTTCCCCCATTGAAGGAAGATTGCTAGTGAATGTCGGTGGCCTTGACGAAGGAGGAATGGAGAGTGGACGTAGGTCAGACAATCGAACCACTATAAAATTGGTGTCTCTCTTTCTCTGCTTTTCTATTTATTTTGCAACTACTCTACTTCCACATCACTCACTTGTAAACATTTTCAAAGTTAAACGTCTTTGTCGAAATATGTTTTCATTGAATGAAGCTTTTTGTACGAAATGATTTTCCCAAAAAGAGAATGATTTACCGCTGCACTAATTCACCCCCTCCTAGTGTCATCTCGATCTTAACAGTTGATGTCAAAGCCTCGTTATTTCTTATTTGGATTAACACTTAAAAAAAATGACTCTTTTTGGCTTTCAAGAGGGTCATTCCATCATTCGTCCTCCCATGCTCAATGGGACGGACTACACTTAGAAAAACTCAAATTAGAGTTTTCTTGCTTTCTTTGGATCTAAATTTATAGAACATTAACGAAAATAGTTTTGAAAAGTCTTCTATACTAATGGATGATTGTAATGATTTGGAGAAGAAGACTTTTTCGTTAAATGTAAAGGCTATGAATGCCTTATTTTGTGCTTTGGATAAAAATAAATTTAATCATATTTTTATTTATGAAACTATATAAGAGATTTGGCACACACTTGAATCACACACAAAGGCACTAGTAGAGTCAAATACTCAAAAATAAATCTTTTGATGCATGAATTTGAATTGTTTCAAATGAAACTAAGTGAAACTATTAGTGACATATATACTAGTTTGCGAATGTCGTCAATAGTTTAAAAAGTCTTGGTAAAAATTTTTCTAATTTCGAACTTATAAACAAGGTTTTAAAATCTCTTCCTAAAAATTGGGATCCTAAAGTAACTACTATTCAAGAAACAAATAATCTAAATAACTTTTCATTGAAAGAACACATTGGCTCATTGATGACATATAAAATGACTTATTTAGAATAAGACGAATATGAGATCCACCTTCCAAAGAATATGAAGAATTTAACACTTTGAATTATAGATGACCACTTGAGTGATAACTCAAGCGATGATAATGACCTTGAATTTATCACTATAAAATTTTAAAAAAAATCATAAAATAAGAATTAAAGAATAATCATGAACTCAATCCGGACACAACCACTTGCTATGAACGCAAGAAGTCAAGGGCACTCTAAAGACAAGTATACAAAAGTGAAGACGAAGAAGAAAGTACTCAAGGGCGAATCAAGTATATCTGAAGGCGAAGTGGCGAACTATGCCTTGGTAGCTTTCGATAACAAGGTAAGTGATTTAATCAAATCCTTTTTACCTTACTATGAAATCACTTAATGCTTTTCATGAGTTGATTTAGTTTGTAAGAACTAAAAAAAATGTAAAAATATATCATGCTTTTTATGATTTTATTAGTTAATAAAAAAATTATCATGATAATTACATATTTTATGATAATGCTTGCATACTAAATAAGATTAACTCTATATATGTTTTAAGAAGCAATCATGTGTATCTTGATGATTTATTACTTTTCGATTTTAAACATGATGCTTGGCTTTCGTATAAAAAACTTAAGTATGCTTATATGAAATCAAAGTACATGAATTAAAACATATAAAAAGGAAAATGTATTATCATGATAAATCAAATCTTTTGTTTGAAGATAACGTATGTTTGACATGTTATATTTTTGGCCTAGATAATGTTTATGACGAAATTTGTTTTTCGATCTTAAACGTTGATGCATGTTTTGATTTAGTATAAAAAGACAAAGGTATACTTATATGAAATAAATCACTGAGACTAAAAAGAAAATACATTTCTTTCTAATGTTTTTACGATTTTTCAATAAGAGATTAATAAATCTAGTTATGGTATAAAATTCTTAAAAGTGATTTTGATGATTTGATGATTTAAATTTAAATGAGGCTTATCTGATCATGAACTTAATATTTAAATTTTCTTTGTCAAGATCTTTGATCTCCTAAGATTTCTTGTGCTATTTACTAAAGAGAAGAATTTTCTAAATGAATTATGATTTTCTAAAATTATAACTTAAATTTTTTTATGATGAATTAAAACATTATGCATGAATCAAGTTCTCATATAAATCTATCTACATTGCTTTCATTGAATTTTCTGAAAAGTGATTTTGATGATGATTTTGGATTTATTTTTATATAATTCTTTTTACTAATGAGATGATATATCCAACTAAATCATTTATTCGTATTTACGACATGAGATGTATGTTATATGAATCATTTTATTCTCGTATGACTCTATCTTCTAAAAGAAAATATATCTAAATGAATCTTGATTCTCGACATTAATGATTTGAGATTTATTTATGGGAATCAAGATATGATTCTATTCGCTATTTACTAAAGAAAATGTTTATCCAAATTTTTCTCTAGATTTCTCAAAATTGATGACTTAAGAATTCTTTTGAAGATTGCCTAACATTTGATCTCCTAATGTTTATTTTTGCTAATTACAAAGAAGAGACATCAAATTGAATCATGACTTGATTCCTCGTAATCTCTGATATTGATATCTTTCATGTTATGATTCTCATATGACTCCCTTGTATTAATGATTGTATACCTTATGTGATGTTTGGAACATTGATATTTTTTTTTCATGAATTGTATATCATTAAGAAATTAGTTTTTCTTGATATCTTTTATGATGAATCATTGTTGTAAAAAAAAATTATATCATTAAATTCCTCCCTTTTTTGACAATAATAAAGGGGGAGAAAGTATTGCTAGCTCAATCACTACAAAGGAAACAAAATTTGTTAAGCTTGTACTTATCAAAAGAGAAGAAAGAACTTATCATCTTGAATATTATCAAAAAAAAAAAATTTAGGTTGCAAAGGCAAAACTTGCTTACACTTCTCAAAAGAGAAGAAACAAAAGTTACTAGCTTGGAATATCGCAAAAAGAAGCAAAGAGTTGCTATCTCAAGTAGCAAGAAATGCAAATTTGTACATTTTTAAACTTGTTAGTTTGCATGTTTAAAGTGATGTATTCTTACTTAATTGTCAGCTAGTATGTTGTAAAACTTGTATATTTTAAAAACTAGCTAGATGCACTTCTCTTTTTTGTTGATGACAAAGGGGGAGAAGTATGATGATAATTTCATGCATTGAATGATGAATTGAACATTTTGATTATGCATGATTTATTAAAAAAAATTAAATTTTAAATTTTCTATCAATTTGATATATTGATAGAGGGAGTTAAGATTAACTCCATCATCAATTGGTTGCCATCATCAAAAAGGGAGAGATTGTTGAATCTCATATTTTAATGATAAAATCAATTGATAATATTTAAGATCTAATCTGCATTTTGAGTGATGCAAGAAACTTCGATGAGGAAGAGACAATTAAAACTGGAAGAATCTATGTTGGGTCGGAGTGGAACATATCAGATGATTGAACATCAAGCTGAAGGATCGATCGATGTATCAGCAAAAGGCATCGGACGATGAGTTCGGGCATCGGGCCAAGAAGAGCGAAATTGTACCAAGGAGATCGAAGTTGTGAAAGACAACTGGCTGACTGGGCAATAGGCTACAAGAGAGGATGATGCGCCGAAGAATCGGAC